>VSDK01009751.1:35994-79067 GCA_009767595.1 Symbiodinium kawagutii
AATGCCGAGCTCAAATGGATTGGTGCGTGACATCTTTGCATGGACTGCAACCTAATGCATGTCAATGAATAATACTGCGCAAGACTTTGCAATCCACAGGCTTCACTGCGATTGACTTGTAGATCTTGATGTGCTGAATTTGAAACGACACAACCAGGGCATTGAAGGCAAGTGTGGTGAACTGCGAAAGTGCTGTGCTGAAGCAGAGCGGGAAGGAAGGGAAGACTTTGAGGTGGCTTTGGGGCAGCTGTTTGGGGGTGCTGGTGGCACGTTTGCACAGGAACACAGATGCTACCCGTTGAAGGGATGACAACGCTCATAGATTTCCAAATTGCGCTTTGATGAAGCCCAGCTTGTTCATCTATCTATGACTGCATCTAGTCATTGCTAGTGGTGAAGCATGTGACATAAGCTGTGACTGACAGATGCTTCGTGGCCACTTGAACTCTGTGGAGAACTTGAAGCAGGTGCCCAGCTGTCCATGTCCTTTTTTGCACAGTCCAAAAAGCAGTTGAAAGGTGCACCTGAAGGTGCCTTAAAGGTCAGACCTCGAGCCAAGATACTGCCGCTGTGGTGATATGGTCATGGCACGTACCTGCTTAGCTAGGAACAAAGAGCTTTCTGTGAGTCTAGGAGTCTGGCAGCTTCAGCTCAATTTAATTTCCATCAGTGGATATTCCTGGTCAGGCAGTGCTCAACCGCGAAAAGGATGTACGGCTACGCCTCATCAAAGGTATTGATGATTTTTGCCAGCGAGTGCAGCAGGCAGCCCTGGAAGTGTGCATAACCATGACGAAGTTGTAGCACCATTGCTGGGCAAAGCCAAAGATTTGCCAACTCAGGCAGATCAGAATGGGATGTACTCAGAGGCAGCAGTGGCTTTGCCGGCATACAGCTGCCTTGTGCACGTTCTCTTCCAGGATTGTGGTCTCTAATGCACGCTTGACAGCAGTGTAATCCATCGTATGACCTCCATCAAGGCAGCCTTTTGTACAGAATATCCAGACCTTCATGCAGCTGCGGATGCTCTATGTTCACGATCTTGCTCTTTGCCCCAGGTGCTCGGTTAGTCTGTTGCCACAGCATGCCACAGCCATTCTCAAAATATCTTTTCATATCTTTTCATATCTTTTCATATTTTTTCATTCTCCCCGACTCATTTTGACTCCATTTCCGCAGGTGGATGTCCCCATCGACGACATTCCTTTTGAGGCCAGGGCACGAACAGAGATGTTGAGAAGGCGGGACAAATGAATTGCCGTCGTACAGGCTTTGAATTTGTGGCTTTGCATTGTTGGATTCAGGTCTTGTAGTCTTGACATGTTTGGAGGCAAACAAAGCTTTTGGATGATTTGTAGTGTTCCAGGCATGTGGTGGCAGAGCGCCTGTTGAAAGCCAAAGATCTTTCCTTGTGGCGCCTGGAACAGTGCCAGCCACAGCATACGATCCCCCTTTGATCCATTTTTCGGTCAGTATTTGTCTCTTTACAAGAAAATTGTAATGCAATGAAATGCCTCTCATTGCCCTCATTGTATCTCTCAGCTTTTGAACCTCTCAGAGCAATGCGCGGTGAGCAAGTCTATCAATGTACCTTTGCTTTCAATGTCACGACACGTCAGGTGCTCACTGACATGTTTTCACTTTGAGGCAAAGGAGACAACTTCAAACAGAATCTCAGGATGCGTCGCAGTGGATTCGGCAACTTGGACAATACAAGGAACAGCGGTAGCAGAATCTTCAAATTTCGATATGTTTCATCTCTGAAATCTGAGCCTTTTTGGTCACCAGATTTTCCATCCTGTTCTGGATTTGCCTCGTAGACCAGGCACCTTGGATCGATGTTGGATCGCTATGCGGCCCCTTGGTATGGAAGGTTTTGCTTGGGCTTGCTTCAAGCAGCAACACCGTGGACGTTTCAACCTGATTTTTATTACTCGCAGTGGCGGTCGTTTGATGAATTTTTCAACAGCAGTGCGCTGTGTCGAGGAAGAGCTGGGCTACATTTGCTACTTCTGTGCTGAGAGGCAGTTGATGTTTGAGCAACGTGGTCTCCCATTGTGCAAATGGCAATATGATATGTATATAAGTATATATTATATAATTTGTATATAAACACATATCACTCTCTCTCTCTCCCCCTTCTTCTTCTTCTTCTTCTTCTGTTTTTCTTCTGTAGAAGGTGCGTATGTGAAAGGAATGATTTTTGGAATGCGTCCATGTCAGAACGAAGCCATGTCGCTTTCCTCGGTCGGCCATGTATCAGCAATTTGTTTGACATCCCACCGCCGGATCCGCACTGTTGTTACCAGCTGCTTTGCTGTAAGCTTTTTTTGATTGATAGATCTCAACAAACAAAGCCATGGTACATCAAGCCGGCGCGTATAATCTCAATGCTTGCAAACGCTGTGAAAAGCTAGTTTTTCATATGCCAAACAAAGTTTATCCACCTTTGGAAAATCCCTGATAAATTGTCATTCATTTTTTTGGTGGTCGTTTTCTGGCTGAAAAACACTATAGATAGTGATTCAATTTCTACTTTGACTCAAATTAATGCAACATCTTTGACAACACACCTATTTCTGCCGAGTTTGCACAATTAATCAATAAAGACTTGTCTTTTGCAAATAGTTCTCGCAAACCTGCTTTCAAACACCGTGGACAAGCTCAGTATCTGCGACGTTTCCTGAATCATGATCTCGTTCTGACTTGAAGTTTCCCGAGCACAACACACCCCCATTTGCGGTGAAGTTTGCAACGACAACCAACTACACAAAATCAAACAAAAGACAAGCATCACCCGATTTTGCCCAAGCACTATTCACTATTGACATTTGGATCTCACTTCAAACACGGCATCACTGCGACCTCGCGAGTGCTTTGGCAAGGTTTGGCCGCTCAGCCCTTGGAAGCTAAAGCCGTAGGTAGGAACCCTTCGCAAGAGCTGGTGCCCCACGCAGATCGACCACCAAGCTATGCCAAGCTGAGTTCCCCGACTGGCGAGCGTAGCTGGTTTGCTGTTACTGTCCCGGCGATGCACTGCTCTCCCAAGGTCTTGGCTGTGGGGACAGGGACACTGGGGCGTTACGTGCGTCCAGTGGGGCTATGTTGGCCGTTGCTAGGACGGGAGAGACTTCCCTTGTGATGCTGCGATTTGGATTTTTCGTGTTGGCTTTCCGAAGTCGGAGTTCTTGTCCTTTTGGTGTCTCCTTTTTTTCTGCACTGGGACGACCACGCCATAGCCATTGCAAGAGCGGGCTTTGGCTATGGGTCCATATTAATCAACCAGCTAATGGGGGATATTCCCCAACAATCATAGGGAAGACAATGGTTAATGATGGGGGAACCAGGGGTACGGGGTTTTGACATAGCCCTTTGTCCAACTTGGGCGCTGGCAGCAGCAACCTGACACAAGTTGAGCAGAGTGTCTAGGTTTCGGTTGATGCAGGGTGTTTGTTTTAGGTTTGATATGGTTGATCGTTGTGAGTTGTAGTACTTGACACATGGGATGATGTTGTTCAGCATAACCCTTTTGACCATCAAAAAGTATCAAGATGAACACAGGGATGGAACACAATATTTTGCTTGATGTCTGTTTCATCGAATAGATTAGCAATGCCGTTTTTTATATGGTTTCGGAAAACACAGTCGGCACACACACACACAATGTAATTGAATATGTCCCACACATTTTGGTCGGAAATGAATGTCCCAGCTGTTTCTCTCATACTTGGTCCAAAAAGTTCTTGCGGACGGCCTCGTGATTGTTTTTTTTTTTTTTTTTCGGAGGGAGTTTTCATTGCACAGGTTGCCGATCTCTCATACCTCTTATGTCACCGATTTTCGAAATGATTTTTCAATATTTTTTCTTGATAGATGCTATAAATGGCTTCAAATTGCATCCCTTAGAATTTGGCACCCCAAGAGTGCAGACGGTATGTAGATTGTTCTTCATAATGTGTATTTCTCCTAAAATTGCAGGAGATAGCGGACACAAACTTTTGCTTACACTTAGCTCCTGAAATATGGAACAGACGTGATTTTGTTTTCCTCCTGAACCTAGATTTGAAAATAGAGGTTGACAAGCGTTCACAAGTGATGGAAGGCCCCTCTCAACCGAACCTTCAAACGTTGGCCCTTTGCAGTCCTGTCCACAGCCACTTAGACCTGGCACTCCCAAAGAAGGTTCCAATGGTCTCCCCCAAGGAGGTCGATATAGGTCTCTGAAGGGATGAACTTCAACGATTTGGATGTCGGGATCAGATCTTCCGATTCCCAAGAGAAACAGATTCCCTTTTTTTTGTGACACAGCACCGGTGGTACAGGTTTTGTGCCCCGGCAGCCAACACTCGCTGCCGAAGCCTGAGAGTTGGAAGGTTGTTCCAAATGTCGTGATGGTCACGCCTTGTCACAACTGATTTTTCATTCTGAAACAGTCGCGAAAAAAGTGACTAGAAAGTGACGAGCTTTTTCTCGTTTTTTCTAGTCAGCGAGCTTGTAATCATCCTTTTTATGGTCTGAAGCCGTGCAAGATCTCCTGGTTAAGTTTTTGGATCCTTGAAGGTCCTTGGAATTTGGGAACCTCTCCGCGGTCCGGCCGCCACTTGTCACCGGATGCGAGAGTTCCCTCGCAGCTTTGGGGTGCCGGTAAGATTCTCAATGGGCTGGGTATTGGTCCTGTGAGTTGCAAGGAGCCTCCTACAGTCTGGCAGAATTCAGTTTGAATTTCGAACTTGGAATTTGACAACTTGAACTTGAAGTTCTTCAAGTGTTTGAACTTGAACTTCCAGCAGAACTGCTCCTGGTTAAGCTGTTGGACGCCCCAGCGAGGCGTTCACTTTTGGGTACCACTGCCTTCCGCCAGCAGCGCTGCAGCTGGAGCTGCTGCAGGAGCTGGGACCTGCCACAGATGGTGAGCCTCGGGCCATTTTGGCGACAGAAATGTGGCACCAGTTGGATACGTACCATCTAAGTAACATCTAAATGAATAAGTATACACATACTAGTAGATATATCTATTATCTATCTATCTATATATGTATATATCTATATATATACAGATTTATTTATACACATATATTTACAATTATTCGCATATACATAAGACATAAGAATAAATTGATTGCAATTGACTCAAGGTTTTTGATTTAAGATTCTTGATTTGTCTCTGGTCTCTCCGATTTTTTCTCCCACTGGCAAAGAACACTTGCTTGCGCGCTTTGGCTCTAAAGTCTTTTGCCCCAGCCACTCCAAATCTTCAATGGGGGTTTCGTGGCATGAAAATTTTGGATGCGAAGAAGGGACAACGTGACACAGTTTTTATATCAATGGCTTGCCTGACAGTTGGTTGAAACATAAGTGTCTATATAGGCAAAATGGTGAATCCTCCTGTATTCATTGCCTTCTTATAGGTGAAAGTCTTGATGAAAGAAGTCCTGGATTTGTTGACAGGTAGTTTGACCAAAGTATCTTTCTTGGTAAGTGCTCTCTTTTCAATTTCTCATGCAGGATTCCTACCTCCACCAGATCAGCTGCCCACTCGGCCAGCTCCCATGCAACGATGGGAGGCGCGAAATGTGGTATGTTTGCTTGATATGCCAGAAACGCCTTGGCATACTGTGGTGTGCTTGGAATCTTGGTTGATGAAATTTCATTGTAAATGTTCAGTACTCATCACAAAGGCAGGCATGAAGGAGAATCATGAGCCAGGTGAGCCCCAGGCATCGTCAAGAGATGTTCGCGGAGGTGCAGAGAATTTGATGCTCAAACAGCCAGGGATTCTGAAAAGGTAATGATGTCACCGGTGTCCCTACCTCCTCTGTCAATCAGCATATTCCACAAGTTGGAAGAACTATCCCTGAGCTTGATCGGTATGCAGTGTGCTTTCCAAACTCACAAAAGTCTTCCAAGAAGCCAGAGTGCAATGTATAGATTTAGCGATTGGTCCTGGTTTCTACTGTCAGTGTTTCTTCTTTTGGGTTCATATGCTGGGACAGCATTTTGAGAACTGCAGTGAAACATTGGCGTTGACCTTTCTTTGTCTCTATGGATCTTCTTTATGCTTGCCCTCGCTTGACCTGCCACGAAATGGTTGTCCTTGACAGGCGAGGGATGGCAGCAGCTCCCGCGCACCATCTCCGTACAATGGCCCGTGAGCTCTGTCGAGGTTGAAGACTGGGCAGAAGAACGACCCAAAAAGGCAGTAAATCCCATTGAGGCAAGTGATTTAACTCCTTCAAGAATCCTTTGAGGCAGTAGATCCCTTGATGGTCCCCATTTTGATCTTACTCTTGAGAGCTTAGTCCGTGCAGTGCAGGTACATGGCACCCTCTGCGGGCCCACCGCCACCACCAGCAAGGCAAGGCTGCCTTGGCATGTGGCAACCAACATGGGATAAGTGAGAATAAGTGAGATTTCCACCCACATTCACGTGACTCACGTCACTGTACTGTCCCAAGGCCAGGTATAAGAGTTCAGTAAGTAGCTTTAGCCAAGCGCTACACATCGATAGCCAGGATACCAACAAACAGAGGAACCCATCTGAAGGCCCCAGCAGCACGGCAGGCGGGATTACGCAGCAAGTCCAGCAGGCAAGGCAATTCCAGAGTTCTGATGGCCAGTTTTGAGGGAAAATATGGTGGTTTCTTGGAATAGGGAACCCTCCAAAAATGGTTGGTTTATTACTATAGATGGTTCATATGGGATGATTTAGGGGTACCCCTATCTTGAGAAACACCCATATAGAACTCTAAATTTTCTAAAATAGAATTCTTATAGTTCGAAATTCTAAATGGAGTGAGAATTCAGGGATTCTTGCTTCTGGGGCCCAGATAGGTTCTGGTCTTCCGGTGTGGCTTGGGACTGGAATAAAATTTAGCTTAGATTTCTGACTCATTGTCACAAGTGCACTGGAACAAAACAACACAGACGAGCTGTTGCTGTTTGGGGATACCTAGTTTAATTTTCAGACCTCTCTCTGCTATGGATAGAAATTCACTGCTCACCCAAAGCCTGTCTAGATTGCATGAAGGGAGTATCTTGCGAAGCAGTTTGCTCTGTTCCAACTCCTGTGCGTGTGAAACTGTTTGCGTTGAATCATTAGTGAAGTGCACGTCCTCAGCAAGCTACAGACCTTTGCAAATCAGACGTTCTCAAACGACCTGGAAACTGACTGTATTTGTCAGGACCTTCAGGACCTTCATTGGAAATGCCTTACAGCCAAGTCCTGAGGAAACCTTTCATTTCTTGAAGGCGTTGTTCCCGTTCCTGCAGATCCCAGGTCGTGGTCGACCTGCCTGGAGGGAACGTTTGGCTGAAGCAGGACCACTTCCTCCAGAGGCGGAAATTTGTTTGCGGCACCTGATAGTTTTGCAGGTCCTCCCTCAATGGTTTGCGTTTCCCTACGCTCAATTCTTGCGCAGGGCAGTTGTTTTTGAGCTTGGGAGTTAATAACCCCCAAACCCCAAAGCCTTAATCCTGAAAGCATAGCTGTGTTTTTGCAACTTATTGAAGGATATTGACTTTGCACAAGATCTTCAACAGTCCTGTCTCATGTTGGGGGTGGGCGAAACAAGGGATTAGGGCGAACTTGCTTGAGGCTAACGTGAAAACACATCCCCAATAAAAAGCAACAGCTGAAATCAGCCCCTTCCAATCAGGTAGAGGTTTGCTTATCAATTCCATGTAACTGGTTCCACTCCAGCGGATTCGCTAGCGGAGGTGGTACCAGGTGCTCACTTGCCCGTTTTGAGCGCCTTGAGGCTTTACAGGCCAGAGATGATTCTCGAAGGGTCTCCGGATTTAAAGGCTGTGAAGACGGAGAGAGTTTCCTCGGACACTTGTAGATCCTTGTAGATCCTGTAGTTTTGACCAAAGAGTTGGCAGAGAAGTGAGCTCAAATGAGCAGCAAAAGAGATTTGAAAATAGGAAGATGCCTCCTTTTTTCTTTGCCCAGTATGCTTGAACTTCTTTGTCATTCTGGGGTCCAAAGCAGATGCTGCTGTACAAAGCAGAGCCGAATAGCCAGCAAGCCAGTAGAATCTGGTGCTCAAAGAAAGCAGAGAAGCGCATGAGTACTGACCATCATGGTGATCCATGCTGTCTTAAGCTCAATGGTCCACTCGATGAAAGATGGTTTCCATAGAGTTGCATCCAACAAAATCGTGATTTTATGATGCTCAAACTAAAAGCACTGCAGGACACCTGCAACTTTACCATTTGTAGAGGAGCGTTGGTTCATGGCAGGCTGAAGTAAGAAGTAATCTCGTCCACTTTACAATGGAGGGGACTGGCGAGTACTGTGGAAATGCGCGGGTGGCCGCAAGTTGATCGTACCTTTCTGCGTCAGATTCTGATGGAGTGGCCTTTGTCGGCTGTGGGGTTGTGGGAAGTCTGCGTGGGGGGCAGAGAGGCACAAAAACCTGCGCGGTTGTTAGTCGCCTCCGCTGTGCCAGCTTTATGCAAAGACTGCTTTTCCCAAGACCTACTTGCAACATTTTGAAAAACATTTTCTAACATCTTGCACTATGTGTTTGAACTGTGGGTCTCGGGTTTTGACCGCGATTCACTTTGCGCGCCAGCTTTGGCTTCAGAGAAGTTGCATACTGCACATCCTGCCTGTCTTTCACCCCAGCATTCCCAAGCTAAGGTGTAGTTCATTCTTGAGACCAGAAGTTCATGCTTCTCTAGACCAGGTATAGGCCGTGGCGTGATTGGAGCTCTGAAGTAGTGTCCTCAAGGTTTCCTGGCAAGGTGTTGGTCATTTTGTAGATCAAGTTGTTTGTTTGTTCTCAGCCAGAGGTGATGTCGACCTCAAGCCTCTGATTTTGAGGTTGAATTGAGTTCAGTGCATCATTGCACGACATGCTGGAGGGCCAAAACAACTTATCCATTTGCAATGTCAGCCATGCGCGGCGGTGCAAGAAGCTCCCGTCCAAAGAAGGCCGGAACTTTTCCGCTCTGTAAAAGGTGGACAGTTTGCTGCGATCCGAATTTTCAATGAGATTTTCCAGCCACTTGGCTGGTTCATCGGTAGCTGTCGCTTGGCATTAACACAGAAGTGCCTAATTCCTTCGATCTTGCTTCAACGTGGAATGCCAGACTCTGAACGGTCAGAAACGGATACTTTCGCATCAGTCGCAACTCCTTGGTGGCAGGATTCCTTGATCCCTGTGATCATGAGAAACGATCCTTCGCTGGCTGCTGATGCTTAGAAATGCTTCAGAGATTCACAGAGAGATTAAGATAAATGAATTGAGTTAAGATGATTGAAGTATTGAGTATATATAAATATATATATATATATATTGATGTTTCTATATATCAATGTCTTTGAATGTTGACCCATGTTGGATGCCAAGGCGCGACCACAGCTGAGAAGAGAGATGGAGAACTGGTGGGCAGGATCTCTCTGGGATCCTCGTCCAGAGTCCGGACCTCGGAACGCCGTAGAACGCCCGCGGTAGAACGCCCTGGGATCAGAGGATCTGACCGTCGATGTCAATGACAGTGAGAGCCACGCGACAGGTCAGGCGACTGCTCTGACTTCACGTGCAGTTCAAGCATGCCTGATGTGTCAGATGCCCAGCTGGGCCAGCGCTGGGGGGCTTCAAAAGACTTGGGAACCAGAGGAGACTCCAGGGACAGCTAGATGATGACTTCGGAATGACAATGCTTTCAGGCTGGCAGCCTTGCGATCCTCAGATGGCTACAGCGAGCGCTTGGCATTGGCAGTAGGGATCTAAGTTGTTTTCATTTTTCATTTGCATGAAAGACAAACTTGCAAAGACTTAGACTTGATCTTTCAACGCAAGTTGTTTGATCAGCAAAGGATTAGACTTGACTCTCGATGAAGGTCACGCAGGATGATCTCAGAGAGGCTCAGCGTCTTCTATGCTCGGCTGATGCTGCAGCCTGAAAGCAGCAGTCGATGAAAGGAAGAAGTGAAGGAAAAGCAGCAGTTTCTTGTGGTGGCTCTTCCTCTCTTCCTCTCTCTTTCTCTTTCTTCTATTCATTTCTATTCATTTCTATTCAAATTATTTTCTCTATCATTCTCTGTCTCTTTCTCTCCCTTCTCTTCCTCTCCTCCTCTCCCTCTCCTCTTCTCTCCATCCTCGTCTTCCTCTCTTTCTCCTCTTTTTCTCATCTCTCCTCTGGCAATTTGCTGCCTTGGGCACTACTTTCGGCATTTTGAGGTCACGCCAGCGCTGCATTTGGCCTTGAAGATTGGTGCATCTCAAGAGGCCAGGCTGGCACCAGTCGCAACCTGTTCCCACAGAGAAACTATGGAGGCTTAAACAAAATAGTTCTTAAAAAGATTGACATTTTCTTTCTTTCTACTCGTACGTGAACTGTAACTGAAGCTTCAAAAGGTTTATCGGGCTATCACAATCCATTGCAAGCATTTTTTGAGCCGTTGGAAGCTGAGACCGTGGATTTGCTGGCGACTTGCTGCGAGCATCTCAACGTTTGGCTGCCAGAACCAGTAGTGGTCACCTGGGCTCCTTGGTGAACTGGAGCGGTTTTGAGGGCACATTTTATGCATTTTATCTCATCAAAATCACTGAAACCAAAAATGAAAATAATGAAATATGCTTAGGTGTACGCTACAAGGTGTGACTGAAACCCAATGTTTAAATATCTTAGATACATGATTTTGGCATCACAATTCTCCCTATCTCCATTCTGTACCTGTTGAGTGATGCTCTGCCTATTTTTGTCCATGATAAGAGAAAAGAAATGACATGAAATGAGAGAAACAACAGGAGAGCGAACTACTTTGACCTGAGCAGCATATCGATACCCACATACCCACTTCAGTGCGCAAACAAACGAGTGTAGACCGCTGACTGATGTCTCTTTGGGCAGCAGAGATGGATAAAAGGCCTGTTTGGAGACACCTTAGGTTTGGTGCTCGCCAATTCTGCCTGAAAAGGACGGAATTCCAATGTTCTCAAAGATGGCGGAAGAATGTGCACAGTGTTTCTGCCAAGTTTGCTACAGTTTTTGGACATGTTTGGACAATTGTTTTCGTTCCCCGGGAGCTCAATAGGACTTCTCAGAGTTTTCTTCTTTCAGTAAATGTTTTGGCAAAGGCTTTAGCAAAGGCTTTCAAGGCTCGAGAAAGTATCACAGCAGCAAACGCAGAAAGGAGAGCTCTGAGAGCAAGAGTTAAGGAGCACAACTTCATCTGTTAAGGAGAGCTTAAAACTTCAACTAACTTGAACGTAAGAAATTTCAGCAGATGAGTTCTGGGATATTGCTCCTGCAGAGATGAGGCTCGAGCCAGTTGCCGAGCTGCCTTGGAAAGCTCTGCGCGCGGCATCGCAGCTGGCGCAACAGGGCGTTTGGATGTGCTGCTGTGGGCAGGAGCCAGGGACACATTGCATTCGAAACTGTAGAGTCAACACAGGTCTCAACACAGGGGAGTTCATTCGGTTCATTCAGTTCATTCAATTCATTCAATTCAATTCAGTTTCATGTTTTCAAATGTTCATGAGTGCTTTGTGTCCTATCCTCATGACCTTGAGCACCCCAACTGTGAATGGAATTCACACTTCACTGCTCGCCCGCCAAGAAGGAAACAAGCATGCAATGCTGGTAATAGCTCTATCGGTTCAGACTCCTTGAAAGGCTTGCATGCCAAAGATGCCGTGTTTCTTTCACCGCTATCAGCGCATTTGCCCCCTTGCTCGTGGAATGTGGCGGATCTGCTTTCAATCTTCACATCAGTATTCATGATTTGGGAGCGTTTTCAATCTTCTATGTTTTTTCCTTTTGCCATTCCAAGGTACGCGTAGTGTAGAGTTCTGGTAGTCGGGTTGCGCAGAGTTCGATTTTTTCTGGATGTCCCACCTAGACATTAAAGCACACTTGTGCGGTTTGGCTTAGAATGTGCTGGGGTCTGGCATTTGGTGGCAGCAGACTTTCTGGAGTTGGATCATGTCGAACCAAACACCTGCCTCTAGTTAGTCTCCAATTCCAAAGTGCTTCCAGTTACTGTAGTTGTGCTAGAGGCAGTATGGATTTGGCGCGAAGACCAAAAACACAACTCCTTTAGGTGTACAGAAGCAATTCTGGGATAAAACCCATACATGCGAATGCTTGTGCACAAGCAAGCATTGATTAACAATCTAGAACCGTGACTTCAACAAGAAACTAGCGAATACCATGCGGCAGCAACGGGGACAAATATTGATTTATGAGAGGGAACAAAAGGAGAGACACATCTTCTTTTTCCCTCTGCTTGAAGTATTTCATAACATGATTATTCAATCAATGCTATCAGTGGTCGTTCTTACATAGTCAGCAAAGAAATTCTAAGTTGAAACTACAGCTAGTGGATGACCATGCAACTAAGATGCAATGCAGCCGATTCGGACCATGGCCTCAGGATTTGTCACAGTGCTGTAACACAACTGCGAGGAATCTGCAACAGGGATGCTGGGGACCACCTATCATTGATCATCGTGTTCTTGTACTTCTTCAAAAGAACTTACGACCTTCAAGTCATGAGATGCCGCAAAAATGCGAGAATATCTGCTCTGATAACAAGGTAGCTTATTGAAAGGTAGTTTGTTGGAATCAAGAATAGGTTTTAAAGACTCTTCTAAGCATTTTTTTTTTTTTAGAGCACCATATAACCCATTACTAAAGCCCTTTATTGTGGAACAATACTTTTTGTCAATTTCGATACGCACAAGAAGCAAGGCCTTGAAGATACGGTAAATCTGCAGACCACCACCTTTCAAGCAAATCAATATAGATCTTAATGAAAGACATGCAATTTGTCGCTTTTGTTTCTTATTTATGCTTTTCTTACTTTTTATTTATGTTTTTGTTTCTTTTTCGTTATTCTTTTCATGCTTGTTTTTTACGTTCTTTATTTTTTCATGTTGTCTTATTTGTCACAATGTTTTGCCATTCTCGTGAATTCTTTCCAATTTTTCCCTATTCTCGGACGTTTTTGCGAGCTACCTCGTGGTGAGCTACCCTGCTATCACAAATGAAAATATCAAGTTTAATGGGTTTCTTCGGTGTGTGTGGATATATATATATATATACATACAGATTTTTATAGATATATAGTATATAGATGTCAATATACAGTGAGTATATGTAGATATATCGCATTGCTTTGCCAGGAGCTGATGTCAATGCTGTGGGCCGAGGGTGCGAGACTGCCCTTCACATCGTTGCCAGAAGCTTTGGCCGAATGGAGTTCTGGGGGCTGAGACAGTGGAAAGCATGGGATGGGATGATGTTCGTTTTCCACCAGCTGTTGATGCCAGGATTGCTCAGAGTCTGTGTGGGGGCAGCCTTCGACTTTTCTTTGACATTTTTATAACTTTGTGAGTGAGGCTCATTCATAGAAACTAGTTACAAGTTGCGAGAGACAGAGGAGGGCAAAATCTGGATCTGGATGCAGACTACAAATCCTGATTCCGTAGTCATGTCATGAGACGGGACAATGCCACAATTTCACGTATATACCTTACGGAATGACTGCAGGAACTTACATACATGAAAATTCACATGAGGGGTACCCCTATTTTGAGAAACTACCACATGCGGAAGTAATTTCATGACCCTGCGTGAACTTTCTGCTTTCAACGGACCCAGGAATGCTCCAGCTGCTTCGACAGGACTGCTTCCAGGGGTTTGCCCCTTTGTACCTGACAACAATTTCTGGAACACGTGGCACGGCACCCGCAAGGCATTCCTGGACAAGTTGGTGAAACTCTTTTGTGAGATGTAGTGACGATTAGTTCCGGGTAAGACCCCTGAACTGCTGGCAAGGTTGGTGAATGTTTCAAGGAAGGCTGTGGAGAACCTGGATGAAATTTTCAAAAAGACATCCCACTGTACACTGTGTTTGGCAATTTATCGTAATTCTGTCTGTCAGTCCTGTCTCTTGTCTGCCAAACCTTAGCATCCATGCCGTGCCCTTTGTTGCCAGGTATCCCGTACAATCGCAGTGGTGCCTTTCCCTTTCATTCCTTTCCTTTTCTAGCTCTACACGAAACATTTCATGCAGGAACGTGGCTATGGTTGTGCCATCCCAAATGAGTTCCAGGCGATCTGAACTGCCATGTGCATTGTTCACAGCGCCTCTTGTGCTTTACAAGGTCAGTTTGCGAGGTGAGAAGATGATATGCCTGCTATGCCTGCTATGCTTTGAGGTTGCTTGGGAACTTCGGAAGCTTTGGCACGATTTGGTCGCCAGAGGTGGGAATCTGGGCGGATTTCGTGTGGCAGACCGATAGCCATGGTGGCCCATGGCATGTGTAAAAACTTTGTTTGTGGTCCCTCGGTGACATAAACAGAACCTTGGAAGCCTTGGAAGCTTTGGAAGCCTTGGTTGGTTTGTCCTTCGAGGTGCTGATGCTGGCATGCTGGATGGGGAAGGCTTTTCTGCGGTGGAGAGGTGCCAAATTGAGGGCTCAGGGGCTGGATGGCAGGGATGCAATGGGAAATGCCAAAGGCGAAGTCTGAAAGATGTCATCCCATAACAAATCGGGGGAAAACTCAACACAGGGATAGAAGTATAGTATGACGCTATAGATTTGTAGTCAATCTGAGGAACAACCCAGGATATGGGTTTGATTGTTGAATGGGGCTGTCCCTGATAAGCAGGAGAATTTACTTGGGTGTATCCCAACGCTCAAGGTGGTTACTTTTGGGTCGTAAACAGCATCATTGCAAGCAGGTGCTGGGGTCCAAAAAACTTTTCTATCTTCGGTTTTCTGTATCCCCCAAATTGATTAATGCGTGGCTTTGCAACCGCGTGTTGCAACCCAGAAGCCAAGAGAGCCATACAGCTCTATTCCAAATCAATCACCACTACCGTACACAGCTTGCTCCACTGTTCTGAAAGTCCCCTGGTTGATTTGGATGTCCGAGTCAAGTTGTGTATGCAGCATCGCTCGGCAGCGCTGTCTTGCAGCTTCCAAGTTGCTATGAAGTGAGTGAAGCCTTCAAGTGCCACTTCCACGAATCTTGCACACAGGCAAAAGCACTTGGTTTGACAGAGATGACCGCGGATGCATGTCCATGAGACTCCAGCAATCATGGATGGGGACGGCTTCTGATTGGACAATTCAGACCCGGCCAAAGATGGAAGAGATTGGAAAAGATTGGAAGAGATATGTTTGGAAGGTGCCTTTGTGCCCAAAAAAAACACGGCAGACAAAGCTGAATCTCGGTGGGCTGCCTCAATGATGGCATCGAGATCTCCTGATGTTCAAGTTTCACAGGTCAGGAGCTGTGGAATTTGGGGAGCAATTGTGAAGCTATCTATCCATCAATCGGCCCAACATCGAATTTTTGTTTCTGAATTTCCTTGAGGATCCCTCTCTTGCATTCATTACATTTTGATTTAGAGTCCTCAAACATACCCTTTTCCAACATCGACTTTCATTCACAGTGACTCAGTGAAAATCGGTTGCGAGTCGCGCCACATTCAGCTCTTCAGCTCTTGCAGGTTGTCCAGGATTTGGAAGCTCTTCTTCACCAGCAGCGGCAAGAAACACTTAAGGTGCTCCGCAGACGCTTGGAGGAGGCACTGTGCACAGAGGGCTGTCATCATGTTGCGGCAAGTCCCTTTTCCTGGGTCAGACTGCTGCGTTCTGAAACACATGCAGCACCGTTATTTTGCCACGTTTGGATGCTAAGCTACGGCAATCCCTGTCTTCGTCTTACCAAAACAGGTCCAACAGGTCAACTTCGAAGGTTTCAATGTACAATCCCAGACCTGTCTTCAAGTGCACAACGGGCAAGCCTCCGGGCCTGGTTTCACGAATTTGATTCTCCGTGACCTTTTGCGTATGCATCATGCACGACCTTTACACTTTGATTGTCTTTAAGCATCTTTAACCATCTTTAACCTGGCCAACAAATCGATTCATTGGATTCTCCGTGCGAGTTGTGGTTCTCTTGGTTTTCACTTGTCAAGCCAGACTTTCGATGGTCGAAGTCTCCTTCCTGGTGAGGTCACGAGGCACTGGGGGTGGAGAATGGTAGCAGTGTAGTTTGGCAGATTGAGCCAGCAAAAACAACTGTCCAATTTGATGAAGAGAGGGAGACAGAGAGGAGAGAAAAGACATGAAAAGACCAATTCAACAGAGAATAATAGAAAAAAGAGAATGGAATCAAGACTGGAGAATAAAATATAGAGAAGGAGAGAGAGGTCACAGGCAGTTCTGAAGCAGTGAATCTGCCTTTGAGTTCGGGTGTTGGGTTTGCTTCGAAGTTAGGGGCCATTGCTATCTAGAGTTGGCCCAGCCCGGTGCTGTGGCTGCGATGGGCGCTGTGGGTTCCTGCCAGTTGCTGCCCAAGAAATAGAATGTTTGCCTCCAGGATGTCAAGTGCCAACAGCCGATTTTCCAACTCGAAGGTGGGGTCACGGGCTGCAACAAGCTGTGACATTGTGGCCGGTGATGTATTGAGTGTTGAGCTGATTCCCAAGGTGGTGAAACTGATTCCTGTAACAGTAGCAGTGCCTATTTGCAGGCTCAACAATGCTAGATTGAGAACTTGATGTCACAGATGTGCATGCAATGCTCGACAGGTTCAGGCAATGCTGTCTGCGAAACTTGGACTCCAGAAGAATGCAACGGTGCACAGACTCGCTATGACTGTGCCTCAACGCTTCCTCATTCCTTGTTGTATACGAACGTAGGTGGACCGCCATTCTGATGCTCTTGAAAGCGGCCACAGCCAGAAGTGACAGCAGTGCTGACCAAACCGCGCCGCCAGAACAACAACAGCAACAACAACAGCAGCAACAACAGCAACAACAACAACAACAGCACGAGCACGAGCACGAGCACGAGCAATGGCAGCAGCAACAGCAACAGCACAAGCAGTAGCCGCAGCAACAGCTATGGCAACAGCACAAGGGACAGCAACGGCAGCACTACAGCACTAAAACAGGAACACCACCACCGCCACCACCAAGAGCAGCAGCAGCAACAACAGCAAGATTGCCGTGAACAGAACCCCACGCAGCAATTGATATACAGATGACAGTTGTGCTTTGGCATTTTACTTCATCGTGGTATGTGATAGTGGACAATGGTGATGCAATGGTTGCAAACAAGATGCTCTTGACGAGACCACAATTGAACATGTAAGCAACAGCAATCGCCACACTGGTGATGCCGCAGGATGGAAGGAACAAGAAGGAGGGAGTTTGGCACAAGACCCCCTTGCTTCAGATTGTTTCAATCATCTTTTCTCTTTGCCGCCAAACAGTGCCTATGGTGTATCCTCAATCTGCATTGCTTTGCTTACCTACGCTGCGATGATTCCTCCAGAGAACTGAGGAAGTCCGAGGAAATGTTTGCAGAGGATATTGAGGTTCGGTCGACTCACTTGGATGCAGTGGGTTATCGCCGTGTTTCTGCAAGTAGAATCCGGTTGTCCATGGTATTTGTTTGTGCTTTGATGTGAACACTTGGTTGTTCCAGTAAGGTCAGCGAATATTTTCAGCTGACTATTGAATATTCTTTTTCTACTGTAGTTCACGGCAATTGAAGATTGTGTCATTCGTGCGACTGTGGTCGGATGACTAGGACGACACTCTTGACCTTCCTATCGTACCAAAGCCTGGTGTGCGACTTTGCAGCATTCACATTGCTCAATGATGATTTTGGGCTGAAAGCGTGGGAATCATTCTATACTGCAGTTGCTGAAGCCACAGGTATCCTGTTTGCGCTCAGGGTAAAGGTCTCGTCAAAAGCTCATGAGATCTCGGAGAAGAGACTCGGTCCTCCAAAGGCGTTTGTTGTCGAGGACAGCTGTTTGCATTTTGCATCAAATGACCACGGCAAGTTGGAGAAATTGGACCCCTGAATCCCATGAATGCCATGAATGCTATGAATGCCATGAGTGCTATGTCAGTTCTTGCAATGTGAGAAGTGTGCCTTGCATTGAGAAGGCTAACTCTTGCATGCAAGTTGCAGATACCCACGTAGTTGTTATCCGAGATGACGAAGTAGATATGAACGCAGAGAGCATGATGGGTGCGCTTGGCTGCATGAATCCCGTTGTATTTCACACTAAGAACAATATGGGTTTGTGATGTTTTGTGTGCTGTCTTGGCTGTTCTGCTCGGGTGCTGTCCAAATGGCGGCGTTGTCAAGATCCCATGTTCAGTCTATCCAGGCCCTATTCCATATCTTGCATTTGTCATATTACGTGTACATATTAATTCTTTGGGAGGTCGAGCAGACTTTGTGAACACAGTTTTTTCCCAACAGCAGTACTTTGCTATGTGGTCTTTAGCCCAGATTTGCTCCAGTGCAATCCTGTGCAGCTTCCACACCAGGTTCCAGACAAGGTTCTGGAGGGTTCCGTTGCAGATGCATGGTGGTTCCAGATGGTTCTGCTGCAGATAGCCGATGAGGTTCCGGAGGTTTCCGGTGCAGATAGCTGGTGAGGTTCCGGACGGGCGCAGATAGTCGATGAGGTGTGGAAAGGTTCCGGTGGGATACCTGGTGAGGTTGCGGAGGGTTCCGGTGCAGATGCATAATGTGGTTCCGGAGGGTTCCAGTGCAGGTAGCCGATGAGGTTCCGGAGGGTCCTGTGCAGATACCTGGTTGTGGTCCAGAAACTGGGTGAGGCTCCGAAAGGTTACAATAGCTGATGAGGTTTCGGACGCTTCCAGTGCGGATACCTGGTGAGGTTCGGAGGGTTCCGGTGCAGATGCATATTGTGGTTCCGGAGGGTTCCGGTGCAGGTAGCCGATGAGGTTCCGGAGGGTCCTGTGCAGATACCTGGTTGTGGTCCAGAAACTGGGTGAGGCTCCGAAAGGTTACAATAGCTGATGAGGTTTCGGACGCTTCCAGTGCAGATACCTGGTGAGGTTCGGAGGGTTCCGGTGCAGTGACTTTTTTGTTTTTTGGGGGGTTGTAATGCAGATGCGTTCTTAACTTGCAAAGGGTTCTGATTTTTCCCCGAGGGCACAGCATTGAATTGTTTGCTATGGTGTCTTCAACCCAGATTGGCTCTGGTGCCATCCGGTGCAGCTTCCAGACTGAGTTCCGGCACGTTCAGGGTTCCAGTGCAGGTCCACGTCAACTTCCGGAAGGTTCTAGCAGGTTCGGCCGGGTTTCGGTGCAGCATCCACGTTGGGTTCGGGTGGAGCATCCACATCCAGTTCCGGAAGGTTCCGGTGCAGCATTTAGATGGGGCTCAATGAAAGAGATGTTTCAGTTTGGTGGGAATGACAGATGCTAGGCGCAAGAAGGGTCGCAGATGGGTCATGTGCAATGTTCTTGCACTGGCAGTGTGGAAGACCACCTCTTTTTCCGCACGATTGGTATCCTCAACTGAGCACAAAAGTGTCATTTTAGCAGGTCAGCTCGAACCATCAATATATCCTAGAAGAGGTATTTGGGTTTCACGCAGCTCTGCATACAAATTGTAATGCTGTTGGGGATAGCACTTGTCTATTTTCTGCACCATGCTGTACTTTGTTTGCATTCTAGCATTCTCACTTTCCTTGGAAAGGACACTGCAGCTGTTACATGGCTCTTCGTGACAGGATCATTCACCAAAGGATGATGAAGAGCCAGTCAACGTTCGAACCTGAGATTGAAGCACGGCTTTCCTTGTGCTCTCCAACGGTGGTTCAGTGCTAAACAGAAATATTTGCACCAATCACAGCTACATGGGTACTTAATAAATGAATATCAGTGTATCCAGATATCCAAAAAATACGAATTAGATGAATCAAGTTGAATCAACATACCAACACAATTAAGACGTTTACTGGGGTACAAGATGCTATATGGAATCCAGAGCCACATCCTGAGTACATTGAATGTTCCAAGACTGAGGAGAAGAATAGCATCAAAGGATGTGTCAGCAAACCCAGCGTGGGTACTACTCTCACGCGGAAGCGTCTTGTCTTTACAACTGGTGCCCTGTGCAAGCGAACCCTCCGTTAAATATACCAAAGCGAGAAAGTTTAGCAAGTCCTAGCTGAAAGGATTTTTTCCTTCAGGCTTTGTGCAACCTCGTGCAACCCAGCAAATTGTTGCAAAAAAGGGCACCTGCGTCCTGACCTATCCTTGACGGACAACCATGATGTTCCAAGCGTCTTGCCGCCTATTTGGCCAACTCTGGTCAGTTGTGAACATGTCTGGTCCTGAGGCAAACTGCACGCGCAAAGATGGAGCAGCAAATGGTTCTACTGTCTGGCGATCAAGTGGAAAGGCTCCAGTTCCGAAGGACTTCGTTGTGACCACTGAGCTTCTCCAAGTGTCTAAGACACCAGGATCCACAGACTGACATTTCAAAACGGATTCAGAGAGATGACTTTAAATGAAAGATGCAGTTCAACCTTTTCCAGTTGGTCAAATTGACTAGATTGATCACTTGTCCTTTCACCCTATTACTAAACCCCCATTCCAAATAACAAGCACGTTAGGTCCGCCGGTATTCTTGTTATTAGGAAGGTTTTTGCAACAGAGATTTATTACGCTCAAACTCTCATATCGTGCGAAAACAGCTAGAATCTCTGGGCCACTGAGCATTTAATCTTCGTAATTGGTCCACAATTTTCCTTCCAAACCTCACCTTAAACATGAGTTGAAATATTGCGACAGCGTGTAGGATCAAGGATATCCTTCAGAATAAGCCAACATCCTTTTTCATCAAATCTGAACGACAATACCTTCATATTTTTCCCGTTTAAATTCCTTGCAAGAATCAGTTGAAGTATTGCCAAATGCCCTTGAGAATAAGCCAAACCACAACCCTTATTGCTTTGCTCCGGGAAATCTAGTCAGACCGATTGGGGCGGTAGAGCTCATTTTGGAACACATGGTTCATCAATAGGTTTTCAATTGCAACACTGAACAAAATCGAAACAAGAATAGAAATGGGATCTTGAAGCTATTTATCTTTTTACCTATTTACTAGGGTTTTTGGCATGTTTTGGTAATGACGGGAAGGGATGATCATTGGTGCATGTGGTCAAGGAAGGATGCACAACAGGACCTGGCTCCAGCGCTTGACCAGCCATGTGATCTACGAGAACGTGATGAGTTTTTTAATCGTGACCAACTCTCTGATTCTGGGCCTTCAAGTGTCTTGGACTGTCGGACGCCACTGGATTGATGTGGATAGTGCAACACTGGTAGTAGTGCGCAGTTTACACTCCCAACAATGTGTTGATCATGTTGTTGATGTTCGGCATGTGCACCAGAGGGCCAGGCTTTCGTCACACCACCATGTCAGGACTTGGAGACAGCAAAAACCACATCATTAAATGATCCTAAAGAAACCCAGTCTCAAGGACTTCCAGGTCCCGCCTTTCAATCTGTGTCGTGGCAATCCTGTGATGCCAGACACATCGGCAGGTGCAGGTGCTTGCAGAAGATGCAGCGAAGCATGCTGCACAGATGCAGGAGCCGCCGGAGTGTCTGAGCCGCAGCACATCGCAGCACTGTAGGGCCAAGGCAGGGAGTCATTTGGGAGGTCAGGGGTCCAACAGGATCCAACAGGATCCAACAGTCAGGATGGAAGTGGCTTGGGACTGCATCTTTCTTCAGACCAAGGCGTTCAAGGGGGACATTCCTTTGGCAGTTGCGAGCAAGTGACAGACGGACTCAAACATGAAGTTTTGGATGACGCCAATATAATGAGTTGAATCATTTTTCTCTCTAATGTTGGGAAAAGGGCAATTCTAAGTATTGGGAACACCCAGTCGTTGGCTGTACCCAACTGTTGAATCATTTCGAGAAATCTTGCCAAGGACTTTAGACATTTTCAATCATTTTCATGTATGTAGTGAGGCTTTCTTTATTCTGTTCACATCAGGGTGTACCTTTTGATGCACCGTGTGCAACAAGTCCGTAGTGTACTGACCTTATGCACCTATGTCAAGTTTGTGAGTACAATGTTTGCCAGTGAAAGGTGCATAACAATGCAGTCCTTCGTTTTGATATATCCAATATGTAGTACACCGGTTGTGTCAGCTGTCAGCCAGATTTATGTCTGCTTTTGCTGCATGTGCAGGTTAATTTTCACATGCGGAAATTAGTATTTGAACACATCCACCGTGGTTCTAAGATGCTGATTGCTGAAAGATGTTGATTGTTGATTTGTTTCCGAAACGTACCATGGTTCAACCCACCCAAAACACTTTACCTCGGGCCGACTGATGAGCCTGAGGCCGACATTTGACGCGTTCTTTGCATTGCACTGGCTATTTTGCCACTCGGATTGGCCGCAGATTCAACAGTTTTCGTAGAAAGGAGGACCGCGTCGAAGATTATTGGGGATTTGCAATGAGCTCTCTTTTGAGCGTCTGACTAGGTTCGTTGTTGGGGCAAGGGTTCATTGCTCAGCATCATTTGTGCATCGTTTGCTTTCCGCATTCAATTAGACTCAAGACGAATCATCATCGGCTGGAAGGCTGGAAGTTGGATAAATCGATAATGCATAATCATAGATAGATGGACAACCTTCTTCCTCTATAGAGCTGTAAAGCCATAATGTAGAGAATGCGATGTGGAGAACGGGATGTGTTCTTGTCATGACAAATGTGATGCTCTATTCTTCTTTCGCTTTTCACTCCAACAGCTGACCAGAATTGAACATGCTGCAGGCATTGCCTTTAGTGCTGATCTGACGCTACGGTGGTGGGCTGATGGATTCTGGGATTTTTTTCATGGTGTGGATGCTGGGCCGCTTAGCAGCAGGTGAGCACAACAGACATCAAACTCAGCTCCTTCGTTCATGCCAAACTCTGAATGCTTCTGCCGAGCCTTGCTGGCCTTGCTGCGGACTTTGGGAGTTACTGTTGACACAACCTCTGTAGAGGCTCCATGAAGCAAATGCTCTTGTAGCAAGCGAGGTGGAATACATTTGATATCTTCGTTGTTGCCTTTGCCATCATCGATGTGATTGTGCCCAATCCTTAGAGATGTTCAGTCAAGAGGTCACACCCAAAGTCACTCCACCGAGGGACACGGCGTTCCTCTCATCAGGGAGCCCAACGTCAGTGTTGCAGTCGCGACGCAGCTTCACGACACTACGCGTACTACGAGTCGTGCCTTGCTCACGACATGGCTGGCTTTTCCGTCTGCTTAAAATTGCCTACTCTCCAACCACTTAGCTTTGCCTTGCACGTATGCTAATAAAGGGCGGCTTGACTTTATTTGGTTTTTGTGACGAGATGTCCTTGTATAAAGGTCTCTGTCATGGCAAGTATAAATCTCTGACAGAGGTCTTGTACAGAGATCTCCTGCAGAGGTGTCGGGATTGTGCAGAGGTCTTGATATTTGCAGAGGTTCGCAGACATCTTTCGGTAGAGAGATCTTTTGAGATACTAAAGGTCTCCTGAAGGATCCTAAAGGGCTGCGCAGAGTTTCCTCAGTTGGCGATCTCTGAATCAGAGGTAGAGATCTTGTAGTGGTGGAGACCTCGTAAAGATTTTCAAACAGGTCTTGCTTGGAGAGCTCTGAAAGAATTTGGTGCATCTCTTCTGATGAGTCCGTTTGAATCTCGTGAGCACTCTTGGGGTATCTTGCTGGGATATCTTTCTTCAAATGTACTTTCTGCCATGGTTGAACATCGGCAGTTTGCAGCTGGGAGTAGAAACCGCATGAACATGGCTGGGAGTGTGCACAGCAGACTTCAGGTGCGAATCATCCGTGTATTGCGAGTGGTTCGCATGCTCACTTTTTTCCGTGAACTGCGTGGCTCGCCAAAGTTTTGAAAGCAAACCTGATCATTTGCTTGCACTGTGAAGAGTTTTAGTGATTCAGAAAGTCTTGATGCCTTTCTGAGGCATGATGATCCATTCAACAATTGGATGTATCAAATCAGTCTTCTTTGTGATGATTCTTTTTGGTGCAATGCTCTACATATTTGGAATTGCTTTCACTTCGGCGTTCATTGACCACATGTCGGACTTGTCCATGTGGCAGGAGCGTGGGCGGTTTCTCAATACAAATTTGAAATCTTTCAAACTTAATAATGCAATCTTAACATTTTGATATCCAAACCACTTGTGTTGCAAAACATCCTTTTTCAAAGGGCAGCTCAACTTCCGGTCCACTGTGCAGGATCCGAAGTATGCTGGTCTGATTGAGTACTTTGGGTCGGTCACGCTTTCTGGGTTATCTCTCTACCAGGCTTGAGCGGCATCAACGTGAAAGTGCTATGAATGCGGATGAACTTGAATTAATATGGATATGTACATAATGAATAGGTATAGATATGGATATATAGATTACATCAATCAAGTGAATCAAATATCGGAGCACCAAAGTTTCATCGTTCAGGCAATGTCTGGTGGCCGAGACTGGCACGTGTTCTTCGAAGCGTTGGAAACTATGGAGGGTCAGGTTGGCGGCTAAGAAGGTTCTTTGTTTCGCACCAAACTTAGAAACAGAAACAGATGTGCTTTCTGACAAACAGATGTGTTTTCTCACAAACATTTGTCACAACGCCATCCTCTCTTTGGCAAACTTTTCCGTCAGATGTGCTTGAACAATCATTTAGATTACTGCACAGTTTTGTGCTCCTTGCCATGCTCAAAACCACCAGGCAATCATGTCAGCCTGGCAGAGTCATCAATGATGATCTCGGTTTTGTATACTGTAGCTGGAGTACTTAAAACTGATTAGCTTTGCTTCATGTGTGCGATCTCGATGATTACGAGGGCACATGCTCCATCAGCCGAATCGCTTGTGAGGTGTGGTCGTATATCTTTCTCTTCTACACCTTGGTCGCTGTCTTTGCAATCGCAACTGGCCTGCGAAGATTTGAAGCTTTGAATCAGCTGTGGCTACTATGTGTTTCTTATTTACCTTATTTCACTGTTGGTTGATATGTTTACCATTTTCACTGAATTTCCCCAGGTAAATATTGTAGCAGCAGTCTTCGTCGATTCAGCCATGCAGTTTTCGAAGGCGTGCGCTGCAGTGCTCAATGCAATCAGAAAACGCGTCCGTTGGGGGAAGCACATGGTGTCTATGGACACACGTCTCCCCAAGATGTGGAGGTTTCCCTGACATGGCAGCTCTTGACCTGGTTTTGTGAGGCCGATCACCAGCTGATGGTCCATCAGGACGGGCAGTTCTCTGTGTGGCTGAATTTCCTGGACATTGCAAGATTTGATGTCGCATGATGTCGCATCTCCATCACAGCAAATAAAGATTGAAGTGAGTTGCAAACAGTGCGCCAGGAAGTGAACAATCGGAGAGATTTCTTGTCCTCACTGGGTGAACTTTTCCAGGCATGGCTGCTGGTTCGCTCCAATCTTGACGGTCGCCCATCCCCATTTGGGAGGGGAGAGGTGTTTTGATGCAGAACATGTTAAGATGCAACGAGCAACCGTCATGCTTCAAGGCAGCAGGGTACTAAATGCTGACTGGTGTGGGCTATGGGTTCGGCTGTGGGGTTTAGGGTTGGGTGATCACATAATAAGGCGGCGGAAGTTGTTAGAGATGAAGTGATGGTGAGATGTTGGTTGAAGGTGGTGGTGACGATGATGGCGCTTTTTTAATTGCTGGTGTTTGCATACGAAGTGCTGCGCGCCTGTCGCGCGACATTATTTTCATAAAGACCAGAAGCGCACATCACAGTCTCGCGAAACGAGAGCTTCGAGCTATTCAAAAAAAGGCTTAGGATGACCAAATGGTCCTGCCACCAAAAGTCAATCTTTGCGCACACGCTGATTTTGTGCGGCCAAGTTTTTTGCAGCATCGAACAATTGACAGCAATTGTACGTTTTGTAAAACATATAGAATTCGTTGCGCGTGCCATGGATTCCTAATGCCCAAGAAAGACCAACGTGAGTTTTCCTTTGCGTGTGCCATGTAAAATGCATTTGGCTCCAAAAACGGATGCGCGCACGCCCACACTGTTTGGGGAAAACAACCATTCTTTATTTGAACATATTATTGTCTTCAATATAGTGAGATGCTGAAAGGCCCAAGAATATGCTGTGCAATCAACGAAAACTGGCAGGCTATTGACATTGACGACAACGGCTACATCACTCGTGATGAATTTGATGACTGCCTCAAACAGGAGAAGTTTATGGTGACTCGGTTACGATGATGGAAGCGGCACTCTGTTTCTGCTGGGCTGGTGGGCTGCTGGACTACGTGATTCTTCTCTATGTATGTGGCACTTTTTCAACTACATATATGGCTCCTTTTCAAGAATCCTGGTTAAGGATGTTTCTATTCGAAGCCCCCTTCGTGTTCGACGGTTGTGCTTTTCAATTGTGTTTAAAGGCGAGCCCCCAACTAAATCATGCACTTCCGCAGCTAGGCGCTAGTCTGGCGCTAGCTCCGCGCCAGTGTTGGCAGTTGGACAGATGAGATGTGTGAAGAAAGGGTGAGCAAAGACAAGAACCTGCAAATGCCAATGAGTGCATCCTGACATGATTCCCCGCACTGACGCGTTTGCTTGAATGATCAACGAACAGGAGTCCGCGAAGCCGCTCCTCGGCAGTCTCAACTTTCGTCGCGCTAGTCCCGCGCTAGCTCCGCGCGAGCAGCGCGCTAGAGGAAATTTAAAAACTTAGACATGGCCCATTCGGCGGCCAAGGATGTGCGCGGCCTCACCAGTGCGTTTCCAAGCTTTGTCCAAACTTATCAGAACAAACGCAGTGGTGAGGCCATCAGCAACAACAGCGACAATGACGACGACAACGACAAGGATACCAATTCTTCCAGTTTATCAAGCTCCAAGAAATCTTCAAATGAGGACTCGGAGTAGATAAACGAACCGCGCTAGTGACAGTTGACAATTTCACTATATCTATGTTGATAAATTTTCGGGGTATTTGAACATGCTGATCCAAATGAATTTGCCAGAGTACGGGCCCCCATGTGCATGGAGACGAAGGACCGTTTTCAGGAACCAACATTTTGACAACCGCCCATATATATGATTTTTTGTCAATATCCAAAAAAGTCAGAGAGAGATTTATAATTTCAAAAAATGATATGGGTATAATTGATAAAAAACCGATAAGTAAATTCAACAATCTACATACAAACGAAATCATCGTACATGTATATCAATATAAATGTATGTATATATATAGAGGTTTTTTCGTAAGCATATTGGTAAATGATTGATAAATGTAAAGTTATGGTTGATAGACAAGAAATATTTGCATTACCGTATATGTCAGATGAAAATGATTCATAGATTTTTTCAACATGCATATCTATTTTTATTTGCGCCGAATGTATGTTCATGGTTTATTTTTGATGCATGATATTTTTACATATAATGTTAAACGGTATACTGGCTATACCTGCAATAAATGAGTTTTTGGCACACGTATCTATCACGTATATGGATACGTAAATACATATGTTTATGTAAATATTTGTTTGTAAAATCATTTCTCTAAATATCATTTCTGTAAATGTATATCATCTACGTATATCTACATGAAAAGATTTCATATATCATGCATCATCGAGATATGTATATTCACGCAAACATCATTTGTAAATATAGATACATTTATTTATATTGGTATTATGTGTATATGTACAAATGGTGTTTGCATGAATATACATATCTCGATGATGCATGATATATGAGACCTTTACATGAAGATATACGTAGATGATATACATTTACAGAAATTATATTTAGAGAAATGATACCAAAAATTTCAATATATATAATGATGTTTGCGTGAATATACATATCTCGATGATGCATGATATATGAAATCTTTTCATGTAGATATACGTAGATGATATACATTTACAAAAATGATTTTTAGAGAATTGATTTTGCAAAACATATATTTTTATTTATATATATATATATATATATATTTATACGTATATGTGATAGATACGTGTGCAAAAAATCGTTTATTGCAGGTATAGCCAGTATAGTGTTTAACATTAACTTGTACATGCATAACGTGTGCATATACATACATATTTATTGATATGTTTGCAATTATGTGAAGAAAATATAAGGCGACCGAAAGTGGCGTAAGGGCACCCTTCGTTGGCTTGGCGATATTGCGCTGTCCAGCAAAGGGTGCAAATTGACCGCAGAGAGTCTGCTGCTTTGCGTCATACGTTGTCTTTGGTGTCTTGGAACGCGGGCAAAGCCAGTCAGCTACTAGACGTGGGCTTGCTGTGCTCGAAATTTTTTATTTGCGGGGCAATGCAGGAAGCAAGTGACGAGGTCTACCAGGAGCTGCTGCGGCGCGGCTGTAAAGTTTTTCGGTCTGACAAGAAAGACATTGCAGCTTGGACGTTTGTTGGTGATCAATTTCTCAATGGTGGTGAAGTTATTCGCGAGCATGTTCGAACCGACGCTCCAGGGCGCTGGATTCTTACTGCCATTTTTACCCATTTGAAGTTAAAGGCGCCTCACGATTGGGGGCTCCGCGAGGTCATCCTAGGAAGTGCTCATTAAACAGTGTTGCTGCCAAAGCGCCAGATCTCGCGACGCAGGCATCCGACGAGTTCGTGACTCTGGCCAGCTTTTGCAGTGGAGACTTGATCGGAGTTGATCTAACCAACGGATTTGTCCTCGCAAACAAGACATTTCGCCATACCATTGCAGTGCTTGACCGGCTGAAGTTTCAACAAGGGATGCCTATGGGCTTGTTGGGAGCAGCTGCGTCAGATTGGGTTGGCTGGATTATGTGCCCTTGGTCTCGGTTTTCTGGAGTCAAGCTGGCGCGTGTCGTGGCGCTATTAATTTTCAGCCCCTAGATGTTGGGATTCGGCGCTTGGACGGCGGTCCTCATCATCCGAGTTTTTTCTTCTTTGATGTGACCAACAAGCGAACCCGAACTTCTGTAGGCTGGGCTGCCCGCCAAGAAAGGAAGAAGCAGAACCTTGCTGTCAAAAAGGCCATGAAGCGCAATAGGTGATGGCATGCCAGATCCAAAGTGAAACAAGTTTCCACACAGCAACGGGCTTGCGTGGGACAAAGGCGGCCTGTGCAGATTGAAAGTGGCGAAAAGTGGCAGAAAAAGGGTGGCTTGTGTGAAATGAAAGGACGAGAAGAACAGCAGCAATTACATTTCCGAAAAAAACGGAAAGAAGGAAATGAGAGGGAGTGAGAAGAGTGAAAGAATGATGATTCTTGAGGCTAAAGAATCATTAGGTTGCAACTGTGGTTTTAATCGCTAGTGATTGGAACATCAAGACGATGTGATTAGCTGGTAAGTTTCAAACACGTCCAGGCCCACCACTGAAATCAGTTTGCTCAACACAATGATGTTATGGGTGGTCTGCAAACAGCTTTGGACAGTTGCTTTTACATAAATGTACGAAGTTATGTATTTATCTATTAACCTATCTCTTCGCCGTATGAATGTATACATTATCTAGTAGATCACAGAGACGCCTCTTGGCATATAAAAATTTTTATATCCCGCAATTGCCCGTGCCCATGCGTGTGAAAATTTATGGAGAATGCTCGGGGGGTCAGCGTGCAGACCCGTGATTCCATTCTTTCGGAGCCTGGAAAAAGCACAACGACTGCGTCCCCGCACTGCTCAGGCATTCTTCCGGGCAATCAAGCTGGACTATCGCGATGCTCAGCTTCTTTTTGACCTTCTTGACCAAGACCAAAGTGGCAAGGTTGGGCCTTTCTGTTTTTTGTGGTTGATTGAACAGATATACTGAGTCAGTTTTGCTTCTGATTGTTGAAGCCAAAAAGCAAGACTCAGTGATTTATGAACGACTTCCCTCTGCATCCTTTTCTTATGCCCATGTTGCCGCGTGTTTTTGGAACTTGACGTCGTTTCTCCTATCTTTCCATTGCCGTGCAGCGTCTACATAGTGCGCATTTTCTACTTCGCCGCTGCATTTTTTCAGGTAACGGTAGATGAATTTATTGACGGCTGCGCCAAACTACAGGGCGAAGCAACCGCTTTGGAAACTAAAGTCCTGCACATGGAGGTAGGTTTGGGATGGAAAGTTGAACCGTCATCATGCAAAATGTGGAATGGTAAATTTTTCGGTAGCTTTTGTGGCTAATTAGTGTTCAAAGAAAAAACAGGTCTATGCATCAGTTTATGTTTTAAATCTAAAATTCAAAGCGTTGACCTTTGCATTTGCCGATGGACAGGTTCACAAGATCTTCCACTTTGTGCCCAACCAAACCCTGGAAGGTACAAAGAGTCAGACGACAGCTGGACAGATTCATGGCGGCGCACAATTACTCGAGCACCACTTTCCTCGGATCTGCAAGCTTCACCCCTCCAGCTGCAGTCAGAAGGGTTTCCCATTGACTGCTGTGGGAAATTCCCATTGGCTGTGGAACAGCTCAATGTTGCCAAACTTACGCTATGCAATTGAGTAGAAATCTCTTTGAAAATGGCGGTGCCATTGCTTATTTGCAATTGATGCCCTCCGAGGCGTCCAGAATCGAACTGCCACTCTTGTATGTAGATGTGTTGAGATAGATAGATGGAGAAATAGATAGAAAGATAGATAGGTAGATCGATGGATGGATGGATGGATGGATGGATGGATGGATGGATGGATGGATGCAAGGCCGGAAAGATAAAGAGAGATAGGGAGATAGACAGAGAGAGATAGATAGCACGATCGCTAGATAGACAGAAAACCAGAAAGAGATAGATGATATGAGATGAGATGAGATGAGATGCGATGCGATGAGATGAGATGAGATGAGATGAGATGAGATGAGTGAGATGAGATGAGATGAGATGAGATGAGATGAGATTAGATTAGATTAGATTAGATTAGATCTAGATTAGATTAGATTGGATTGAATTGGATTGGATTGGATTGGATTGAAATTTGGATCTAGATTTAGATATAGATTTGCATTCAGATTTGAATTAGATTTAGATGAGATGAGATTAGATTAATCAGATTAGATTGGGCAGATTATATAGAATCGATAGATTGGATGGATTAGATAGACTAGGCAGATTAGACAGATTCGATAGATTAGATGGATTAGATAGATTAGGCAAATTAGATAAATTCGATAGATTAGATATATTAGGCAGATCAGACAGATTCGATAGATTAGATGGATTAGATAGATTAGATAAATTAGATAATTTAGATAGATTGGATAGATTGGATGGATTGATAGATAGATTGATTGGTTGAAAGATTGATAAACGGATAATTAGATGAATAGATGGATAGATGGATCGGTAGATCGATAAGTTTATAGATTCATAGGCAGACAGATCTGCGCACATGTATGAACTTACTTGGATCTTTGTACCCTCATTGAGTTTTAGTACAAATGACTTGCTACTTGAACCATTTTTTACTTTCAGACGGCTACTATGGATGACTAAAAGGAACACAGAAGAATCTTGAGTGCCAAAAAAAAAGTGGTGTGACTGCCTCGGATCCAAATAATTTTACAGTTTTGAATATTGCCCAAATTGGACCTCGAGAATATGGGCAGGTGATCTCGGATCTTTCAACCATTCGTTCGTTTGGGCAAAACATGTTTACACAGAAGGGATTCTTATTTGTGAAGCATTCCCAACTGATATGCACAGACTCATTTGAACGCAGCAATTGCCACCAGCCACTCAGTGTGATCAGAGGCTCACGTTGCGGTAGATGTACAGCTGCAACGGAGACGACACGTTTCACAGCCTAGGAGCCTAGCGCGAAAGAACAAGTCGCAATTGTGAAGCCTTTCCACCGGATTGTATGACAGTGTCCTCACCAGTCTCCTAACGGAAATGATGGCATTGATGAGGTGATGAGACTCGTGTTCCCCGTACACCCCTTGTCAAGGCACTCAATTGCGCGACTCCCGTGTGGCGAGCAAAAGAATGGTGCTGAAGTGCTGAAGTGGTGCTGAAGTCAGCTGAGTCTTTTCGAAAAGTGGAGCAGTTGAGCAGTGCGAGGCTCTCTGAATCGGAGTGCAACGAGCTGTTGGCCTCCAAGAGACGGAGCTACGCCAGAAAACGCTATGACAGGACCAGGCACCGAACCGATCTGTAAAACGTTTGACCCGAACTCGTTGCTGCAAAGGAAACTTGGGAAAAGCAGCAAGGCTGACATTCCTTTTCAAAAGCGTGCTTTGCCCAGATTGCTCATGCAGCGTGAAGGCTGACAGCGCCATCTATAAAGACAGGGACAGCTAAGTCAGCAGAGCTCTGCTACGAGGTAACAAGCTTTGTTCAGGGACACCATTGTTTCAGCATCGACAATCTAAGTGCGGTCAAAAGCCAACGGAACGCATCTTGAACGCCGGTTTCACCTGCACACAGCAGCTAAATAGTTGCCACGGTGTGCTAAACAAATCGAGGACTCAATTCATCATTGAACTCCAGTACCACTTTTACATGCCGCTGCAATGCTGGCGGTGAATGTGCAGCCATGGCTGTCACCGACTTGGTCCTCTCAGCGGAGTCATGCTAGCGCACCAGCTGAGATCCAGGCAGCTTGAACGCTTGTTGCTTCCTTCAGATAAACATATATAGATAGCTTAGATTCTTAGATGAAGGATATTAAGGGATTTCTGGATGCCTCATGATGCCTCACACTCTCCGAAGGATGTGCAGAATGCAGCACATTTTTTTTTTTCGCGAAGTTACATTGCGCACTGAAGAATTGACACCAACTCTTGGACATGGCAGGTCCGGCATCGCAGACTGCCGACCTCTGCGTTTCTGGGTGTGTTGCTGATCAGGCCGAAGCACAGAGAAGCACAGAGAAGCACAGACTTGTCGATAGAATTCATAGATTGAATCTCACAAGTAATTACTTCACGTATTTCTCACATAGTCTCCAGAGTTTGCGTCTTTCAAAGCGGAGAGACATAGTGAGACCCTTCTTGTTACTTTCTTTAACAGAACTTGTAGCCCACGTCGTTGCACAAAGGTGAAATCAAATTACAAGCCCTTGAAGTCGGCATTGTGCTAGGTAGAAGGTACGGTTTTGGAAGGACGAGCTTTTTTGTCGATGAAATCCGATTCATCAAAGGATCCGCGTTGTACTGCGCCTTGTGCTGCACACGGTGAGGTGTCGACCCAGTCGAGGCTCTCTGCGTCGGGGGCTGCGTGCATGGCGCCGCTGGGCCGAGGGACTGGGCATTGAAGCACCCAAGGCGGGGTTGGGCCGTAGCAGGGCGCGTGGTGCAGTCTGGTACAGCATGGTAGGTTGGGTACATTTTCCTGTGCAGACGAAGATGATCCAAGATATTCATGTCGTTTTCAGGGATTTTCAATGACTCACTGCGGAAAGCAGGAAGACCAACTCTTGACAGAACAATGCAGTTGCATAACATTTGGTTGCTATTTGAATGTGGAAAAACTGTCTAGTGTATGATAGTTTTGAAATCTTTTCATCCCTTGTGCTCTTTCACAAATTAATGTACCTAACGTTCGATCATATTATTGCTTGGCCACCCAGGTGGAATTGACCACTTTGCAAGATGCCTTTGGCCATGAACTGCGAGGGTTCCCTCCTCAGCTCAATATTGGATTCTGCTTCCAGAATGGAGCATGCGCAGCATGCCCTGTTTCGTTGCATGGGACTTTGTGACATTGTGGTGCCTTTGAAGATCCACTGTGACGTTCAACACACAATTGGGCTGATGCTGTTGTCCACGTTGGTTCCTGTGATCCGTAGGCGCTCCTTGTAGACCAAGGATGCGATGCACTTCTGAGATCTCCAGTGAGGAGGCTATCATCACAGTACCATCGAAGAATGCTCTCCAGGCAGATTCAAAGGGGCAGTGCCATATCCCCCGAGATCTGCGCTTCTCAATTTATGAAACGGTTTGCAGGCAATCTCTCCGTAGCCAAGACCAAGTCATTACATTTATCTATATTTATCTAGAATGAATCAACTGAATCAACATGACTGTTTACCCTATCAGAGCGAAACGAAGCTCAGCGGCCTTGCTCCCAATCTGCTGTGCAGCCAAAGGTGACAACTGGGGGCCCGAATCCCGATTTCATCACCATGGAAGCTTGGCAGAAGGTTCCATGGTGGGCACAGCTTGCCTTGCTGCTTTTGAAGGAGGTGGGCACAGCACTGCATGCATAGCGAGATTTGATGGAAGAAAGCTGGTGCAGACCATTGCAATCATTGGATTTGCCACAGAGTGCAAAGGTGTACATCATGAATCAAAGTCTTTGGCAAATTTATCAAAGGTGTAAGAGTACAAATGAATCAAAGGTGTACATCATAAATCTCTTTGAAAAGGTGAACCCAAATTTAAATTGCAAAGTCGATCAAAGTCGACAGCTCAGCCAGCACAAGCTTTTTGCCTGTCTGCTGTGTGGCAGGTGAAGGAGCCAAATTCGTCTGTCGCCGACTGGATTAGGAGTTTGCCCAAAGATTTCTCAGACGCTGGGCCACAAAGTTCATCATTTCTTAGGGCGGGGCGCTTTCATAGATTTTTGAATGTTGATTGAATGCATGCATGGGATCAGCAGACCTTATCAAAAGCTGGGGTGTGCCCAGGGGTGTGCCCAGGGGTGTGCCCAGGGAAAAAGAGAAACGCGTCGTGTTTTGTTCGGCGAACGGGTCCAGCCGTACCGCTGAGGAGATCCCCATGAATTGGAGCAGCGAAGAGCTTGCATTGCTGGAGTACCCACCTTTGCTTCGGCAGACGCTGGGAGATGCTGTTGTGATCGTTTGCATCCATGCTTCATAGATATGCAACATTTTAATACATTTTACAACTAACAGTTCTATAGTTGTATAATTTTGTATACACATAGATGTTCAAACATGTTTTTTTTGTATTCAGAGATGACTCAGAGTTGAAGTATGCATCGGGCTCCCAGGGCTGGGACTCAGCCAGGGCGCGGGGGCCAAGGATTGAGAAGCAGCGGAATGAGATCTCTGCTGCTTTTGAAGCTTTGAAAAGTGGAGGATGTAAGATCTCCTTCAGTGAGGCTCCTGAAAGGGCGAATTGTGTTGCCTTTGCACCAGATTCTTATAGCTTTTGAACACCTTTCTAGGCACCGATTTCTTTGACCTGAAAAATGTCTGAAGCCTTTGATGCACTTCTGTGACACGATGCTCAATCAATTTCTTGACCGTCCTTCTTCGACAGATGCGAGTTTTCAACCTTTCAAGCACCAGCGCCCTGCACGGGCAAGGCAGAATTCATTTGGGCTGTGCAAATGGTCCGGAGTCGGGCTTTCACTGGGCCTTACGAGGGCCGTGGACCGAAGGACCAAACCCTGTGAAATTTTCTCCTTGATTCCATAGGGACACTGTCGCAAGCCGTCTAGGACCGTGCGGCACAGTTGGCTTTTATTAGTATTTTGCCACGTGGATGCAACTAGTCAGCTGAGTCACCTTGAAGTTGGCATTGTTGGCAGTGTTGGGATTGTTGGCCGCAATGCCCCCCAAAAAAGGTGGACCTTTGAGCCGTGGTTAACCCTTGAGTGTAGCAGCTACACAGTTGCTTTCAATACAAAGCAGTGTGCTGTTTCTGAGGCTGGCGCTGAGTGTGAGCAGTGGGTTTGTGTCTCTGGAGAATGGCCTCAATGGTGCATTGGCCGCTGCATTGGCCATTCCTTTGCAAGACCCGCGGCTGAACTTGGGCTGGTAATGAGATTATTGAACTTTATAGTCAGGGCAGGTTGCCAAGTTGGCAAGAACTGCTGTGCGTAGAACTTGGGGCCACTTGACATTTGCAATCTATTGCCCCTAGTACTAAACCTCTTTTTATTAGGGGAAATTCTTGTATTCGGGGTCCCCAGCGAGAAAGGTAACCCCTAATGATAAGCAAAAAGCCCTAGTAAAGATCACTTAGTTTGGATTCTTTCCCATTTCAAATCCTTTGTTGAAACTGATTCAATTTTTTTCAAATGTAGCTGTACGAAGCAACCCCGTTTTGTAAAAAGCAATAAGCCCCAAGAAAGATCCAGAACACAGGACCACCAGAGTGCACAAAAATGTAATAGGAACTCAATCCAAGACACCAAAGAAACGAAACGAGCAATACCCAACAAGTGTCAAAACCCCAAAACCCAACGGAAACCAAAAAGCCAGACATTGCTCAGTAAGACAGATAGTACAGTAAACACAGCAGTACTTGAATATAACATCTGAAGCCAACACATTGCAGCATCCGCCCAATGTTTTTTCAGAAAGCAAGCATTTCTTAATGATACTTGCGCCCCTTTTATGGACTTTCAAAACGATGAAGTATGCAGAATTTTCAATCGATATAGCATGACTGAATGTAACATATGCCGTGCAGTCTGCAGCACATGCAGGGTTTACTTCACAGTTCACATTGCGCAGGAATCAAGACAGATAGTTCACAGTAAACGCAGTAGAACTCCAAGACAACATTTGAAGCCAATGCATTTCAGCACGGTCCCCATTTTTTTACAGACAGTAAGTCATTCCTAAATAACAGTTGTGTCATGGAAGACAATGAAATCTGTAGACGCCGTAGATAACGACATAGAAGTACATTGGGGTCGATCCGATGAAAACACAAATTAATAGTATTATTACAAACCTATACAGTAGTTGTCCCTGAAGTGCTTCAATAATGATACCCCTAGAACTAGGGGGTAAAGGTTTCATTCTTAATGGGACTGTCTTCCAATCACATAACAAATGTATTTGAATTACTCAGTGCACAAAAAAATGCAATTATTTCCATTGGATGAACACTTTCAACATCTCTCCTGAAATGGAAATCTTTATCAACTTGATAATTATCCATCTAAAACATTAAAGGAAAACACACTCTCACAGTCACCAGGTGTCCACAGAAACCAATTTGGTTTGGATTCTTCCATTTCAAAGTCCTTTATTCAAACTTCTTTCAACACTGTGAAAAGTACCTGTACGAAGCAACCCCCTTATTGTTAGCAAAAAACCTTCATTAAAAGCGTTTTGGTGTGCGTTTTGGTGTCGGTTTTTTAAAGATCCTTTATCAAAACCTATTTCAATGTTAGAAGTAGCTGTGCGAAGCAAATGCCTGATAATAAACAAAGCGCCTTTAAAGACCCTTTGAGGACCTCAATGAAATATCCCACTGGGAACAGGGTTTTTGATCATTAGGGGGAAAATCTGATGTTTCTGTTTTTTCCTCGTTGTAGTATTCGTTGCTAAATGCCAGTACTAGAAATGCAATTGACCATTACCAACAGACCGAAGCTTGCGAGTCCGAAGTTGTTTTTTATTTGGGGGTTTGGCAGTAGGAAGAAGAGATTAGCTCAAGCAGTGAAGAGTTTCAGATAGTTTCAGACTTGGCTAGCCATGGCTGAGGACTTCTTAGTCGGACAGAGCCTTGGAAGCGTGTTGCAGAACAGACCCCTGAACTTGGCAACAATACAAACTGGATTGATAAACATTTGGAAAGCGATCTACCGCAAACTAGGGACTGAACCATATTAAGATTCTGAAATGCTGAAGTTTTCAACCGAACTTCGGCCTGTTTGCCAACCAGTACTTGGTGCAAGCTCATTTGCGGCTTTGGGCTCTCCCTACCTTGAAGCAGAATCGATTTAAGGTCATCCACATTGAAGAGACACGTCTTGTGTCCAGTCGTGGACTATCTGAACCATGCGCCTCGATTCAGCAGCAAGATGAGCTCGTAGCTGTCATGGCTTTTTTAATGAGTCGAGCGTGGTCTTGTGGCGGAGTTGAATAGGCTGATCCCATCAGAGCCAAGGCAAAGCAGCGTGCAAACCAACGGCAAAAAACCCTCCATACCAAATGTAGTTTTGCTGATGCAGAGAGCTGCAAATGACCCGCGATGAGCTGTAAGGACAGCTCGGCCATCTCCGACATTGCTTATGAGTATTTTGCCAATCTCTTTGCTGTGCGGGTGAATGGCAGCTTCAAGGAGACCCAGAGTGGTCACAGGTTGCACCAGGATTTGCTGAACAGAAGACCTGTTCTTGGGAGTCAGCCTGAGAACGACCATATTTTGTGCTGGACCATGTATGTATGTGATGTCATGCAAAGCAAACGTAGCGAAACACAATGTACTTTTGTTTGTGCATGTACACCTTTGTGTCTTTGTATGACTGCATGTACGTCAAAATCCCCTGGTTTCAGTTCCACTTGACCCTTTTCAAGGAGGGTGAAGAGGTTTGCATTAACTATGGCGAACAGCGCAGCAACGACACACTCCTGCAGTTTTACGGCTTCGTAGAAAGGCTAGGCTTCAATTTGAATTGCCAAAGCTTGCACCTGTTTCTGGATTTGTTGAGCATGACATTGAAGATAATGGAAACATTCGACCAACTGCACCAAAGTCCATTGTGATCATGGTGACCAAAGTCATTGTGTCCGGCCCATCTTTGAAGGGTTGCCTTCTTGCCTGCAGGGATAACGCCAATGACACATACACAATGGACATTCTGAAGCACTTGGACGTGGCAGGGGACGTCTTGGAGGCACCACCGCTCACCACGGCTTGCTGTCCTTTGGAGTTTGATTTTCTTTGATTTCCAACGTGGCTTGTTCAAAGATCCAACAGATCAACAAAGTAACGATCCAGTTTTTTGGAGGGAAAATGATTTAGTTTGGAGGGAAAACATGTAACTTATTTGGAACTGCACATGTAATTTTCTCATCTTGTGACATCAATGTAGAACGAGCACTCAGTGGGCCAGGTGACCTTAACCAGGACCGGTCCGCAGGAAGAATCCATGATGAGGTGCAGATAGCTGACCAATACTGAACTCCTGGATGCCTGGAGCGTCTTTGTACGACATGTGTCAGAAAGCCATGGTCTTCCTTGAGCAGTGACTCTGTCAATGATTGAAGTTGTTTTGGCATGGAAGCAGCCTGTCCGGCCAAAAGCCCTACTTGTGCGGTACTTTTTCATTTCTTCCAGTTACATTCCAAACGTGGTTCAATGTATGCCTGCGCAACAGGCTTCTTACTGCTCTTGGCGGAGATGGTACTGAAGAAGAAGAAATGGCCTGGAAGGCTGTGCCATGGTGATGCTGAAGTTCCTTGAAGTAGAAAAGAAAGGCTTTGAAGTAACTGATGTCAGCTCTTGTAGCAGTCTTAGCTATGGCTGTGGGAAGGGTCTTGGCCTTGGCCAGAGATACTCTGTCAGGAGTTTTATGAGAAAAGACTCAAGCACACAGTAGACTTCTTCACATCAGATCAGTCGTGGTGTTGGATGCATATGGATCAGTTGTTCTTCTTTGCCCTGACTTCTGAATATCGCACAGTCCACCGCTGTAAACAGGCTTCTGGAAATTCTGCAGAGATTTGCCATTTGCATCCATTTGCAGTGTAAACTACACAGCAGAATATCGATCAAGCATGATCAAGCTGCCAACAAGACCTTCAATGAATTATTCCACTCAGACGTGTAATTCTTGGACCAAAGTGCCTTGCCAGATATGAATTTGAATAGCTCTATTTTGTGAGCTCCACAGGTTGTGATGTCAAATGAGGCTCTCAAAAAGAAACGGGAGATGTCCACAGAGATGTGCCGGTGCGCACTTCAACCATCACCACACCAGTCACCGCCATCATCAAAATTGCATCGACAAAAAGCAACCATAACTTGTTTGCGCCCCCTGACCCCAAGTTGTTCGATGTTGTTTGGATGGAGAAGATGGGAAGCCCTATAGTTTCACGAGAAGAGCACACTTTTTAATTGGTTCAATCTCGAGAGATCGCGTGGAACAGGCAGTGGCTATGGCGTGTGAAGCTGAGTTGCAACAACGTACTGCTGGCGAAGCCTATGAGGCTGAGCAAGGCTTGGATGGGATCATGCTTTGGGGATAGCTGGCGGCTGTCAGTGTCATGTGGGCATTGCTCAAAGTCATCAAGCTCAAAATCGGTTGGTCTCTCAAGAAAAGGTTCCTTTTACATCCTTTTCATGTTTCGTTGCACGTGGTTATACCCATCTACCCAATTTTTGAATATTTTTGAGACTTGCTGCAGGAACTCTACTTTTCCATACACACACACACATATATATACATATACATATGCATAGATACAGTTCTAAATACATATATTCATTTGATTCATTTGATCATTTCTAATTTCGTTTATTTGTTTTCAACTTATGTTTTTTCCTCTGCTTGTGAGGAGCTGGGCCTCGAGCCCTGGCGGCTCGATTCGCTGCCGAAAAGGACCACTGCTTTGGAGTCGCTTTCGTTCACGTCGCAACGCTTGGAGCGAAGGCATTCGTTGGTGCCAGGAGAAGGTGCTGATTGCATGCCGTGCGCATGCACAGTCCAGGTGTGGACTGCTCGCGCCAAGTGAATTTGATTATATACACACGTATGAAAATATCTAATGGCATTGTATTCTTCTTTTATCATGCTATAGAAATATACCCAAATGTGTATGGTCACAGGATACTAAAACACAGATTAGACTGGCAAAAACAAGAAAGGAAAAGAGATAATGGGCATGTGGACAGCTTCCGAAGGCGCGGCCATGACTGCAGCCATGTTGCTCTGACAGCTGTCCTTCAAAGCGAATTGGCCCGCGCTGCTATGTACAATGGCCGGCGACGTTCCCCGTCGCCCACTTTCGTTGGACGTTCAAGGCTGACAGCAAGAGATGAGCAAAGACGCCTGGCTTTCAATTCTTTTTTGTGCAATTTATGTAATTTGAGAACAGATAATATCAAAATGATTCACAACAGACACCTTTGATTCAATACTTCTATGACAAACAAAATGCAATTCATAACTTCCATCCTCCCCATCTCTGAGCTTTTCGGTGCGCAATGCGTTGCCGCTCAGGAGATTCTTTGGCTCCGGAGATGCCAATGCCAGGGCCTCTAGGACCCTCGGCAAGTCTGCAACCGCAGGCGCTAGCGTCTCGTCACTGCTTTGCAGCTGGTCATGGGTCTCTATTGAGCAGCTTGGTGACATGAGAAACCTGAAGCAATGGGATCCCAAGGCATCATCCTGAGCCAAGGGATGGAATCCCTTGTTGTGGGAATTGCATGGAATCGATGACCACTGGGCATGCACACAGAGCCTGCCTTTCTGATCTTGAGCGTATCATTTCTTTCAACCTCAGTACTTCCTCCATACTTTGGTCCCATTTTGGGAGTGGCAACATGGGAAGACATATGGGGAGACAAAGGGGGAGACTGGGATAGACTGAGGTATCAGTGGAGGAAGCCTTTTTGAGACCAACTTGGAGGGGCATCAGCATCTCAAAGTGGGCCCTCGGCCTCGGCCGTTGACTTGCCTGGCAAACTCTCCCTGCGGCAAGTGGTGGGCCATGGGGGAGTCCTGCTTCAGTGGCCGTTCCGGGCAGGTGGGACATCAGACATGAAACGAGATTTCATAGATAAAATATGTGTGTAACATGTATGTAAGTATAAATCTTGAGAGATTTGAAGTTATTTTGATATTTTGAATGTTAAGACTTGTCTTGATTTGACTCGTTAAGTTTCGGGCCTCTATTTGTAAAAGTTTCCTTTCGGCGAGTCTTGATCTGAGCCTCATATGGGCATTCGACAAAATGACCACAGTGAATATTCATTCTTCAGGTAGACATGCCATGTTGTTTGCGTGTCTTCAGGAAACCTCGCAACCGATACAGGACGACCCAGTATCCCCCCAAACCCCAAAAAGGCGACCCAGTTTGGCATGTGGCAGCTTTGACAGTGCTGTGTCCACTGCTCCTATATGTGTGTTCATTACGTGTCTGCACCGGTGGCAGACAGGTCATCATCATGAGCAGTGAGAAAGAAGTCGCTGCATCACTGCCTGTGGGAGTTCGTCGCACTGCGCGACACGTATGCTGGGCTGCAAACGGAGAGCTGGTAGCAGCAATTGTGGAGTTTGAGTCTGAGCAGGTGGAGCAGATGCTGCTGCTTTGGACATATTTCAAACTACTTGTGCAGCAGATGCTGCTTATTTTCCATATATACATATAAATATATATATATATATACATATACATACAAAACTGTTCCTGATGTCCAAATGTAGATTGCATTTTGTGATTCGTTGGCTCCGACAATAAAACTCAGCAGCTAGAGTGCTGTTTGAAAAGCCTTTTACTTTTTTCCAAATTCCTGTGCCGATGAAGAGAACACTTTCTCTCCTTGCGTCAAGGTGGTCGCCGCCGAGCAGCAACTCATGGTTTGGTCCTGGCCATCCGGGGAGCGCTTGGCAAGTTCCAGCTGTGGCCGCGGCACGCAGGCAACTCAATACTGGGGCTGGCCACGACACTCTTTGCCACCGATGCAACATATGAAAGCTGATACATGGGTCACTTGCAGAACCAGTATCATTATGATGATAACACTCAGATCAATAGAATACAGTTGGACCAATACTTCAAAAATGCTTAGATGAATTCATGAGTACTCAGCAGTGCAATGGTTATTCTTCGTCGCTGACATCTGGACTTTCCCAGCGCACAGGATGTCGCTGGGTCACCAGACGGTGCTTTGCTGCTGACCGTGGGGCCATCTGGAGCGAAGCTCTGGACACTGATGCGCTCGCAGGAGCGCCAGGCAAAACTGGCATGACTGGTAGTTCCTAAGCGATGTAAGATATCCACACACAGAAATCCATATATGTATGAATATATATAGAATGGGCTAACGCCCAGGTGCCGCCGACCCCCTTTTATAAGAGCGGGTGTGAGCAAGGACTGAACTCGGTATATAACAGCTGGTGTTAGCTCCGCGTGTTTCCTTGGAAAGCCTCAGCTCCCATCTCTGCGATAGCAAGCCCAGACTCTAAACGGCAGGCTCGAACGCCATTAGATGACCGTGGCCTGACTTCTTGCTTGGGAACGCGATTAAAAGCAAAGGCCGTGGCTTGAACTGCTTTGGGGGCCTGCGGAGATGTTTGCGGGCGGGCAAACGGCAGGCTCGAACGCCATTAAAAGCAGATGGCCGTGGCTTGAGTTGCTTTCAAGAGGAAGGATATGGGAAAAACGTGGCCTGCTATAGATGTGAATACTCTGCTGTTGGCAAAAGAGGAAGCGTTGCCGTGGGAAGGATTTGAGGCCAGCCAAAGCCAGTGCGGCAGTCGCAACCAAAGCCAGCAAAGTTTTGAGCTCAGCCAAAGCCAGTGGCAGGCAGCGGCCGTCGCTTGAACTGCCTTGGGGGCCTGCGGAGACGTTTGCGGGCGGGCAAACGGCAGGCTCGAA
>VSDK01009751.1:86016-105364 GCA_009767595.1 Symbiodinium kawagutii
TCCTGCTGAGAGCCACCAGCCCAACCTATTTTTAGCGCCTTTCTGTTGCAGTACAGTTTCAACTTGTTGAGGTTTTCTTTTCATGTCGAGGTTTACATGTACATATACGACATAGACGTAGAATTTTAAGTTCAAAAAAGATGAATCCTATTTTTTTTTGTTCTTTCTTCTTCCACTTAGTTGCCATAGTAGCTTTCGCCACCTACCCCTGGCCTCAAGGGCTGTCTTGCAACAAAGTACTCAACCTTTTCGTACTAGCTGTAAAACGGATGTGTATACTGTATACAGTCAATAATGTTGAATAAGTTTTTGGTGGTTGCTCGCATGTGCACGACACCACATTCACGTACACATCTGAATCCTGTACATGGAACATTATGGAACTAATCACAACATGGATTATATAATATATATATATATACACGTACATGGATTTCATGAGTTACAACACAGACATGCAGAGTGCACACTGCAGAAAGGTGTGCATGGAGCGCGGTACCTAGAGTTTGGACATCCCCAGGGCGCTGATCCCTGCCTGCCCTAGGAACTCTCGGCCGTGGCCGTGTCGCCTTGGTTGGTGGCTTGTGGCCTCAGCAACGGCGAAGTGCGTTTGTTTGCTGCTTTGCATGGCCTTGCAGAGCTGGGGCCGCTGCCAATGCGACACAGTGCGGAAGTCTTGGCCTTGAGCTTTGGGTGTCTTGGAGGGAAGGCGCATGGAAGGAGCAACGACTCAGGTTTGACAGTACTTGACACAGTTAAGTTGGACATCATTCTTGCCTGCCTACGGAAGGGACCAGCATCGATCATTCCTTTTTGCTGCTTTGCAATGTTCAATCCAGATTGGTTCGAAAAGGGAACCCTTGATGGAAGTACTTTTGGATTGCAAGATTCTTCAATTTGGTTTTGCAAAGAGTAGATTCCTGATATTTACAGTGCGACAGATACACTGCAGTGAAGTCAGGAAGTGTCTTTGATTGTGCGATTTCAGTTGTTGCCATGAATTAGGCACTGGAAGCCCGCAAGCTTGAGACCCATCATCTTGGCGTCAGTCTCGCAAGACCGCAGCGCATTGGTCTTCAGCATCGAAGTTCAAGGCGAATCTGGTCTCAGCAGCAGCCAGGCTGGGTGGAAGCATCTGCGCAGGGCATTAGTCATTTCAGTTGGCACCAAACCAGCAAATCATTGTTCTTGAGAGAATGGTTGAACCATGTTAAACATCCAATGAACATGTCGATACCATGTGATAGCAAGAAAATCCTGAACCCTTTCTCTGCGAGACTGAGACTCGATTCCCATCCTTTGTGGGCAGGCCAGCTTACTGCTGCATTTGCAGCACCATTCTGGGCCAGTTCACCACGTTTCTCTGCTCGCAGCTCCTTGTGCCTCTGGCAGTGAAGTCTTTCGAATGGTGGTATGCACTGCTGACCAGCTCATCTGGCGTGAACTGGAGTATCTTGACATACAGGTAGACGTCGAAGACGTTACCGCCTACAACTTTGCATCCCATTTAGTTAGGGTAACCCATTCAGGAGAAGTCGTTACTGTTCTGCGTTCAGTAGCGTTTTGGATGGTTGCCAAAACGCACTCATTTTTAATGTACTAGACTTTTCCCATAGGATTTCATGTCAGGAGCAAACAACTCGTTTGTGGTTATGACCGCATTTCCCAGGTGTTTCATGTCTCATGTGTAGATTGTCATGCCATTTTTGTTCTCCAAACATGGCTCATCACGCTGCCTGGTGCGGATCAGCGTCAAGAGCAGTCAGAGAATTCAAGAACCAAGGAATAGCGACGCAGCAAGAAACAAACGAAACAACCATCCCAAAATTTAGCTGGCTAAATAGAGAACACGGTGGCCAAATATGAAGAAACATTTGACTCGATATTTAATCTTCAGAATGCAATGTTTTCCTTTGCTCTGTCTCTTTTTGCTTGCTGCTTCAGTAAGAAGCAATCTAGAAGCAGGGTCCAGATTTATTTGTTAGTTATGCTCGAGGGATGGGCCATGTAGTTTCCATAACATGTTTTGATCTCGCCCCCCATCTCGCCCCATCTCGCCCCGGATCTCGCCCTGGATGCCCCACTGTCCTCTCCATGATGGATTTTGGTTTCTTACATGTTTCTTACATGTGGAAACGATAATGTGACATACCGCGCGCGTTCCATGCGGAAGTCTGGTTTGGAACCCTGGAAAACCATACTTTTGACCTAGCGCGTTCCATGCAGAAGCCTAGTTTTGAGCAATCATTTTATCACATTTGGAGGTCTCTGCGTTGAAGCGTTCCCATTTCTGACTTTTTTGCCTTAGCCATGACCGGTGCGTTCCATGGTGGTTTGATGGTTTTCGGGTTGCTGGTTTGGTCTTCAGGGTCCACCTGAAGCCTTTGGAGGTGGTGGGATGGGGCCGTAGAATGTCCTGAGATTCTTCTGATTGTCCTCTACAGTCTTGGCTCAATCTGGAGCGCTAAGGTACAAGGATGGCTTCACCACGGTCCACAAATGTGCACGGCAACAAGCGTGCCGTGGCTCCCGGTGGGTTGGTGCCTGTGCAGACACGCCACGTGGCATCTTCTTCGCTTGTAGCAACCGACGACTTCTTCAGTTAGATCCTGCTGGGCGACGGGTTCAAGATGTTCGCCTCGGAGGAAATTCAGATCCTTAACAGCACATCGAATCCCCCATTTTGTAACGCTGGGATTGTTGTACATCTTTGTACATCTTTGTATTGGATGTAATTTGTGATACTGCTTTCGTCCTTTCAACAAGCAGAATTGCCAGAATTGCAACGTGGTAAGCCATCTTATGTCTGAAAATTGTGTGCAAGATCCTGTACAATTGTGCAACCATTGCATTCAGTTGCACCTGAGGTGGAAGTTGTGGGTCCACTTCATTTGAGCAGTGATGGCCGCCACTTGGCCGTGGTGTTAAAAGGCGCCGGAGGCATCCTGCTTTGTGATGTCGGTGGCACCTGCCTGCAGCCGTTGGCAAGACTTGCTGCTGGACAGTCGGAACCCTGCACTGGAGTGACGATTCTCCCCGGCCATCGCATCCTTGCATGCCGCGCGGTATTGAATGCACATCTTTCGTTTGTGAAGGCTGTTTTTTATAGACAAACCTGTGTCAGCATGCTCATACTGTACAGGTTTTCTGGTTTTTGGTCTGGTGAGATAGGTCTGGTGGGGTGGGTCAAAACTGGTCCCCAAATCACGCTCTGACCTACTGATTTGGGTGTCAGTGACGGGCATCATTTTTTGATGGGCATGTACCGCTGCGCGATTTGCTGATGGCGCCTTCGATCCCAGGTTCCCCGTTCGATTCCCTCCTAGGTCCACCCTCAAGGTACATAGATACGCAAGCGCCAATATTTGGCCACAGCTATCTACAAAATCATCTACGCTACATAGCGACAAAAACGGGCGAGCCCCTTTCAGGGCTGGCTCTCATTCCCTCCTTCCTAGGTGAAACAAAGACTGAATCAAAGCCCAAAATTTGATAGATTTTGGTATGTTGAGCTTTTGTCCGCTTTGGGTTTGCTTCCTTCGCTCTTCAGAGTTTTCATGCCAAGGTTGGTCCGATGGAACTCTGCTCAGTTGGCAGGCTCCAGAGAAACAGCTGGAGCGGCGCCGTTCCCAGGAAACCGAGGAATCTGCCCGGCGCTATACCTCTCCCGCTGTGGGAGGGACTGGCATCAGACCTCGCATCAAGGCCGCAGGCAGCGTCGCAAATGCAACGACCAGACCCTACAGCGGAAGTCCACGAGGTCGACGGAGTGGCAAAGGCATCTCCCGTGGCACTGGACATCAAGGCCCTCGGGAAATTCCGAACTCTGCTAGGCAGGCACCAAAGAGTGCCAGAAGCGATTCAGAGAAGAATCCGATTCTTGGTCCTTTTTTATTATATATATTTTTTTTCATGTTTTGGAGGCAAGGTGTGAGGACGTTTGTGGGTTTGAATGAATGATCCTGTGTAAGGAGTCGAGAGGCCAAAGTACAGCTTCCTCAAGACAAGACAAGGATTGTCTTCAACTCGGCTCACCAAACTGCTCAAGCTGCTCCAGTTGCTCAAGCTCCAAGAGGTCCAGGTGCTTCAAGGCCCAGTCCTGATGGTTTGAAGGAGCTGAAAAGGCTGTTGGCCTCATCTCCTAGCCCTCCTCGCTGGGCTGAAACTTCTGTAGTCGAGGAAACTGCCTGTCATGGCCGTGCACATCGAACATCTGAGCCTTTGGGCAAGTGGGCGCGAGGTAGTTTGGTCGGTGCGCAGGTGCGGTCAGCTTCGGATCTTCATCGAGTTGGTCCAAGAGACCGAGACCTCGATGAGGAGCCGCCAAGATGTGCATCAGAAGGCGCAGTCAGAGGTCGAGATGGTCGAGGTCACCTGAAGCGACGGCTTTTCTGCACCTGCGGCCGCTGTGGGTTGAAGCTGCCCCCACTTCCGCCCAAGCCCTTGTTCCCACCACCCGGAGGTGCTCCTGCTGACTCCCTTCTTGAGATCAGTGCCATCTCAACCAGCAGCAGTGCAGTGCTCACGACATCGGACCGTTGCAGCACTGGTGAGCGACCTCTTTTTTCTCTTCCAACCCCCTGCAGGAGTCAAGGCCAAAAGCAAAAGTCCAAAGGCGACATTGAAGAATTGGTCGACTCAGTGGTTACTCTCAAAGCACGCCTCACCTCCATTCAGGCTTTGCCATCCCAAGAGGCAGAGGACTTGCTTGCTCCTCTCCAGAAGTTTGAAGCTTTGTTGCGATCCCAAATGAAAGACAGCCATGAGATATAGACGAGCTACTTTGCAAGAAAATTTGCTTCACATGTGGTTTTTTGTGCATCATAATTCAGGGACCCAGATGCACCACTGTAATGGATTCTGCTGAAGAAAGAGCGGCAGGAAGCTTTGCAAGCTCAATATGCACCAGCTCTGGATCTCTAATTCAACTTGGTACGTGCGATTGTTTTTTCGCCGCGCATCGGCAATCGAAAAGGCAGTACGAGAGACCTGAGGACATCAGATGGCAATGTTTTTGAGTCACTGACTTGTCAAACAAAGTCAATCTGCAAAGTGAAGATCTGATAGATCTGAAAATAAGAAACAATGATATTATAGAATAGCATCAAATAGCATAGATAGATATGAATAGCCAGGTTTCACTCTGCCTGTGTCCTTGAAAATGATCTCTGCCAGGTGTGGACGACCTTCGACAGCAGCACCGCTGTCCTTGCTGACCAGGGCTATCATCACTCCAAGCTTTCAGGAGACCACGGGGATCCACAGGGTACCATGACCAAGGGATTGCTGCTCCTGTCATTGTGCTAGTCTAGAGCCTGGATCTGTTCCTGACATCGTGCCATGTTTCGGTAGCCAAACCCAGCTTGAGACACACACACACAGATTACATCAGATTGCTCACTTCATCTTCCTTCAGCTTTCCCGCTTCATCTTATTCCATTTATTTCAATTTAATTAATTCGTGAATTAATTTCTTCCTGCAATTTGATAAGTTTAATTCGCTTCATCACTTCATCTTCTCATTCCTTCACCTTTGAGAGCTGTTGACCTCAGGAGCCTCGACACTGGCAGCACAGCTGGGCTTCACAGGCTTTGGCCACGGAGTCACTACAGCAACTGCAAGAAGAAGGCCAGCAGAAATGCGTCATGGTAGGTCTTTCTCCGGTTCCGAGTGGTGTGAAGATGTGTGAAGCGGTCAGAAAACAAGGCTGTTGGGGGATGGAAAGATGTGGAAAAGCATGGATTCTGTTCCTTGTGTTGTGTTCCTGCTTACCTGTCGCCAATATGCTTCAACGGTGTAGCATTGGATGCATCTCACTGGATTTCACAAGGCTTTTGTCACATCGCTGGAGCTTTTGATGCATCTCTTGCTGCGCGGTGTCTTCAGGACAGGGGCTCGTGAAGACCTTAAACACGTCGTAGTTCTTAGACATGGACAGTGACACTGTACATAATGAAGAAATTCGATAAGCATGTCAAGATATTTCGAGACATTTTAAAACATTTCAGGCATTCGATCTCAATTTTTCGCAGTGCACACAAAGCCATGGTCACAGTGTGGGCTGGTGCCAAAGACACTTCCAGGGGTCTTCCGCTGTGCAGGAGTGCCACGCGTTGGACACATCCTCTGCCACCACAGTGACCAGCAATCGATGCAACCGTGGGTAGCCTGCATGCAGAAGTTTCTTTGGATTTTCAGCACCGTTTTTCACCTTTCAGGATCTGTGAAGCTTTCGGACGTGACTTGCTTCAGTGAAGCCCCTCCCAGAAAGGTCATAGTAACATATGGTAACACCATGCGAATCTATGCCACATGCTGAGCCTTTGTGCCATCCCAAAGGCATTGCAGCTCTCTGTTCTGTCAAGGTCCCGCTCTGCCTGGTTGGACCTCGATGCCGTGGAAGAACTGCAACAGAAACTGCCGGCCTTGGCGGAGCTTTCCAAAATGTTGGCAGGAGCGGCGGAGTTTCGCAGCCTAGCTAAGGGTGCTTTCATATGTTAAAATATGGATCTATAGCAATCTAAAGGGTGACAAAGAAGACGAATTCGCCAGCAGTGCATGTTCTTGATGTTTCTAGATAGCGTGACCGAGGTGAAATTCTAAACTTCTCTATTCTTCAGATTCACTGCCGTGGTCACCTTCTTGTTGCCTTCTTCTTACCTTCGTTTACCTTCCTCTCACAGTTTCCCTTGAACTTCCCGGGCCTTGACAGGTCTTCCCTTCGAGCTACAAAATGCAGATGCCTTAAGTGGCGTGCAGTTGCAAGTCCACCCTGCCACGATGAAACTTTGCACTGGTTGCGGAGGGTCGTGAATTCTAAGAGGATTTCCAGTCTGTTGGAAAGGGCACATGCAACAGGGATCAAAAAGGGCATCACCAACTTACCGGCTTTCAGTAGACTGTAAAATCTGTCATGCGACCAAGAAGCTCACTTCACTGCTGCACATTTGTTGCAACAGATTGAAATAGCATGAATGCCTCGATATGCCTCGCATATCGTCTCCACAAGCTGTAGATTGCAACGTTTGGGAGTAAAATCGGCTTGGAGTCAAAAAGGATACAAGGAATACCAGAGACGAGAGGACATTTTGGGAAAAGGACATCAAGTTCGGCCCAGGTTGTCGGGACAAGGCCAGTTTATGTTTAGAGCATTCCCAGGTTCTAAAGTCTTCCAACGTGTAGAACCATCCAAGCAACGCCTGAAGCGGATTGACGCTGGCATTCGCACACCAAGGATTGCTGTCTATCCAGAGCAGGCAGCAACATATGCTTTGCACAAGGCCTGTGGCAGACCTTTCGCTGATGGCCTTGGGACATGGGCATGGCTCCTACACAAGCGGTTTCCCCCAATTTGGCATAGTGCGCTAACACAGGAACCACCTCGAGTTGGAAACGAAACTCCTTTGAGGCAATGTCTAAGGAAACATCTTTGGATTCCGTCTAAGGCCAGGGCAGTGAATGTGCACCAGGGCAGTGACAATTTGGCAGATCCAACTCTGGGCAGGATTCCTATGCGCCGGCAGATAACGATCCGGCAACTGGGGCGACAAGACGCCTCACCATTCTTGCATATTTTAACGAGCCTTGAGCGTGAAGAGAGAAGGTAGTACCAATGGAGGTTGGCTCGAAGACAGCAGACGCCATCAAAAACCTCAACTTACAAACAGATGCAGATGCATTTATCGATGTTTTACATCACTTTGATCGATATAGAGAATATACGGATATGTCAAGTAGAACGTGTATCTATTTCTTTTCGGAGAATCTCCAGTTCAGAGTTCTCGAACGGTCACAGGGTGGAATGCAGTCCAGCACTGATCCCTTTCTGCTGGATTTTGTGGGGGAGCGTTGCAGGTTGTATAAGAGTATTGAATGGGATATGAAGCTGAACTATCATTCTATCTTTTATTGATTTGATCGCAGTGCATTAATACAGGTTATCCTTAGCCTTCAAGGGTTATAGGTTTGAGGGGCCACCCATGGCTATCCCCTTTCGAAGGCGACAAAATGCGACAAAGCTGCCGGTCCTGGATCAGATTGACAACGAATTCCAGTGGTTTTCTTCGCCACCGCCGTCCATTTTGTGAACATTGTAGCACTAACAGCTGCAACAATATAGCGATGATTAGTCATGTATGTATATATGTATATCTGTATGTATCTATACATGCACACACACAAATATACAGAAAATATGTACATGACATATCGTCAATACCATCTTATATTAATCAAGTCGTGTTTGATTTTTATTTTCGGTTTCTGAGGATTAATGGTATAATTGGTATAATCTTTATGGTATTAATTATTAGTGTTTATAATGACAATGATTATAATATAGTATAATATACTATAATTATGAGTGTTTTTTTTTTTGTCTTCGGTTTCTGAGGATTGGCGTCCGGGCCATGGTGGAGAGCTCCGCATCCACGAATCCGCTGGGCAACGCCCAGATCCACGGCATTTCCAAGCGCTGGAGCCAAAGGCGGGGCGTGGTTTTGCTTGGCGATGTCTCTGTTGTGGAAGAATTCCATGTTGGCTTGAAGTGACTTGATAGATTTGAATAGATTTGATAGTGTCCTGATAGTGTCTTGGGTTGCATTTGGACATGAACCAAGAACCAAATTATTTCCTAATGACCAACGACTTCGTCCTTGAGCATTCCCTGCAAATATCATCAAATATCATCAATTCTCTATGTACTGGGTATATTCCGGTTATTAAGACACAGCAATGTTTACTCTTGTAGTTTGGCGATTGTTCACCAGACTACCACATTTCGGCGTATTAACGACAGCAGAAGTTTGCGGCTGTGCTCAGGCTGGTACCGTGGTCATATTTGACAGCCGCAAAATTTGGCAGCTTGGCAGCTACAGATCCAACCGTCGACACCAGACAGTTCCATCTTTTGACTAGTATAATCTCCAAAAAATATTCTACAAAAGAGATTGTAAGATAATTCTCTTTAGATGCTCGAAGCGAACATGTCCTGCGGTATTTGAAGGTGTCATCGAACTTGTTCCCACAGAAGTGAAAAGTATCACCAGGCATGCTGTGGCACCCTCGCTTCGCGGCGATCGTTGGGCGATGACAATGTGGGTGCACTAGTCGACTTAGCGGCGAGGGAAAAAAGGCAGCCAGGAGCGCTCGAGGTCAGAAAGGTTGGCTTGCTTCTTTTAGATACATGTTTATATAATCTTTTTTCAATCTAAAGAAACAACAATTCTTTCTTCTGTTGATCGAAGGCATTCCATGGGATTCCCAGCTGTTCAACTTGCCGAAAACATGAACTCCATTTAACTCCAATGCGATTCTTTATGCATTGTCAGGCTGCGGGGCGAGGATCCTTCTGATGCTTGATTCCCAGTCTGTTGAAATAAAGTAAAGTATATCAAGAGCAGCAAAGAAGCGCGAAGAAGCATAGAGGATTTCACAGTTTTGATCATCGAGTTTCTTTTTTGAGGATTTAACGCCCGCACTCACAGTGTCAAGATGCAGAAAGTGGAAAGAGATCCACTCAGCGACTTAGCACGCCGTTCTCGAGGCATGGTCCTGGTCTGCAACGAGGTGCACTGAGTTCCGGGGCTCAGCTCTGGGATCTCAGCAAGAAATGCATAGAATTCTATGGATTTCCACGGATTTCCACGGATTTCCTATAATTTCCATGGGTTTCTTATGATTTCCTCTTATGTCTTGGACCTGGCAGCATTGTTGCAACAGAGCATTCTAACAGAGCATATCAGAGCATTTTTAATTTTTTTGTCCCTACATTTTCTTACCTTCGCCATCCATCTCCATCCTTCTCCGATTTTTTCCTACATTTTTCTATCACGAAAAAGTCAATTCACAGCACCTGGGCCAGGTCCTATGGATCCTCGAGATCTCCGTGACCGCCCAACTTGCGCTTGGTCTACCGGTCCTCCACTCCCTCTACTCCCTCAACTTAGTCAGCCTTGGTACGCTGTACCTGGTCTTAGAGTTTTGCCTCAAGAATTTACACGATTTCAAGGGTATGCCAGTGGTTCTCCCAACAGCTTTTTTGAGGCAAAACGAGAATCTCCAAAACTCGTTAATGAAAAATGCCAAGCCTAAAGGGCTAGGTCTTAGATTCTTGCTTGTTGACAGTGCTTAAGGCACACCATGGCACACCCCGTGCATCAAGGTAGTGTACTCACAGCCGCAAGCTGTACGGGAATAATTGGTAGCGCTGTTGCTGCGCAGGAAGCATGTCGTTTTCAATATTCTGCCGCAGCTGGAGCATGTCACAAGGAAGTCTCTGTTCGGCCCTTCTCTTCACATCTTTGGCAAAGTGTTTCTTTTCTCCCGAAGTTCTTTGCCTTTGAGTTGTGCTGGCGTGCACGTTTTCTGATTCCACAGCAATTCAGCGGCTCGAGCTATTTCAACAAAGTATGGTTTTGGACATCCTCAGAAAATCATCTCGGAGAGCAGCGCATGAGAGATTCGTTATCAGTGGATGTTTCTGGAAGCATTGTGGTTTGGAGTTCGTAGGGGACAGTCTACAAATTGAGGCAATGTGTAAGACATTCCATCGTCTGAACCTTCCTTGCTACCCCAGCCACCAGAGTTGTCAGTGCCAACTGCATGGGTGCGAAACAGCTTGGATAGCACTTTCCAGATATCGAACTCATGGCGGACGATGTTCGAAGTGAGACCTCATCAATTGGTGGGAACAACGATCGGAGGTTGGACCTTGGGTACGGGTTTGCACGTTGACGTGCCAAAAAACTAGCAGTATTTCTGTTCAATTGGAGGTTGATCAAGTCTCAATGATTCTTCGTGTGAATTGCTTGTGTGCAAATAAAAACAGCAAAGCTGTGCAACATCCGAGCCTCGCAGAGTTGAAAGATGTTGAAAGTTGAACGCTTCAGTGGATGTGGCTGATGTGACGCCTCCCTTGAAGGCCGATTTCCAAGAACTCTTTGGCAGTCGCCGAACAGGTGGGGACACGACTTACCCAATCTGAAGGATGCATCAGTGCCTTGGATGTGGATCATACTTCTATTTCATACAAAATCATACAGCATAGATAAAAACATCATACATTTGCAACCGCTTCCAACTGTTTTGTGCTGAATCACTGGTCACGCAAGCCAGCACTAGCTACTCCCAGCTTCATTCCTAGCTATCCGTGGCTGCTATTCTGGTGGCACTCACTCTGATTCATATCTCCGTCATTCTCAGTTTGAATCCCATTGCATCGTATTGCATCCCCATTCACTGTCTTGTTTCTGTATGATCAACTTCAACTCCTTCACTCCCATCGTTATCATGACATCAAGAAAACATGTATTCTCGATGCTCGAAACCATTTTCACCTTTTCCCCGAATTAAACCAATGTCAAGACAGGACGATATGAATTGGGGAAATGGATGCGAGGATTTCCAGCTCGTGTTTCCTGATTTTTGGGATCGTGCTCTCCGAGACATCTGCTCCATCACATTCGCCCAAAACAGAATCGGACAAAGTCTGCACTCAACATGAAGATACTATGTATGAAAGACAAGTCGCAAGTCACATGTCTCAGCTAGTCAGGGACAAATAGGCAAATCACACACCCATGAAACATTGCAAGGAAAGCAAGTTGGACAGGGCCGCGCGGCTGAGATGTTTATCGAAATGGACTCCGAAAAAGTGGTTGTGAGAGCTTGAGTCTTCATGCTTGGAGCACTTTTTCAATATGTTTTAAGTGATCATTTTTTTCACAGAAGCTTCAAATGACTTGACGGGCTCAGGGCTTTTGGAAACGTGGTCTCAAAGAAATTGGCACGAGCCAAAGCAAGTGCAAGTCTTTAATGTGAAAACTAAAAAAAACAAATGACATCATATTACATCTGAGCTACATCGGTGCATCACATCTGTGCATCTGTGTGTATCACATCTCCAAAGTACAGCCCTCCAACGTGCGGCCGCAGCATTTGAGCCGGGGAGCACCTCGCAGCACTTGTGGCACCGTGGCGCAGTCGCTTTCGCGACGAGAAAAGGTGCAAAGACGCAGTAAGTAGTAAGGTAAGTAGATGAAAGTAGTAGTAAGTAATAACTAAATAGAAACAAGTAGTGAGAAAGTAAGTAGTAAGCAAGTAATAAGTAGTTAAGTAGTAGTAAGTAGTAACTACTGTAGGCAAAAGATCGCGAAGGTGCGTGTTTTGGATATCCAGCTTGCACATTCGCCGCAACGTTTGCTTGTCTTGAAGTCCCAGAAGCCGTGGCAGTGGCAGCATTTGAGAGACCCCATGGTGAAGAAACCTCAGCAGGGCCAAGACTCTATTTGCTGTCCTTTAGGTTGCAGAAGCCGTGGCAGACGCAGCTGGCAAACGTCTCCAAGTTGTATAGCAATCTTTTTGAACAAATAATAGTTTCATAGTAAAGCAACTAGTAGCATAGAAAGACGGACGTACCAATAGATGGGCAGGTAGATAGACAGACAGACCGATAGACCCGATGAATCAGAGATGGTATGCAGACTAGATAGATCAGATCGTAGTTATTCACTTATGAGCGAAAAACTGGATAGTTTATTATTTGTGTTTGATAGGCTGGAAAGATTCGGATGTTAAATTATTCATTAGGTGGAACAATACAAAATAGGCAATGAGGTTCGATCAGTTCAGAAATAATTTGCTAGAAACATAGATGAATTGAGCGGCCTCTTGAATGATTTTGTAGGTTGATAGACAGATACGTAAACAAATCGATAGATTGTCCCAACAAACTAGTCATTGAGAGCCGTACATATCAATATGAATGAAAGTCGATTGGACAGATAGATAGATAGATGTAAATATAGATATAGATATCGCTATCGATATTGATATAGATAGATAGATTGATAGATAAATAGATAGATAGGCAAATCGTCAAAGCTAAAGACGTGTTGCTAGATCAAAACATGCCTAAACAACCAAGCACGTCACGCTTGCAAACGTGTTCCATCAACTTGCAAGACATCTACGAAGCTCTGCATGCGCTCACAATCAGGAACGACCGTCAAAGCTGCAAACAAAGTTGCAAATCTTTCACCAGTGGAAATGCTGTTATGTAATGTATTGTAATGGATGCACCCAGGTGGGGGTTTCTCAAAATAGGGGGACCTCCACATCATCCTTTATCAATCATGTATTAGTCATAAACCAACCAGACCTTGGGGATAGCCCCAGCTATTGAGAAACCACCAGGTACGTCATGCGTGTTGCCATGTGCCGCCAGGTTGGCAGCTTGACTTTTCGAGAAGCCTTGCAGCTGCACTTGGGCGAGCTGCAACGCAAGCTGGTGGCCGAGTCGGGAAGCTCAGAGTTGCTTTGTGATTTATTTTTTTGACCATATTATCATACACTATATATATACATATTTATATTTATATTCATATGTATATACATATATATATATACATATATATATATATATATTATATGTATATATATGTATATGTATGTCTATTGCCATTGTTATATATGATTTATATTTAGTTATTCGTTGCACTTGTTCTTTATTGTTTCCTTTTCTCAAAGCTCAAATCATAGTTGTCTTTCGTGCACCCCTGTAGATAAGAAACTCAAATTGTCCTGCAACAAAGCGCTAGATGCAACATTCACCACAAGCGGGTACTTCCACTGGTCATTGGTTGTCCAATTTGGATTCTGCTTTAAAAGAAGGGCGACACCTTTGGAGCGATGAGGATGTATTGAGTTTGGAGTCCCTCACACTGTCTTTGCTACAAGGCATGAGTGCATCCTTACTCCAGAGCACCAAAGGCGCAGCAGGGCATGCAGAAGAGTAGTAGGCAATCGCAACCCTATCCTAAAGTTTATGTGGTTTGGTGTTTTTGTGCCCCCTTCACACGAGAAATTGAAGAGAAATTCATTAACTAATTGAACATTTCGTTTTGGAACCCTGAAAGCTGGACCGTGGGATCTTGCTTTTGAAACTATGTGAGATCCGCCGTGCGCAGTCGATTGGAGCAGCTGGTTGACTCTCTCAAAGCGGAGAACGAGCGCCTCAGGAATCTCGTGCCATCTGAGGCTTGGTGCGCATAAAAAGCACTGATTACATATCCTCCTCCTGTGTAAGAAGTGAGATGAAAGACATATAAACTTCTTCGAAAGAACAAGAAGACACATTGTGAACATAATGTATTAGATCGCCTTCACAGAATTCACAACTGCACATAGTTTGCTAACAGTCATTTGACACCCCTCTCACTCTTGCTCTCGCTCCGCGATCTCGCTCCTCGCTCGTCGCTCCACTCTCTTTCTGTTTTGTTTCTGTTTCTCTCTGTCTTTCTGTCTCTCTGTCTCTTGGGCGGTCTGTCTGTCTGTCGGTCTGTCGGTCTGAAGGTCTGCCTGTCTGTAGGTCTGTCTGTTCCATCTTATCCCACCTTGTCAGGTCTTGTCCGGTCGTGCCCAGTCTTGTCCGGTCGTGCCCGGTCTTGTCCGGCCTTGTCCTGTCTTGTCCTGTCTTTTTCTGTTTTATCTTGTCCTGCCTCGTCCTGTCTCGTCCCATCTTGTTCTGTCTCGTTTTATCTCGTCTTGTCCTGTCTTGTCCCGTCTCCTCCAATCTTGTTTTATCTCGTCTTGTTTTGTCTTCTCCTGTTTTGTCCCGTCTTGTCCTCCCATTTTGTCTTTCCGTCTTGTCCTGTCTGGCCGTCCTTCCATCTCTTTGTCTCTCTTTTTTATTCTTCTTTTTGTCTTGATTCGTTTTGGCTTTGTTTTTTCCCTCTTCGATTCCCTCACCTTGTTACGTTCATTCACCTTCCCGTTTGAGTTCTCTTTTCTGTTCTAGGCATGCTTTTCTCATTTTCCTGGCTCCTTTTCGATGCTGTTTCTCGTCTTACTTCTCCTTTGTCCTCTTTGGTTTCTCTTGTGTGCATGTGTTTTGTCTGTCCTCATTAGTGTACAGTAGGCATTGCTCACATTTGCTAAGCATTCCACTCGCCTTAGATGAAGGCACAGGCCACACAGCCTCTCATTTTTTCAACTCAGATATGGCTTTGACCAGATTTGAATTAGATCTCCACTGATCAGGTTGATCACGCGAAGTCGGAGAAGCGGGACAAAACACACCTCCTCCGCGACGCGTGTCACATGATGCGGGAAAACTCCTTGTTGGGGCCACAGCCTGCGGTTGCGCGAAAGTCTTTCGCTCGCGAGATATCGCCGGGGTCGCAACGCAAGGCCGGGGATGAGACGGTCCCGGAAGGTTACAAAGCCGACGCTGTAAACAGCAGACGGCCATATTGGGGGTTCAAATGGTTCCATTTTCCTTTCCCAACATATTACCTTTCGAAGCCAAGTTGACAGGGGTAAATCTGGGTGACCCTTGTGCTAGGGACACGGACAAGCAAGAGTGCTGTGATTTCAGCAGAACTATTATAGACTTGGGGTAAAAAGAGAACTCCGAGGACATCAGAACCTGACGTGTGCAACATGTGGATATGTCTCTGCGGATCCATACATTTAAGTATATAATATATTAATATGTATATGTACGTATAAATGTATATAGATAGGCACATAATCATAATCTATCAAATTGTCCCAGGAAGCATGGTTGCACTTTGCCCTATCCTGGCACTGGACGAGTTGACAGACTCGTAATCAAGATAAGCAAGTTGGCTCCGTATACAATTTTGTTTGCAAAAGGTGGAGGTCTAATCAGTGTCTGAAACCATCGCAATTGATTCTCTGTGGAGATGCTTTTCTGATCTTTTCTTTCTTGATTCGCAGTCTGACATCTTGGCGTGGCAGGCTTCTACGGTCAAGAGAGGAAGTTCAGCCGCGGCCTGAGTATTCTTGCCTCCCATTCGGACTCGGCTGTGATTTGAAGATCCACATCCCGTCAAGGTGCGAAAGAGCACTACGCCAGTGGCCCCTTGGCTGATACCAGCGATGAGTTGCTAAGGGAACAGTGGTCGAAGAGCCTCCTGTGACTAGTGCCTTCTGCGAGTGTGGCTTTTCTCTTGTTGCAAGTGATGCCATGTTTTCTGCAGCATATGTATAGTGTTAATATGATTTACATAAGAACACGGCACATCTGCACACAAGCCCCACAATGTCAGCGTATGAGGCGAAAAACCGCTCAAGGCTGCTGCAAACGAGTGGGATTGGGGGTCTGATTCCACCGGAAGCCTTTGCATGCCTTTGCTTTGTTTGATAAAAAGATATGGGCCTGTTGCAATCGTCCAGCGGAGTAGCAGAGTAGCCGCTACACAGGTCATCACAGATCTAATATGTCATGAACACACGGGTCAAGCTTGATTCTTCTGAACTTCTATGAACTCAGCAAAGACAGCCTTCTCATTTGGCTGTACAGGCGATCCTCCATGAGAGGCACAAGTGTTTACGATCTCCGGCACTGGACCAAGTCACAGAAGACCTTAAAGAAGGAGTTGGTTGGATATTTTTCCGAGTCTTGCAACGGCCAAAGGGCAGACCAGTCATTGCGTGTTGTGGAAGGTCTTTCTTATACCTTAAATAGCATTTGCATTGATTGCAAAAATCCTAAGTTGGGCAGCATGACAGTTCTCTCCCATGGTGCGGTGGTAGATTTGCTCGGGGCAAAATGGTCCAGCAGGCTGGAGCAATACAGAGCTAATGCTGACCGCAGCTAAGGCCGATGCGGCTTGATAGCAAGTCCGAATTAGTCGGCTTCCTCAGAGTCTGCAGGGGCCACCCTTGAAGTCAGACATGAAAGACTTGTGATCACACTTCTGGCTTCCATTCAACTTCCACAGCTTGGAATTTCAGATCCTTTAGTGTATCGGGTAGAAAGCAGTGTCGCAGCTTGGAAAGGCCAAGATCTAAAGTTGCTATAGTTGATATTGGGAGCCCTTCAGTACACGCGACTAGATGGCTGTAGATGAGTGTAGATGGCTGTAGATGACTGAAGATGGCTGTAGATGGCTGTAGATGGCTGAAGATGGCTGAAGATGGCTGAAGGTCACATTGGAAGGTGTGCATTTTGAAACGGTGAAAGTTTCTTCTTGTGCAGAGGGCTCTCCACTGAACTGCTCGGCCAAGGGCAGCGTTTCCAGCATGGACCGTCAAGAGGAGAGTCTGCTGCGGACAGCCTTAGCTGCGTGGAAAGAGGGGAAACCTCAGATGCCTTGTTTGAAGAGCTTGGTGCGAAGAACATGTCTGAAGATGTCTGGAGACATCAACAATTTGAGCATTACAAAGGCTGGGAATTGAGCGACCCGAGGTTTACATTCCGAGCTGAAGATGACGAAGAGTCAGAGCAAGAAATTGAGGCTTCTTGATATTTCAGAATCGTGCTAGTATGATTGGACACGTCCCTGTCATCTTTGGGCACTTTGGGCACTTTGGGCCATTGGAGACGACATTTGCTTTGCCTGCCGAATGGTTGGAGAAGGGAAGCCCATTTGTGTTTGCAGTTTACATGGAGCAGGCACTGCCGTTGATTGCGAAAACGGCCAGAGATTTTCAAAGTTTTTCCTTTACTCTTGAGTCTTAAGTCGACAGTACTGGTATACTCAAGTATACTTTCTCTCACTCAAGTATACAGGAATATACTCTCCATTTGTGCCTTTTGTGATGGTCTTCTGCGAGCAGTGACGCCAGTCCCTTGAGGGCATGAACATACCAACCTCAACAAGTCGGTAAGCCACTGGCGAGCTGACAGTGGTGGCTTGCTGTGACTGTGCTAGACACTGAAGTTGGGGCATCCGTTGCTGCACTTGATCACGTTCGCTGGCACATCGCCACATCCTTCAAAAGACGGTTTCTCCTTTGAATTGCCTCTAAATTTCAACCTGGCACACACACACACACACAATTTGAAAATAAATTAAACGCATCTTTAATAGTTGACCAAAGAGCAGTAAGACAATTAGCAGAAAGATAATCAAAGCAAGCGCCTTCTAAAGTTCTAAAGTTCCATTGGTTTTTGATTTTTGTTCGTTTCAAGTGTCAAACGCACAGACATTATGTGTCAAACAAACAGACATTATGTATCTGCATTCCATTAGGAATCTAGAAAAGGAATGCATTAGGCATGACTTCGGAGTGACATGGCATTTCCATTGGCGGAAGGATCCCAATCAGAGCTAGGGATGACTTAGGAGTGACTTTATCGTTTACCTGTAGGGTGCAACTTGGACAAGAGAAATCTGTGGACCAGGGGAAACAATCCCCCCTGGGAAACACATGAGGGGCGTGGAGAAGGGACGCGCAACACATGTTTGCATGCGATCTTCCCGGGTTCGGGAGGCAACTGTCTGATTTCGTCTTTCCACGATCTCTGCTTTCGTTTTTGCCTTTTCTTGAGCACTATCATCTCGTTCAACTTGCCATGCTAGCGTTCATCACCTATCCCTGGCCTCAAGTTGGCCTTCGCTGTGGTTTCGTGGCTTAGACTTCTACAAGTATTTTTTTTCAGACTTGAGGATAGCACTTTTCCCTTACACAGATCTGTTGCCAGGCCATGCGACAAGCTGCTTTCAAGGAATGGCCAGAAGATCCAAACAGCAACGAGTGGCAGGTGCTGCATCTTTGTGCTTGTGATTCTTCGTCTTTTTGCGTTGTACTTATATATACTCCTGCTAATTATTAACTAATTATGACTGTACTGTATTTCAACTTGCTCTAAATGTGTAAGTCTACTATATTGTACTTACTTACTTACTAGTAATTCATTGATTTTTGGACTTTTTGACCTTCAAACTTTTCACGGACTCGTGACCTTGGAGAACGGCAAGGCACATCTCTTCCGTTCAGACCTGGCTCGGACCATGTCTGGGGATCTGGCGACCAGTGCCAGCAAGGCCTGGTTCAAGGAGATGGTGACGATCGGACCAATCTATACAGTACTGGTACCCAACGAACAAGCAGCTTGGTCTTCCCAGAAAATGTAGAGATCGGGGTTGATTGAGTGAAGGATTATCTTTGAAAGACGTGAGTTGAAGTGTTTTGACCTTGTAGAAGCGGCTGCTTGCCTGAAGTTCCCTCGAGCGCTGTGCATGTGAATGGCCAACCTGTTGACAGGACCGGCTGCACAGTGGAGGGCCACCATTTTGGAGGCACAAGCGACTCCACACGGTTGCGGTGAAAGTGCGTGTCATCCCTGGTCATCCCTGGTCATCCTTGGTCACTCGTGTAGACACCCACCGTTTGTTGTGGTATGTTGTGGTGCATTTTCCCCAGATAGCTGGAAGCTATAGGGGTTCTTACTTCCCAAATAACAGGTCACTGTCGGCGAACTTTCTGGCTGAAGGTGCTGTGTGCCAGGTGCTGGTGCCAGGTGCTGTCGGCAGGTGCTGTCGGCAGGTGCTGTCGGCAGGTGCTGTCGGCAGGTGCTGTCGGCAGGTGCTGTTG
>VSDK01009751.1:106665-131732 GCA_009767595.1 Symbiodinium kawagutii
GGCGGTGCTGTCGGCAGGCTTCAACGAGCGTTGTGAACAAAATTGGAGCGAACCTGTCCGTGCCCGATCATAAACGTCAGGTAAAAAATCCGAACAAAAAACAGAGGAATAAGCGCTCAAAAACCATATTCTATCTGGGGTCTATGCCTGTGTAATTGGTATTTTGTGGTGCTGTGCCAGGAAACATTTGGTTACCTATCCATCCTCCCGAAGAAGGATGATTTGGGACCTCATGGGCCTCTTTCTGGTGATTTGGGCAGCTTGACTGCATCATGTTCTGCAGAGTCAAGCAGACCTTGTGATTGCCAATTGCTTTGTTTTTTGCCCCTTTGAGGACATTTTTGCAATTCCAATGAATGCTTTCGAGCCACCGCCTCAGCACTGCAACTGGTGTGACATTGCTAGAGTAATACTGGTACAATTCAAGCGCTCTATGTCAGAAATGTTCAGCAATGTGTCTTGCCAAGGTTGATTTTGCAATTCCAATGAATGCTTTCGAGCCACCGCCTCAGCACTGCAACTGGTGTGACATTGCTAGAGTAATACTGGTACAATTCAAGCGCTCTATGTCAGAAATGTTCAGCAATGTGTCTTGCCAAGGTTGACAGATATTGTCTCCCTGTACATAATGAGCTCGGGACCTTAGCACAAGCCACGGGACTCCGCCAGTGATAGAGAGACTGGCCCATGACTTCTTTGGTTGGACAAGTTGGGGCTTGGGTCCGGCCCCTCATCAACGGCTTGGCAGACTGCTGCAGTTGTGAAGTCGGGTTCCGAGGCTGGGTCAGCACACTCTTTTGGACCTTTGATTTTCCCACCAACTCTTTTCTCGGTGTCTTGGAGCTGGAACAGTGACTGGGACAGTGCTGGGCTCTGCAGTTTGGCGAATGCTCTCATGAAGATAGTAACAAGTAGGATTGGTCAAAAACAAGTTTGTGAAGTCTATTGCACCAGAGTCACCAGAGGCAATTAGGATGAAGGGATCCACAGCATCAAACTTTGCCCACTGATGTACTGCGAAGTGGATCCGACAGTGTGACAATCGGCCGGCAGAAAGGCTGTCTTGGCGTAGACACTTGCTATCCCACAGGGTGCTCAGCATCCTGTAAGATCCCAAGCCTGGGGGTGTCGGCTCAAGGAAGAACGAACCCTAGTCATCCCTAGTCAGCATAGAAAAAATTGAAGAAATCACAGAAGGCAAAGAAAGCAACTGCAAGCTAAATCTGAGCAATTCTGAGCTTAGCTTATCAAAACGGCCCAACCTTTGACTCTAGGATGTTTTGGCAATCATCGAGAAGTGGTCATTTTCACCCTGCTTAGCTTCAATGTGCGGCGGCTTTTCAGCGCAGCATGAAAAGGAAGCTGGCAACACCCAAGCTGCAGGCGGAGAGGAATGTTTGTAGCATGACGTCCTTGTGGCCTCGAGGCAATGATTGGATTGAGCATGTTTTTCTCAGAAATATTCAGACCGTGGGCCGTGGGGAGGATTCTTCATTTGTGGAAATTCAGTAGCACCTGCAAAGTGAAACAGACTCACACTAATCGATGGGCTCAGTCTCTGCATTTTTGGGATCTTGGCCGGAACAGGTCTGCTATGGCAATGTTGTTGGCGAAAACTGTCAGGTGAGCTCAAAATCATGCGTTTACAAGCTCACCAACACCCTGTCCGATGCGATGAAAAAGCACACCCAAGCACCTAAGCCAAGTTCATGGCCAAGAGAAGCCTACTTGTTTGGATGTTGGACTCTGCTTCTCCTAGTGAGGAAGGGATTGCCAAGGAAGCCGTCGTTGTTTATTGTGGTTTTGGCAGGATATGAAAGTGATGACATGAGCCCAACAACAACTGTTGACTATTGACATGAGTGGCACTGCAGCAGATCTGCAGTTTACTCTTGATTTAGATTAGCATTTGCTCACCGAGATTTGGGGACTTCCCCTAGCCCCTCCCTAGCCCCACTCGCACTGTTGAGGTAAGCCTCGAGGCTTGTGGCAAATCAGCGGCAGAGACTCTTGGCAAACTGCTAAAACGGAAGGGTTGCCCTTTGGCGAATCATTTTGGCGCTTGCAGTCGCCTCTTTGCCCTGCTTGTGACTTTGTTTATTTTGCTATCATCTGTCTGCAACCGCAACATTGTTTGTTGTGCACACAGTAAAACTTTGCTGATAGCGCTCTGGCATTGATGTCCGACGTGCTGAATGCCTCAAAAGTTATTTGTTCAGTGGTTAAATCCTTTGAGCGATTCTTGTCTTCAACCTTTTCAAATAACCCCGTTGTCTCGAATGTTTCGCACTCTCCTTGTTGCTTTTGGCCAAGAGATGTACCATATCCGATCTTGTATATTTTTTTTTCCACTGTATTGATCGAATTATTGTTAGTTCATTTATGTTCATTTTCCCTTGCTCAGAGGAATTTAATGAAATGGCATTGAAACTTTCCAGTGTACTATGGTGGTGCAAGAGTTTGGCTTCCATTCTCTTGCTTCCAGTGATGACGATGACTGTTTTTTTGGCCCCCCACTTCGAAGTATTTGTCACGCCGTTCTTGTTTTGCTGACTTCCAGGCCCTCCTTTTAGATGTGATGTATGTCAGAAGTCAAACACTGATCATTTTCCATTCCTTTGTCTGCAGGATTTCGCAGTGTCGGTGATTCAGCTTTTTCTCTTCATTGCTTCCTTGTGAGTCGTTTGGAAGGTGTTTTCGCGGAGATTAATCATCAATTACTAAGATAAGTTAAGGGTACCATTAGTAGGGATCATCCATTGGTTTGACCCTGGTATAGGAAAGTCAAGCGGCGGCATTCTTGGATGCTACCAGAAGGTACTCATAAGTTACCGCTCTGTGTTCTAGCAGCCACTTCCTCAGCAGGATTTGCGACTTATTTTCTCGACTTGGCATTTTCGTTTGGCCTTGCCATTTCAGGAAGTCATTGCGAATGATGGCGTTGGCATGTGCTGATTTGCAAAAATCTACAGGGTACTTGCCAGGCAAGCTTGACAAAGCAATGCTTGAGCAACGCAAAGCAATGGACATTTTGGCAGATCTGTGGTGATTTTCATTTTGGAACACTCCTTGCTTCAACCATGGCAGGGGCAGACTTCAAACATCTTCAAACTATGTCTCACTGAATGTCATATGTTTTTACCGTGCAACTATGGCAGGGGCAGACTTGCCCACGATCACTGAGGCTTTGGTCTCCTCGGCCTTAGGATGGATCATTTCCAAGCAAGTGCTGCGGACTCTCCTTGTGTACTGCGTTCCTTGGTGGAATGGTGGGGTGGGGTGGGGTGGGGTGGGGTGGGGTGTGATTTCATCAGAGGTCAAGATCTCAACGAATAGTGAGACTCCAGAAACAATGAGACTGCTGAAGTTATCTGAGGAACGGTCTCATAAGACATATATAGAATACATGGACTATACACCATTCTACACGTACAGTCACATACATATTATATACAATTTTTTCATTTTACACATTATTTCAATCTACTCATCACAACGCACAACTGAGGCGGTCAAGTGGCACGGCTCCTGGACCCGCCTCTGATCAGCGACGACGTTGTGCAGGTTGCAGAAGGCTTAGACTCTACAAACTCTTGTGACAAGAAGAGATTTCTAGGGAATCTTTTTCTAGGGAAATCAATGAATGCAACAATTGGCATCCGCTTACGTGCCTTCGTCTCGGATCCGGTGCTGATTTTCTTCAGATGCGAGGGTGTGTTGCCTAAGAGTTGGAACTCAAAGGACCAAACATGGTCGATTGGATGTTGATGGGAGATTGATAGGATTATTCGATTCACGTGTTAGATGGTGTGAAAAATATGTAAGCGATCTTTGGGTTTAAGATCGTTTAAGATCACTTCTTGATGCAGGTCACACTGCGCTTCTATGCAGGTCTTTGCGACCGAAAACCTCGGCTAGATGACTGCAAGGGTCCCACTTCCTTGTCATGGCAAGCCCTTGCCATTCTCTATGGACCCAAATGGTGAAGTGTCTCAAACATTGCAGCCTCTTGAGGTCAAGAAGACGACCTGCTGGGAATCCATCACAGAAGACATTTTGCAGCTTCTGGATGAGGGAAATGGCGAGGATTTTGCTTCGTTTCTCGGATGGTAAAGGTGAAGCGGGGACACCCGAGATTGCTTGACATGTGCTTTATACAAATACTTGGGGGATGCGTTGACGAAATTCCGGCACAATCCGTTCCACCAACTCTTATAGAGATGAGAGTTGCTTGTTTCATTCTCAGATTTTTTTCTGTGTTTGCTACACTTGGAATCCACCACAACCAATTTCACCCGTCTTCAACTCCCGCTCTGACTTCAGATGCTTCCGCTTTGTTGGAGACGGTGCTGCAGAGCGTGTGCTATTGGCTGTGCAGCAGGCACAGTTGCAAACGAAGGACCGAGGGAAGTAGGATAGGAACAGTATGTCACAATATTTGACTGACTCACTGACGATGTTTCTGTCTACTTCGGCCAGGTTCAATGTTTTTAGCTGATTTGCTCACAAGTTCAGCCAGAAGGGTATTATGATTTGAGAAGGGTCAGAGTCAGAGCAAAGCGAACAGCATGGTCGATACCGCCCAACCAATTGTTTGGAGTACTTGCCTGTATATATGGCTTCATCACTTGTCACTGGTATTATACCCAAGAGATACTGAACAGATCTGTACAGCATAGTATCACTTTGCAGCGTCTCTCTCTCTCTCTATCATTCCCTTGCAGCTGGCACTCAGAGCTTGCAGCACAAACGCAAGGCCTGAGAGACTGGAACCATTCTCAATTTCTTTCTGAATCTCTCTGGGTGCACTGCAGATGCTTTCAGGAGAAACGTCCAAACTATTCCACCATGGCTTTGTGCCCTTCGCTGGGTGCAACCTTGTCTGGCGACAGTTTTCGCCACACAGAGGCATGTGGAACTGCCACTACTTCGGCCCGGGTTCAATCTGATCACAGGAAACGCTGAAACACGGATCCCAGTGCTGTCAGGTTTTGGTGCTGCTGTGCCCATGGGACAACATTGCTTCAGCCTCTTAGCACGATGTTAAAGGTATAATACGGGTGGTTGGAAGCTACAGAGTCCTTGCAATTCCAGCTTTTTTTCACATTTTTCAAGTGTAACTCTGTGTTCCCTGCCTTGCCAGACAGGGCACTGTTTCATTTCGGCAAACTACAAGCTGCATGCCTTACACCCAAGTCCAATCTTAAATGAAACTGCCATCCACATGTCCAAGGAAACACCTGGTATTCCACCAGTTCGCCCGCGGCACTCCAGAGAATTTCTGGAAAGACTAGACCTGTTGCCGCAGTGAAAAAGGCGGCAAGGCGTTACACTGCCGATGTTTGTTTTTGCCCTCGGGGGAATCGTAGCCGGAATGCCAAGAGACTGTGTTGCACAAGGGAAAGTGTTCAGAAGGACAAAGCACTTTGTATGGAGCTCCCAAAGGTTGAGAACATATTAAACAAAATGAAGTGGAATCTGTGGGATCGAAAGTTTGCGGTTCAGAGTTCAGCTGCCGCCCTGAGGTTTCTACCGGGCTGGGCACATTGTAACCAGTCCGTGTGCCATCGCTGCGCAATACCTCAGGCAGGTCTCGCTCATCCGTGGGAATTGATAGAACAGTTGGTATGACACTATCGCGAGAGTCGCGAGAGGAACTTGTTCGCTGCATTTTGTAACTAGGATTTATGCATGCTTTCGCCAGCGTACGTGCTCACGATCCTTTATAGTTGATAATTTCCTTGCCCTCTGCTTCACAGCTTTGTATAGATTTCATGACTCTTCATTGGTGGACTCAAAATCGAATTACCAGCATGAATTGCTTGCAATGAGAGCTTGTGCTGGAGCTATTCGTAGTTCCTCTTGGCTCTAGGGCCATGGATAGGATGCATTCCTCCAACCGGATTGGCCCAAGCATGCGTCAGCATACATGCCATCCAACTATGAGTTTGTTTCAGAACACCAACAGGCAGTTCCTACATTCTCATCCTGGCTGACAAATACACCAGCAGAACTAGAATGGGTGGGATGACCATGAATCTTTTGTATAGTGTCTGGGTCCTATCACTATTGCTAAGAATTCCAATGCCAGGATGAAAGGAAGTCAGCACCTAGATCTCTTGATGTTGTCCCAGGTCTACTTTGCAGGATCTATTTAGTATTTTTTTCCCCCCTCTCTTGTACTTTTCCACCTTGTTCACTTGTCAAAAGGGCATCCTTTCTGTGGCCAACGCTCTGCAAGGACTTGGTTTGCCATTGATTTGGGTGTTTGGAACCTAAGCTTCACAGGTCTTCAATGTAAATTTCAAAACAGCCGTGCTGCTTTAAGTTCCAGTGTGTATTTGTGTGTCTTGCATAATCGTAATATCCGTGGAATCCATGGATTCTCCGCGTGCCAATCAAAAGGATAGGGATATCAAGAGATCTCAAGAGATATCAGGGGATATCCGGAGGTATCACGGATCAGGATCTGTTGAAATGCCATCTTCTAAAAAAGCAGAAACACCGAGCACGGACACTGAGGTCTTAGCTCTGGATTGGTTTTTCATCTTCTTAGATCTGACCATGGCCAATGTCCAGGAAGACACGGATGCAGTCCCGCTGCCTTGGTTGCAAGTTGCGAAGCTAAGAGCTGACTGTAGCTGAGGTGTAAGAAATTCTTTCCCAGCTGGGCTTTTGGCTTGCTGAAACTTGACGTGTCGAGTCCTACTTGGCTGCAGTGGCAGACCTGAAAAATGGAAAACTGAAGGATCATGACTTTCTGGCAATGTTCAACCACAAGCAGAGACAGGGCTTGTTCAAGCACATGGAGTTCTTTGCCATTCTTGCTTCTCATTCCCTTTCTTTTACATCTTCATTTCTGTCCCTGGCCTTTCTCTCTCTCCTGCCATGGCCAGGCTGGAAATAACTACTTCAGTTACGCCCTCAACATTATCATGACTTCGTGGCGAGATCGAGAAGAGCATGACAGAAAAGCCATGTGCAGATTTTGGACTCTAAGACGTGTAAATGTGAATGACCTTATTTGAATGATGAAGCAAAATTTCGCTGGGCTTGTATGCATTTGTTTTGGCCTTTCACAGGGTTTTGACTGGATATCTACTGTGTGGATGACCTAGAATTCCAAAGAACAAGCCAGTCACTTGAACGGTCTTGTACTGGTGTGCCCAGCCATTTTTAGGAATCGCGAGGATGCCAGCACCCTGGACGGGCCGTGTGACTGGAGTCACCCCAGTGAAAGCTAGTGGGATGAGTTTTTAGCGCAGCAATGAGGCTTCCAACTAGCTATGACTAGCTGTGGTTCTTTCATCCTTGACAGTTGAGGGCACCATGAGGGCATGGTCTACCCATGCTGATCTGTCCCAGTGCTGTTGTGTCAAGGTCGCGAGGCTTGAAGGTCCTGCGCATTCTTCGCCTGGTTCGATTAGCAAAGCTGCTGGGGCCCAAGTGGCATTTGGAAAGCTTTGCCGTACCAAGACCTTTACAGCTCTACTAAAGCTCACTCAAACCTCTGCTTACCTTTACCGTCGGAGTCAAGTATCAGGCTCACTTGGCTCCATGTCCGTGGCGGATTGCAATGTTCAGACATGCACTGTATGCCGCACAAACTGTCTGGAATCAGAAGCGTCAGGTTTCCCAAGTTCCACTCTGTGCAGACCTCACTTCTGGTACTGATGCAGAGACAATGAGGGATGCTTTCTTCCCTTTTGAAGCAGCGAACCAACATTTCCCATTTGTTTGTTGCAAATCATCATGCGACACACGAAACTGTGAAACTTCACCAAAGCTGAAAGGCTTTCATCGTGGTCCAATCAGACTTCATTCGCCTCTCCATGGGTGCGCTTGAGCCTCAACCCAGTGATTGAGGTTCACATCTTCATTCATGCTGCATACATGATATAGTATCATTTATGATACTTATACTTATATGTTACTCATATGTTTCTTTTTGAAGCAAAGACATTCGAAGAAAGAACAGATCTGAGGTGGTTTGCGGTGGTTATTGTCGTCGTGATGAACCACTACGTCCCTTCCCCAGCTTTTGCATGAGACTTTGCTTTCTTGGACCTGTTGAGCTGCAGCTGATGCTGCAGCAACAAATGCATTCATAACCATCTTGTGTTGTGGTCAGAAGTGAGCCACCATTGGATCTCTGACGTAACAATGCGGTTGACCATTACCTCATACTGTAATTGCATATTCACACATATACATCATTTATATTTACATCATTTATATATATATATATATACATCATTGTACATTTGTATAGATTTGTATACTGCATATTTCATCATGCTGCGTCAGTGACACCAAAACAGCATCTTTCCTCAAAGTGGCTCTGCCCCACACCTTGGAGGGTGCTCCTGTGCCTTGGATCCGATGCGCTCAGCTCGAGGTCGCTTGCGCCTGGTTTGCTTTGGGCTACTGGGACTCAGAGGCCGCAGAATCAGTGATGCCTGGGGGGTTCTCAAGCTATAGGAAATCCCAAAAATGTTTAGTTTGGTACATTTTATTCCCTATAAGTGCTTGATGGAAGACTTAGAGGGTCCCCTATTTTGAGAAACCACCATGTTGACTGCCTTTTTTGTGCAGCAAAATGAAGACTGTCTCGTAAAAGAGCTTAGCTTGCCGAAAATTCAAGTTTTGGAGGAATAGTTCTGCCTTTGGAAAAACACTTTTTCTCAGTCTTCAGTTGTGGCAGTGTAGTTTCTTAGTTTACACCTTTTTCTCATCTTTTTCTTCAGTTTCTCATCTTTTCCTTAGTTTTCTTAGTGGAGTCGTTCTGCCTTTTTCTCCTTGAGAGGCACCCATCACTTGGATCAAAGCTTACGACTTGGACGGGGTCTGGAACTCTGATCACCGGCTGAGCTATATCCCTTGGAAGGCCAGTAGATATGTCTTGCCAAGGTGAAGGATGTCTGGAAGTTGGAGCTGGCTTATCAGTACTACACGCCATGGGCTCACTCCCAGCTCCACGTGCCGCAATCCCCGCAGCATTTGATGCCAACCGATGTTGCGAGGTCTCTACACTGGGCGTTGCTTGCTCAGGGACACACGGAGCCCACAGCCTGTTGTGCCAACATCAACTCACCGAGTAGCTCGAAACTGCGGCTCGCCTCGCCCGCCAAATGCTGAGGTTATGCCAGTTTACACCAGCGACTATGGAGGTGCTATCCTTGACACCTCCCTGAAGTTGGAATAATCTGAAAGCCTTGGATGGAAACAGTAAGGCACAGCAGCTTGGTATTGAACATTCTTCAAGCTGAACAGAAAAATTTGAAATAGCACTTGGTGTGAGCGCCCAAGTGAGGTCATGGCAACCAACACCGCTGAACGGATCTTCACAGTTGTAACGGTCTGCCTGGCTACAGTTACAGTGCACTCAATCTGCGTGTATCTTGCAGTTGAGGGGAGCAGTCAACCCAGCAAGTGACACAAGCCCACGATTCAGCAGCTCAGCGTCCCAACATCCTCAACATGATATATCAACTGCCCAAGATCAGCTATATAGTCGAACTGGTCCTGGACCAAGAAACTTAGATGGATGGTCTTCAGACGCAACCTGTAAGTGCGCGAACTGATCACGACCAAGTGCTGTCAAGCGCCTGTCATGATTGATACGTAGACATGTGACAAGGGTTGTGATCGTCGAAAACACATGCTTGCTTGAGCATGCTCAAGCTATGGCTACATCCATACATACCTTTCTCTTGTTCTGTATCTCCGTTGAAGAGGCCCACTACAACAGGTAAGACTGAAGTGACCAGATTGCGCTGCAAGTAAGTCCCCTTGTTTTCAAAGCACAGCCCTTGTAATTTTGGAGAGTCTTGAAGACCTTCAGAGACTCAGCCATTGTCCCAGATCATTTTGGGCCTCATTTCCTTCTCATCCTTTGTTTCAAACATCACCACCAGCGTCGGAAACCTCAGAAAACAGGAGTGCAGATTCCAGGTAAATGCAGCTTTGATCTGTTCCGTCGATAGATTATCTTGCCACATCAGATGCAAAAGTGAACCCGAAAAAGATGGTGGACCTACTTTAATAGGACAGAATGCGGGGACGCTGCGGACGCTGAGATGACACAGCTCCGCAATCTCAACAGCCCAAACCTCAGCGCGAGTCATGGAGCTCCTGGTTGCATTTTAGCTGTCATAAAGTTGAGGTCGAGGTAAACTGTCAAACCATTCCGCTGATTCAGCTGTGGTCTTGTCTGGTGCTTGTACCCGCTACTAGTGCACCTCTTTACCGAGCCAATTTGCTGACATGCTACGTGACTAGAGTATACTTCCCATTTTCTTCCATTATCGGGTTACTGATCTGTCATTGGGGTGTTCTTGGTGGAAACAGTGAGATTGAATATGTTCAGGTACGGCATGCGACCCACATCTCCGCAACCGTGGTAATGTGTGGGGCATGGCCCAACTGACGTCATCCCTCCTAAGCATTTCCTAGGGTACGTTATCAGGAAGAATCATGAATATCATGAACGTAAGTCTTAAGTTATTTCAAGTGAACTAGGATTACCACCAGTTGTGGGAGCTATAACCACCATGGTTCATGTCATGATGTCGAGCTGAATTCATGTTTCAGCTTTCGAATGCTGCGGCTGCAAGGCGAGAAGCACAAGCTTCAGTCTTCTTTGAGGACCTATTTCTCGCAGAATGAGCGCCTTGTTTAAACTCAGCTCATTTGAGAGTGCAAGTGCTTTGAAATGCTTTGTCTTTTTCAAATGAGTTCGAAAACGAGGGGCTCTGTTTCGTTTGAACTCAGGTGTACATTAGGCTTTTGCCACCTTGCTTTAGCAGTTTTTCTTCCCCAGTAACTAGAACAGACCCCTTTTGCCTTGCACAGAAGACAGATTCCCACCGGACGGCACCCTCTGGATAAGCAGGATGAACGTGAAGACTCGCAAAATGACACCTGGTGTTAAACCAAAATGGAATGGTTGCATGCAAAAGTCGAGATCCGTTGCCCATCGTTGCCCTAAAGCTTGCAGACATTACGGCATGTGAGCATATGTGAGCTATGTCATCAATTTGGAATTGTCGGCGGTTGGAGCGCTCTCCCTGGGATGTTGCCTGCTGCACAGGGTGCCTCCTGAAGTCAGTAAAGCTATCTATGATTGGATCAGCAGTCAGGGACTAAGACGCAGAAGCTCTTGGGCAAAACATTTCCTTTTCTTTGAATTTTCGGATGACATAGCAACATTCACTACTCGGTCCTGGAAAGTTATCAATTTTCTTGAAAGCACGATAGGATTGATATAGAACAGGAAAGCTTTTGAGTTGTGGTGACGATGGAAAGACCAGTCAGAATCAGGCGGTAATAAAAATCTGCTTTGATCTGCTTTTTTTCAGCAGGCCTGCACTCACCCACCAACCGTTTTCTTTTCCAGCCAACTATCCTTGGCCTTGCTGGTGGTTGTGAAAGCATTGGTTCTTCTCGACCCAGTTGTTGGTGTTGCAACACTGGAGCAACTGTTGCAGTAGATCGAACAAGTGCAGTAGAAACATCGAAAGAGAGGGGTGCACTGAGTGCAGTTGTGTTTCTGAGGCCATAGAAAGGTGCACAGATTGCGGGTGCACGCCGTGGGCTCAGAAACGGCATCGGTGCTTGTGACCGGGAGTCAGAAGTCCAAGCGAAAGGGGGCTTAACTAGGCCCTGCTTGCATTTGGCGAAGGCATCAACAAAATGATGTGATTCAGGATTTTGATTTATATATAGATGAAAAATGATGTGACATCATTTTTGATATCATAATAAACTTACAATTGCTGAAATCATAGCCGCATAGCCACGGATTTTCTTCGTCTTTCGTGCGCATTTCCTGCACCGATGCCAGGAACAGGACATTGACCTGTTGGCTGAGATGCCAAATCGTCTTCGTTGCAAGCTGCGGGAGGCTGGCCGCTGAGTGTTGGTTGGCAGGTTGGCAGCATCGCCCACGGTTTCATTCCACAGTCATTTCAAAAAAGTCATTTTAGCCAAGAGGCTAAATCTTCTTGGATTTTTTGGAATTACTTTTGAATCTTTGTGGAACTTCTGATGATTTGGATCTTCCGTATTTTCTGGCAGTCTCAATTTCTGGACCTTGGGACCTCCACGCACCCGCCAGGCTGTCTATGGACCAGTGATGTGTCGACATCCTTTCTTGCAGGAGTTCAGTGAAGTTGCCCGGCTGAAAAAATCCACGCGGGGCTTCGGAGGGTTCGAACACATAATACCCTCGTCCAATCATCGAATCCTACGGCGTCCTAGGCTTAAGACTAAGCAGTACAACACAAGATGTCGGCTTTTGGGTGGGTCAAACGCCTGGAAAGGTGGCTGGTTGGTTTGTAGGTTGCCGGGTTGCTGGGTTGCCGAGTTGCTGGTTGATGCGTCGGTTGGCTGGTTTGTTTCAGTTTGTTTGTCGTATTTTGCCAGTAATGCTCCGTACACTAACAACAATTCCAGCTGCTGCACATTCACTGCGGCTAAAAGGTAAATCCAGCAACCATTTGTGAAACTGTAAGCATTTGCAATGCTCCCAGAAAAGAAAAGCCTTGAAGGCCACGGTTCATACTGCCAGTGACCGAAGTGAATGTAGAACATTTTTTCTCGGACGATTTCGAGAGAGTATTGTGCCCTTTGCACACCTCAATTGAATGCCAGCCAAGTGCAGAGATGTAACACTGAATGATACTGAATGCCTTCATGTCATTACTATTCACATGGGTTTGAAACAAGCAAAGGCATCAGTTTCTTTCAGCTCTCAGCTGAGGTGGAAAAAAGAGGATTTGACCGTCTTTGTCACCAAGCGTTGCAAGAGATGAGGACTGCTACAGTTGATATGAGCACGACATCTTTGGGATTTCTATAGAATCTCACAACTCCAGTGGGTATTGTGTGCGTAGTCACATCGTGTTTCCAAGGGCTTCACACTCATGTCAGGTCTTGTTTGATTTCTGATAGTGTGCCTAACCAATCCCCTGGGATTGTCAATTTCTACTTCGACAGCAGGGGGCAACGGCCCATCTTCTTGCGCTTACGCTGCTTAACGGAAGATGTGGTAGGGTTCATGGATGCAATAACCTGTACATGCTCAAGTATTGATTACCAACAGTTTCGACTCTTGTTCCACGCAGTCCTTTTCACCAACAGTATGGCAAAGGTGGTCAAGCCAAAACCACCCATGTCGATCATCGATCACTCAAGATCATCCAGCGCAAGGCTTGCTCACCATCTATGGCATAAGACCGACATAGGCAGTGTCAGAAATCAAAGAACTTGTGCGACACTATCAATCTTTTAAGTTCTTGTGAGTGCATGTCAAAGCTTGCAATTTTGGATTGACAATGAAGGTGCGATGGGATGTGTGTATACATTTGTGATCATTTGTGTACATACATACACGGGTATTTGCAGTCAAATATCAAAGGAAAACTTGTTACCGTACCGACATAAGCAAGACGAGATCTGATTGCTCACAGCAAGCTTGACTGGCTGCCCGGTCACATTTTGTAAAGATGCTATATTGAGCAGGGTCGTGGTCGTATCGAATGTTCGGTATCGAATGATCGGTTCCTGGCGAACTCAATATCGAGAATGCTTGTTTCAGAGGATCAGCACCGAGCACACAGTCTTTCTCAAGATGGACAAGGTGCCAACGCGATGCAGCAAACAGGCCTTGCTCCAAAAAGGGGACCACTTTGAACCTCACTTGTCGGAAGGGCGCCACTTGGAACCTGACAGCTGTTTGTCAAGCATTTTCATGTCAAAGTCATTGTGAGGCCATTGGGATGTACTTCGTGACCGGTGGAGATCTGGACTACTGGAAATCTGCGCTCCAGGAACCTGTTCCAGTTTCGACAGGTGACTGGCTATCGGAGATCGCCCTGTGGGTGCAGTGGAGGCGGGGACTTTCAAAGACTTCCTATTTGACACCGATGGAAGGGTAAAGTCAAGGTGACTTAGTTGACTTAGTTGACTTCTTTTGAGAATCTTGAAACTGCAAAGGTTTATATTTGTGTATTGTGTTTCATGGTCAAGAGTTTGTTCTCGGCACCAGTTCTGGTGGCCAGAACATCAGCATTGGCTTGAGTTGATCCTTCACACAAGGCACTGTGGAACCCTGTCTGCCAAGTGCGCCAGTGATGTGTGGATCCCCAGAAACCCAGGGTGGGCTGGGGCATTGTCGTGCTAAGACGCCCGAACTGAGCTTGGTGCAACAGCTATTGCAGTGTATAGATGTGGAGCCCCTAGAACCCACTCCCCTCCTAACAATTCCTAAGTAGGTCATGATTTTGTTGTGATATTCTATGGCAATATGGATGCAACTGTATGTATCATGTGTCGCCGGCCCCCTTACTGTGGAATTGGTCTTTGCGCATTGATATTGTTGGAATTCCCCCCTCCCTTCTGCGGTGAGGAGGGACAATATTGGAAGTTGCGTAGCGGGTACCATACTTATGCGAAAAGAATCCCCTTCCCTGAGGGTGGAAGGGGGGGTTTATGTTGCGGGCGCGATGCATAGGTAGTATATAATGCATGATTCAAACAGTACAATGTGTGCACTACCTATGTATACCCACTTGACATCAATGCTGTTGGTCTTCCCTTTTTTGGATCTGGAGGCCACTTTGGGGCAACGCAGGAATTCTACCACTTTGCAAGCCCTCTGAGCCTCTGAAATGATAAAACAAACAACAAAATACCAGCCATCGCTGTGGCATCTTTTATTTGCTTTTCATTATCGTGTAGTTCTACTAGTGAAGGAATGAAAGAGGAGTCAATGCAGAAAGAGAGGGAAGAGAGTGGAACGGGAAGGAAGGAACTAATCAAGGTAGCAAGAAAGTGAAGGAAAGCAGACAGGACGAAAGGATAGACGAACAAGGGAATCAGCCAAGCAGTAAGGGGAATCAGATTGAATCAAGGCAAGAAGAGAGTACTGCAGGAAAGATAAGGGCTCAGAACGCAGCAAATAGCGGTGATAAACACCAAACAGAAACAACAGAGGCAATGAACCCCAAGTCCGCATCAACTGGGCATCAAAGCTATCCCAAAAGCTGCTTCGCAGCTGGGGGTTGTGCCCATGTCACATGAGGGGAGGTCGTCCCCTTTCACCAGGGTGTGATTCCTGCGAGGTCCCTACCCGTTACCCAGAGGGGTGCCCAATCGTGGGAACAGCATGAGTTTCTCATCATCATCATCATCATCATCATCATCATCATCATCATCATCATCATCATCGTCATCATCACAGCAGATATGCCGCCGACAATTTGCACCCGGAACTCAGGTGATCATCTTGGACGCCGACCTGTTCCGCAGCGTGATCAGTGGCTGCAATCGGGTTGGGACGCCTATCCGATGGCGGTTGGTCAAAGCATTGGTGCAATGGGTGACCATCAATCACCCATGCAAGGAAATATTTCAGCTGATTGCAGATACAAAATGGGACTGGCTATGATTGTTGTGTATGCTTTCTCCCTTATCAGCTAACGTTTTGCCTTCTTGCTTTCTAGCTCATGAACAACCTGATTAGTAATGGTGGTACATTGAATTTCTAGCTCATGAACAACCGGGCAAAATGTCATCTGAATTGGATTAGCTAAATGGCGACGTTTAGCCGGGAGTAGTACTGAATAAGTAGCGTTGCTGTCCGAAGAGCTCCGGTTCTGAAGTGCCTGAGATCATGAAGCGGCTGACGAGAAGCTATGCAGCTGCCTTCGTACGCCATGAATGCGAGGCGGTCGGAGGGGTTGGGGACGTTGATACTCTATGAAGGCCATGGAGTCTCCAAACAAGGCTGTACTCAGCCAGGACTTCAGGGCTGCTCCAAGGTTGTTGAGGTCAAATTGATTTGCGGACTTCGATTCTTTGAACATCGTAACATCATTGATTTTCGTATGTTATTATCGGTGTGTAGAACTTGCGAGACGGATGGTGGTGACCATTTGTTCAGGGCAAGTCGTCTCGCTGTAAGGCGGCACCTTCCAACGGTTGGCTGGGCGATCTTTGCTGTTCACATGAGGTGCCGAAAGGGAAAGATGTCGCAAGTTGAAATGTCTCGTTGCTTGATGAGTCTTGATGAGTCTTGATGAGTCTTGATGAGTCTTGATGTTTGACTTCAACTTAATTCCCAGAACTTTCCCAAAATTTGAAAGCAGCGAGTTCAACTAGGATAGGAGAAGCAGAATCTTGCTCCTGCGAATCCCTGTGCAGGCAATTCATGCTCTCAAGGAGACGGTTCGCAATGGTAATGGCAATAGCCCATGGTCTCTTGGCAGAAGGCTTTGCGAAGATGTGAATTTGGGGTTGGCTTTGGGTGTTGGCTTTGGTGCCCCGCATGGTTTGCCACCCAAAATTTTATTGATTTCGTCGCATCAGATGGCAGACACTCTCTCTCTCTCTCTATCTTTGTGACCAAGCAGCTCTAGGAACATCTAGGAACTATTCCCCAAAGGTCTCCGGATTCAGGGTAAATCCCATCACAGAGATGGTCTCGTTGTGCCTGCCATGCTGAGCAAGCGTGCTTGAATGCAGCAATGCAGAAGTGTCCGGAGTAGGTTGCCCACATGTGAAGTGCTTCTCATGGGCTGTCCAAGCAGAGCCACCTCACCCAAATCAGGCTTCAGAAGAGGGAAAGTGAAGAAGAGGCGTTGCCCCGGGCAGTCGTAGATTTGGACGTTCTGCTGTAGCCTATAACAATCATGACATTTTTTTTGGGGGGATCTCAAGCCGTAGAAAAGCAAGTTGGCGTTGATAGCATTGACAGGTAATCAGATATACGATGTCCTTTGTTGACGTTTTGAAATCCTTTGGAGCTGCACCTGCCCTGGCATGGCTCAAGTTGACTAGTCCAAGTTGCGGTGTGAAGAAGCTAGCTCCAATGTCGGAAGCAAGAAATGTGCATGCAATGCTTGCACGACTTGCAGATTCCTTGAAGCCGGCTCCTGATCTTGAACGTCAAGGAAATGTCCTTCTCCAAGAGATCATCGAAGTCATTCAGAAGAAAACCAAATTCACTATCCGCCGTGTGGCCAAAACAGGGTCTGTTGGAAAGCAGACAGCAATCAACGTCAAGCTTGACTATGACTGCCTTTTCTACATTGAGGTGCATGCTGGCAAGGTCAAAGAATCCATCCATGGATTTCTCGATGAGGTTGACAACATTTTGACGCTTAGCTTTCCGGATCTGAGAGGAAAGCAGACGCAGAATACTGACAGCTTCTTCTACAAGGGATTCTACTTCGATTTCCTGGCTTGTCAGCACTTGGACCTGGACCCAGAGAAACAGGTCAAACGTGCAATCCAAGCACAGGAGGAAAATTTGAAGGTTAGCTTGTCCGAAGGCACAGTGATCTTCATGAAGGAAAAGACTTCCTTCGTACACCAGCTGGCACGATTGCTGAAATTTTGGAGCCATTCTGTGCTGGTTCCCGGCTTTTTCAACGGGAGGTCATACACCATGGAGCTGTTTGCGGTGTTGGCTTCCGAGGAGGAGTTTCAGGAAGACATGTTGCGAGGGTTTCGACTTGCGCTAGACAAGATTCTTCACTTCAGACGTTTGCGGAAGGTGTGGCATCGCTTCTATGGGCCGCAAGATGTCATCAGCAGTGCCTCAAATTGTCCTTTGCTCTTGGATCCAACCGATCCTAGCAACAACTTGCTGGCACCAGATCGAATTCCTTACTTTGAAAAACTGGCAGAGTATGCAAGCTGTACTCTGGAGCGGCTTCGTTGCCTTGAATTTTGCATTCCTGACTTGGTCGTGGAACTGTTCCGCCCCCAGCCAGATCTTTGGTTGCAAATGCCATTTGTGCCTCGAAAAGATTCTTTCCTAGTCGGGGGGGAGGGACAGAATGCTGACTTTGTGCAGCCATTTCCGATCATGAACCGTCCAGTGTGTCCACAAGGAGAGATGAGCGTGTTGGCCCACATGTTGCACACCATGCTGGCAGCACGACGCTTTGCCATTCTGGAAGCTCAAGGCCAAGCTCCTTCGGAAAAATTCCACCAGTTGATCCTTGAAGATGCGCGGCACAAATTGCAGCAGTGTCTCAACAAGACTTTTGGGACTGTCTCGTGGACACCATCAACTCAGTCCTTTGACAACAAATCGGTGGTGCTCGTTCTGCCCGTTGGAGCTGGACACTTCATTCAAGCAGGCCTTGAGGTGGACCACAAGCCTGAAGTTGCCCATATCAAAATGATGGGTCAGTCAGACAGTCACTATTGGCCTCAGCGCCGAGTCCCTCGTATGACAGCATACAGTGTGAGGTAGCATCAAGCAGATGCAAGCAGCATCAACGCAGTGTGCATCGTGCGACAGATTATCTACGTGCCCAGTGATGCCCAATGTATAAAGCTGTGCACATTTTGAAACCACATGGCAACATGTGGCCGAGGAGATGTCTCTAAAAACCAAGAAACGTGCTGCGTGAAATTTTGATTAAAGATAAAAGGTAGGTCAAAGACTGTTTCATTTTAACTATTTCGTCCTGAGCTTGCCTAGTGCCCAGATGTGCCCAGATGTGCCCAGTGCACCACGTGCCATTTCTATCCACTGCCACTTGATCCACTTGAGATTTTTGTGGAACGATCTGCTGATGTGACTGCGCCTTCCGCAGGCTGACAGAGCTTTGCCCAACGTCAACGAAAGCCCCTCCGACTCAGGGAATTCGAGGTGCGGTGCAGCGGGGTGTTCCACGGATTTTCAAGGCAAACACCGCCGGTCTGTATGTGACACAATGGCTATCAGTAAGCTAGGCTACAAACCGCTAGAAGCTGACACTTGATCATTGAATGAAGGAAATCAAAGTGTTTACAGTAGGCTATTTGCTTTTCACGCTATTTGCTTGACACGCCTTTTTTCGGGCATATTACCATACTTTCAAATCCTGCAATGGGGAAATCATGCACATTGTCGCGTATACACGTACTACTGAATTTTACTTGCGTCTTCCTGAGTCAATTCTTAGTGCTAAAGCAGCTTTGTAATGTTTTGTACCAATACAGGTTCTGAGTTTGAGACGGACTGAATCTGGGAGTATTGTCATATTTCTCCATTTGGTCCTGTTTTTCATTGCGGCACCAGGGAGACAAACGGTGAGATGAGGCACGCTTCGACTCTTCCGCATGATTCTCCTTTGCGGGTGGGAACCCCTTTGCAATCCGAGAACGGAGAGCAGCCACGGTGTAGCTTGTAGTGAGATCTGGAAAGCATTGGTGCTTCCGATGCTTATCGAGAATGTGAACAGTTGAGAAAAATTGATCGATTAGTGTGAAAGACCGACAAAAAATCATCTTTTTTTGATGGACCAATGTTGACGGGAGCACCCAGTGTATATTTGTGAGTAGTTGGACAAAGTGGATCCATCACTCCTTGTCTCGTGCGTTGAACGCTTCCTGGAATTTGGAGTTTCGATGAAGTCCTCTACAAACTGGACATTTTTTGCCAGTTTGTCAATTGAGTAGATAAGGTACCTGGCAGAAAATGGACTGCACTTCGAGTCAAAATTGATTTGGAAGTACGAGGGTAGCAGGATGACCGCATTGAAATACCGCTTGAGGCATGATCTACGCAGCCAGAAGTTAAGGGGGCAGAAGGTCTTGTGCTCCTAAACCAGGAGAATGTAGACATGATATATATATATATATATATATTTTTTTTTTTTTTCTCTGAACCGAGAGCGTGTTCGAAAAAAAGGAAATGCGATGAAGTAAAAGTGTATGAATAGAAGAGGCGAGAGTTGCTGAGGAACCATGGGATTTGAGAAACAGCATTTCTATGCTTTTCTTGGATCAAAAGCGGGATTTCAGGTTTCCAAAATCGGATCACGCGTGCTATGATATGCGTGATGCTGTTTTCTGTAATTTACACGTTGAAGGATCAGATTTGCGAAGGATTCGGCCTGCAGAGCTACATCCGACTGTGCGAAGCGTGGAAGATGTCCCAAGCCACCGATATAATAGGACATGTACAGCGTGGCAATCGGCTATCGAGCAAGTACTTCGAATCAGCAGGGTAATGAAATATAATGAACATTGAACATGCAAAGATAGACCTTTCTGATCATTCTGAGATCAATCTGAGATCATTCTGAGATCATTCTGAGATCATTCCAAGATCATTCTGAGATCATTCTGAGATCATTCCGAGATCATTCTGATCTACTCTATTCATTTGATTCTGTGAATTTTGATGTTCACCAGGCTACAAGCTTCAAGCGTCTTCAAGCCACCAATGTTTTTGTTTTTCGTTTCACTCATCGTGGAACCATTTGGATGAAGTATGTTGAAGTCCTTTTCCAAACTGCCGCAACAAGGGCAGTTGCGGACAAGAATCCAGCCAGAGGTGAATCTGCACATACTTTCAGCTCTTGCAAGCCATTTCTTCAGCCATGTCTCACTAGTCGCCTGAAGGGCGATGAAGGAGTCAAGGAGTGCAAGAAACTCGGCGAAGAGTATAAAAATTGCGGCAGACTGGCAGTCCAGTATTCACTCCGCACAAACTCGAGAAAAGTGAAATCTCCGAAGTTACAAAGAATTCCCTAAGTTACAAAGAATTCCCTAACAAAACAGAAGTAGGAATTCCCATGACTTCCCTAAAAAACAGCTAAATTCCCTATTGGCCTGTTTCTTCTAGGGAATTTGCAGTGCTGCCACCGATTTTCTTTGGCTCAGAGCCGGGTCTCTACGCCACCAGCAAGGCACTTTCCCAGTTCGAGGCGTGACGGCTTGGAAACTGTTGTGATGTCTACAATTCTCGGTTTGCAGAACTTTTTACAACAAGGCAGCTCCAAAATGCTCCAAACATGTTTCAGGACATCAAGAAGACAGCATTACAAGAATGCAGGGAGGCTGGAACGACTTGCTCACAAATGTGTGCCGTGGACAGGACTATAGACGGGCAGTTTGAATCGCAGAAATATGATGAAATATGTGCAAATAGAGACTGGAATGGCAGGATCAAAGTGACTCATCAGAAGTACTTTGTTTGAACGGGCAGTTCATGCTTTGACTGAAGTGTTTGGAACCGAAGTCATCCAATTTCACACCAGTAAGTTCAGTCTCACGGTACATGGAGTCTCTAAGTACAAAGCTTTCAGTTTCCCAGGATTCTGTTTTGGACAACCTCAGATCACATTATTGTATAGGTATGGGATGGTATGGGTAACCCAATAGCAAGTTATCACTGAAAAGGGCTCCCAAACAAAAAATCGGTTAGTTTGTTGGATGTTCACGACGAGGTGTTTTGATCCACAGCCATGTGGTCATATGAAGCCTACCCAACAATCTTGATTCCTTGGCAGGTCGTTCAAGAAACCTCCACCTTCTAGGCAGGACCCAACAGAAGGTGGAAGACGTTGGAGCATGAATTCAATGTGGTGTCCTTTGAACTGGATGGTTGCTTCAGCTGGGATCAAGTTGAGTTTAATCATCCACCAAAGGACCCTTCACTTATTGATATGTCATAGATTTTCATAGTACATATGAACTGCATATCATGTTATGAGAATGACATATCATTTACATTTTCAGCGTATCATGTTTGGCAGCAACGAACTGCTCCGGCTGAGCTTTGGACGGCTCTGCATGGCCATTGAACCCTCCAATCTCAACATCGAGAGATTTGGCAGAACAGCAGGCTTGATACACGAGGAGGACATAGGAGGACGGCATGGAGACATTGAGGCTGTCATGTCATGCCCACTTGAGTTCCGTTCAGAACAAGGTATGCTGAGAGACCTAGCACGTTGGCAAGTTGATGGTACCTATTGTTTTTTGAATTACACTTTTGAGTCGTCCCGCAACCAGTGGCGGTTGTTTTCATGTTTTGGATGACCCTGGGCAGTGAACGACAACAGAGAAGAATCAATAGGGTGTGATTTTGACTGACACTGCGCAGTGAACGAAAACAACAATCTCATGTTAAGGACTTGCCTTAGGATATGTTTCGCTCTCAAAGGAGTTCACTTTTTGGATCGTATTCGCGAACGACAATCCCATCGACCGACAACCGAACGATAGCGCAAACTTACGATTTCTTCCCATCTAACAATGGGCAAAGGTAGGTAAAAACGTGCCACGGCTTCACCACGGTAGGTATGTTCCTGACCACAGCTCTGAGGCCATCAGTGTGCCAAGCAGCAGTAAATACATCTTCAACAGCTCCCAGGTTTCGCGTAGCTCTCCGGTACACTGTACACAGCTCACCAACATGGACGCAGTCAGCTCTCAGCTCTCGCTCCCTCCGCTGGCTCTGCTGCACCTACACCACTTTGTACCAACAAAACCATTGTTCCGCAGACCGCACGGTTGTTTTTTGCTGAAACCTTTTCTTGGACACGAACGATCACCCCCTCAAAACAGGTCAGTTGCAAAGTCATCCCGCATCAAGTTCGCGTTTAGAGTACTTCTGCTTCGTCATGGGAAGCGTTCATCACTTGGCTCAGGCGGTGCATTGGCTTTGTCGCTCCTGGCAGCTTGCTGGCGAGCCTGCGCAGGGAACTTTAAGAAGAGTGCTTCTTTGGACTCTATGATGGTCTAGAAATCTCTAGAATGGTCAATAGGCCTTACTAATGGTTGATGTGCTAGCAAGAAGACCTTCATGGTCCATGTTTGTTCAGGAGCTTAGAGGGAAGAGGAGATCATGCTGAATCTTTGCTCACAATTTCCTTCCCAAAGACGATCGGAACCTCATGCCGCAGCAGCGTCCAAAAATCAGCAATGCCTCCAGCTCTCTTCAAGTGACTTCTGGCAGGCATGCGCAAGAGCAAGCTTTCATCAATGTACCTCAGGGATCTACAAGTCCAGGCCTCAGTTGCCAAGTCTTGCGACATCTCAACATCTGATTGCATGTTTGGTGACACCATGTGTCCAAAGACATCCTATCATCCTGTTCACAACGGAAGACCTACCTTTCCAAGAACATTTTCCCAAGAAGAGCGGGATTGACATGTTTGGCTTGGCAACACAGGTTATGGATGCTTATGGTTTGATACTTTCTCGCTCGAGCTTCAGGCTCTTCTCGCCTCATGAGTGGCCGCGCTATGTCTATGAAGGTTCGAACATTGGATGCTGAGTGCCCGGAAGGACGTGTTGGTACCATCTTTTTCCAGCAGGAGAGCAGGGTTGGCTGTTGCTGGTGGTGCGGCTGTTGCTCCCAAGCCATTGCTCAAGGCAGACTACACAGTGGCTCGCTCAAACTCAGTGTCTGGGGGCCCAAAGTGCAGAGACTGCAATGGGAACATGTATTTGCTCAGCATATACAGACATATCGGTATTTACAAGTAACAGTATTCACACACACACACACACATTTTCAACATGAAAAACTCGTGTTGGGCACGAGGACAAAGTTCTAGCACTGGTCATTACACAAGATCGATTCATGTTCTTGAGCTTTGGGTTCCTGCTTTTCTTGGTTTCCCTTGTATTGCATTGAAGATTGTCTTGTCTTCAATATTATCTATCGAAACAGATCTTTCGCCCGCAAACTTTGTGCAGAGTTAGCATGTTCAGCTTAAAGCACGCGCGCAACCGGGCCATCACCAGGCAGTACATCGCCCTTTGTGCCACAGCACTGGGTGTGTGAATCTCAGGACGTCCGAAGATTGGGTTTGTGCCACAGCTTTTCATCGCTTGTCATCGCTCGTCTACGTGTTTCACGTAGCTCGTCTATGCTCGCCTATATGTTTCCAGTACTGTACCTGCAAAACTTTCAGATGACTATTCTATTCAAGTCACTTCTCGAGGATAACTTCCCGCACAGGAAGGATTGACTAGTTTTGAGAAGAAAGTGGGGTTGGTGTCGAGTATGATTAAATTGGATCTTTGTTGGCTGTGGAGTTCGTGTTGGGCCCATATCGGACCCACTTTGGGCTCACAATGGGCTGATATGAGCTTATGTTGAGTGCAAGTTGAAGCAATGTATTCTGCGCCCCAATCTCTACTTCAGTCAAGGAATCTCTTTGGGGCCAATTGCAGGGCCTATTTGGTACCAATGTTTGAGATGTATGCGATAAATCCCACGGTAGATGCGTCACTTTTTGAAAAACACACCCAGCCTCCGAGCTAAAGCAAGCTAAGATTAATTCACTCCCTACTTTTCTTCCAAAAAAGCGGTCCTCGTGCTCTGAAAAAAGCACCAATTGGTACTAGTGGTTCGTGGAAGTATGTGGCGGTGAATTGTGGTCAATATATAGGTTACGCAGAGCAAATGATATTGACAATGGTTCATATTGTTTAATTAATGGTCAATGATGTTTGGGAATCATGAATAGATGTTAATCAGTTGATGATGGCTGGTATACATTTGGTACACCGCAGTAACAAAACTTGGAATCCCCACATGCTGATACATCTAATGGTCCAACGCCCACATGAAAGAGCGATAAAGAGTGAACCCGTAGCCATCTGGGACTCAAAACTTCGCTCAGCTTTGTATCGTCATGGTGTTGTGCAACTCCAGATTTGGATTGCAACTTGGCAGATTGCCGTTGAAGCTTTGACCCTGGGCTCGCCTGGAAGTAGATGCAGTGCAAAGCAGTTCTGCCAGCTGGAGGCTTTATTGAGGAAGGAGCTGGACGGACAGGCGGCCGCTTAGCGAGCAGATTGCGCGCCCTGTGAGCTGACAGGCTCAGCGGTATGTTGGTCTTCGGGCCCCGAACACGAGCATTCCGCCGAGCCTGTGGAAGCAAACGGTTCTGCCATCGGATGGCAAGCGAATGCTGGCCGCTATGCCAGCAGATTGCCCGTCGCATGGTGGCAAGCGAGTGCTGCCGCTATGCCAGCAGATTGCCCGTCGCATGGTGGCAAGCGAGTGCTGCCGCTATGCCAGCAGATTGCACATCGCACGGGTTGACATGCTCAGCAGGATGCTGGTCTTCGAGGGGTCCCCACCAAAGACCAGCATTCCGCTGAGCCTGTGCAAGCTAATGTCTTGGTCGCAGATTGAAACTGTCTGGGTTCCGCCATCGGATGGCAAGCGAATGCTGGCCGCTATGCCAGCAGTTTGCACGTCGCAGGGTGGCAAGCGATTGCTGGCAGCTATGCCAGCAGATTGCACATCGCACGGG
>VSDK01009751.1:133105-183717 GCA_009767595.1 Symbiodinium kawagutii
CACGCGAATGCTGGCAGCTAGGCCAGCAGTTTGCACGTCGCAGGGTGGCAAGCGAATGCTGGCCGCTATGCCAGCAGATTGCACGTCGCATGGTGGCAAGCGAGTGCTGGCCGCTATGCCAGCAGATTGCACATCGCACGGGCTGACATGCTCAGCAGGATGCTGGTCTTCGGGGGGTCCCCACCAAAGACCAGCATTCCGCTGAGCCTGTGGACGCTCTTGTCTTGGTTGCAGATTGAAACTGTCTGGGTTCCGCCATAGGATGGCAAGCGAATGCTGGCCGCTATGCCAGCAGATTGCACGTCGCATGGTGGCAAGCGAGTGCTGGCCGCTATGCCAGCAGATTGCACATCGCACGGGCTGACATGCTCAGCAGGATGCTGGTCTTCGGGGGGTCCCCACCAAAGACCAGCATTCCGCTGAGCCTGTGGACGCTCTTGTCTTGGTTGCAGATTGAAACTGTCTGGGTTCCGCCATAGGATGGCAAGCGAATGCTGACCGCTATGCCAGCAGATTGCACGTTGCATGGTGGCAAGCGAGTGCTGGCCGCTATGCCAGCAGATTGCATATCGCGCGGGCTGACATGCTCAGCAGGATGCTGGTCTTCGGGGGGTCCCCACCAAAGACCAGCATTCCGCTGAGCCTGTGGAAGCACAGAGCATAAACCATGACCATCGGATGAAACGCACACGCCTGCAAAAGGTTGTTTCAGAAGTAGCACTGGGTATAGTTTGGTTGAGAGTTATAATCATTGACAAGGGCTTGGCAATTTCTAGCAACTAATCATCCTGAAGCGATTTGTTGAGCTAGTGCTGCTAAGCTTTACTCAGTGGTTGTCACTGTGTGTTTGCCCACAGCCGCAGCGCAGCACCCAGGCTGCAGCATTCCTCCGACGGAAACCTGTGCGCCCCAGGGTTGAGAAACCCCGTGTGGTGGTGCAGGCTGGCGAAATGCACGAAGAGCATTCAGCGATTTCAAGCGCAACATTTTCAAAAGAGATGCAAAATATGTGTAGATAATTGTAGATATGTAAGCATGCTGTGGGCTTGTATGCTGAAGTCATATGCTAGGTCTTTCTTGTTAATGATTTGATTGTATTTGAGCATTTTTTTATTCCGAGACATCTTTGACCTTGGTTAATGATCTCTTGTTTTTCCGCAGACACTAAAACAGCGCTCTTACTCTTAGTTTGATGCCTCCATGTTTTGAGCATCAGACATGGAATACTACTACTAGATCTTCGTAACGATTTTTTCCAATAAAGGCTCAGTTGGAGCTGAGACTCATTTCATTTGAGGGGTGACTATTTTGAAAAAAACATGGACCGCGATTGATGGACCTGAAGTAGATGGAGCTGTACTGTAAGGTAAACTCTCTTCACTTTTTTCCATGTTGGGCTCAATGAGCAACTTGCGGAGGCTTTCCGGATGGAACAGGCAGTGCTTTTGACAAGGGTGGACGCAGATGTTTGAGCCATCCAAAAAATTGCAGACCCCAAAATTCCAAGACGGCTTGCTTTTTGACATCAAAGTTTTGGCCAGATAGACAGAGCAGAACGCAGGTAGAATAGAAAGCCACGCAGATTTAAAGATGATATCTTCAAGAATAGACTGATCGACACCGTGGACTTTGGTAGTCTTCGGGATTAAGATCGCGGAGGCTTTGTACAGTTGTGGTATAGTGATGATTTTCAATTCTTACTGCAGACAGATCAGACAGGATTGACACCATCCCAGAGTCTAGTCGTTTGATTTCCAATTTGAGATAACTTTCATTCAGACCTTCTTTTTGTCTAACACCGTTGCCAGGCTCCAGAAGTCCTCAGAGATATCCTCAGTTTTCGGACATCACTTGACAGATGGATTTCCCACTGCAAGAGGTCTCGGCAGGAAACTGCTGACATATCGACACATATCGAGGATTCATGATGTATGTGGACAATTCACTGGGCTAGTGCTTTTTCCACTCCAACTCTATGTTTCTCAAGCTGCGGCCGTTTCGAAGAACTTGGTTTTGGCTTATGAATCACCTAGAGACGCGCCATCACAGTCCACCGTGATGTTTGTGCGGCCACGAACACATTCACCATGAAGATCTGTGTCGCCGAAGATCGAAGGCTTTGAAACAGACTTGACAGATGCAAGCTGCGATACTCCACTGCAGAAACTTGTTGCGCCGCCATGGCGCCTCAAAGCACTTGTGAAATGGACGTGCTTTGCAGCTTGAATGAAGTTGCTACTACCACGGCAATGATCACACAAAAAACAAGCAGCGTGCTGTGCACGCGTGATTTCAGGTCTATAGTTGGCTCACATTGCATTCCGCACGTTATTCTGCTTTGATTTGCAATCGTCTCGTAATAGTCTTTCAGCAGTGATTTGGAGAAGGTGTCCTCATCTCACCTCCTTTGGCCAATTAGATAATCCACACCTCCGCGATTAGATCATGAGGCTCGCAGTTCTTTAGTGTGAATGTACAGGCGCTGCGGCAGAGCCGCTGCGTCAAGGCAAGCGGTGTCATGCCAGGGATTTTGTGTAGACTGACAACCACCAGTTGTATTCTGTACATTTTCTGCAATGGGAGATCCATACAGCATTAAAATACCATAGAAATATCTATAATTATGAATATTGGACATTGAAAGCTTTCATAAACTGTTGGATCATTGGATCCAAAAAGAGAAGAAATCTAAGGAATAGCTCTAATGCAGAACAGTTCATAAAGCTTTCATTTTTGTTGGAAGATCAGCCGCTGTGAGCTTCTGGCTGGATCTCCCGGCTGATTCTCAGCCGCTGACCTCACATAACTCGCAGCGCCAAGTTGCAGGCTTAGCTGTACACGAGCAGCTGCTACTTCGCGCGTGCTGTAGTGCAAGTCGAGAAGGTGGGAATTCTCAGGCTTTGAATTGGTCAATAGATGCCATAGTGCTTGTGGTTGATTAATGCTATTGATTGATCCAGTCAATGTAAGTTCCTGATTCATATTTGCTTGTACTCATAAAGAGTGACATATACATGTATATATGATGGTTGATAATGACAAGTATTTGTTGATGATAGTTGTTGATGGTGCTCGATCGCGACTGGCAGCCGGTTATGACGCAGGAAAGATACTTGGCCCCCTTTTGAATACCAGACTATTCCACATATCACATATATTCTATTTCATCTTCCCATCTGCTCTTTTTATCATGTTGGACTGTACTTGCGAGTTGAGCGCCAAACGAGGTTCACTAACCTGTCCAACACGCAGTGGTAGTGCCCATATCTGCTGTCCCAGGCGTCAGTGGCACCTCCGTCTTTTGGGAGGAGGTGCTGAGCAATCGTCAAGCGCGCCACGCCAAGCGTGGCGCCTTGCTGCATTGGGCTGACTATAAGAGGCAACCGACGTGATGAGTCTCTTCCCGCTCTTGTCAGGTCAAATCATGTCAAGAAAAGGTTTTCTTAGGCACTTATATGCACTTATGATTCTTTTTATGATGTTTTATGTGCCAGCAACACTAAATGCTTCCGGACAACGTGGATGAACGTAGGATGAGGGCAAAGAAACTCCTCCAATGGCACAGGTGGTTCCAGCACACACTCATGGAGAGTCAAAAGCTGCGGCTCCGTCGGCTTTTTTGGGCTTTGCGGCCCATCGCGCCGCCTCAGGCCCGTTCATGTTGCAATTCAAATCGTTTCAAGTTGACCCTGCCCTTTGATCAACTTTTCTTGGCACTTCTTTTCCGCTTTTTTCCATTTCCTTCGTTTTCTTTCTTGTTCTTCTCCATATCTCTCCCTTCACAAAAGTGCAAAGTGAACTGAGGGTCTGACCATGACACTCTGGGGTGTGGGGAACTGATGGGGTCTCTGGGTCTCTCCCTGCGAGGAACATCGCGATTTCCGGGACCGCCTAGCACTGCGCAATGCGCAACGCACTGCTCAGCGATGTTTGAGAGAACTTCACTTGCGCTTCCTTCGACAACGCAAGGCCGGGGCTGGCTAGGAGACAAGGACACCCTTTTCAAAAGGTGAAGATTGAACCAGAATATGAACATGTGTGCTTTAGATTGCTCTAGAAATAATCTAAAGATATAGGATATGCATAGATATGCATGGTATGTCCAGAAGCACCTCCATCGTTCCAACTTGCCACATACATTCACATCATTTCAACCTTGATATACCTTGAATGGAAATAAGGGACGCCCCACAAATCATAGTTCGTTATCTTTGGTGACTATGGGGATGGTTTTTGGTATGTGCTATTGGCATCTATTGGCCAGCATTGCCAACCACTACTGACCATCTTCGGGAACACGCAAACCATCTGTAACGACCTGCTTGACCAGAGGGTTGCCACTACCTTTGGTGAATATGGGGATGGTACCCTATGCTTGCCATCTGTAACCATCTGTAACGTATCGAGGGTAGCATAGGGTAGCCACCTGTTTCGATCCGTTTGGCCATTGAGCAGGCACTTCGCGCTCGACAGCTCCAGCTGCAGCGTCAGTGTTTCTCTGCGATGGCCCAATGGCAGCTGCTGCGGCACGCTTTTCATTGCTTGGCGAAAGGAAGGACGGGAACCGGGGATCTGCCGGGGATCTGCCGGGGATCTTGGGGACGCCCAGTTGCCCAGTGCGGTGCTTGACTCACCGCAAGCTGTGCCGCTGAAGGAGAGACATGTCGGCGCCATACTTGGGCGTACTGCGGGCCAAGGCTCGAAGATGGGCAGTTGCCTTGGTGCTGTCAGATGTGTTTGGTGGTTGACCATGGTTGACCGTCAGGGTTGACCGGTTGCATCATGAAATCTGTGGATGGCAACGGGTGGGGAGCTTGCAGGCGAGCTGAAAGCGCTGAAAGGATCGCAAGGGCAGAAAGCGTAGATGTTTTGAAGCGTGACCAGTTGCGCACAGTGCACGATTCCTTGGGTTGGGGTTGTATAAGGCCACAACAATGAACAATGGACCCAATGGAGATAGTTTCAGAATATTTTTTCCATATCTTTTTCTAGATATCACCAGGTGCTTACTGATGTAAGGCACTGGAAAAAATCTGGAGCCGAATTCAACCTCGTTGCTGACGCATTTTCCAGCCTCCGAGACTCCCGTTGGGAGAGATGGAGAGCAGCGCTTGCATTGCGTGTAGGACCAGGGAGTGCTTGAAGCACGGCAGGATGCCACTACAAATTCATGATGCGTATGCACGTTACAACCCCGAATCCCGCATCCAGCAGCAACTTTTTCTCGTAAGGGAGACACACACAATAATAAGTGGAATCCAGATCAAGCACAGTTCGAGCCAACTTCAAGCATGCCCACTTCATCCACTTCTACTCGGGCTTTGAAAGAATGCAAGGCCTTGCTGACATTGATAGCATCTTCCCTGCTTGAGACATGTCACATCATGTCACATCCAACGCGGGTGGAGGGAGATGCCAATCGTGTCTCTTCCAGCAGCTTTCTTTTCCTCGCGAACAGCTGCTCGATGGCTTCCAAATAGATTCTACCAGAAGCGGTTTCTGTTATCCAGAAATGGACCATGCTTATCTATGCTAAGCCCCCCGAAAAGGCACCCCTATGTCCAACAGAATTTCGAATTTGGGAAGGTATGTTTTCCATTGTTTTCCAATTACCTCCAAACGGCCTAGGGCCACTCAAATACAGTAGCTTCAGTTCATCGTGGCCACAAAGCAGCGATAGACATCACCTCCCTTGCTCCAAGCATGAGATAGGGGGAGCTGAGAGCGACAAGAAGGAAACTTGCTGCTTTCGCAGGAACCTGTGTCTTCCATGTGTTCCATCTTTCAGAAAGTCCTTGTTTTCATCTCATCATTCAGGTTGAATGTCAGTCTATGTTGACAGATCAACCCTTCAGAAGGGTGCTTCAGTCGGATCCCTCCACGTTGTGTCCCAGGCTTCCAGGGTGTGCCATATCCTCAGCCCAGGTCGAGGAGTCGTGGCACCTCCACACCCAGAGGAGCGCGGGGCTTCTGTCTTTGACTCGTGATTTTGGAGCAGCTTCCAGTTTCTTCATGCAGCTTCTATCAGCTTCCAGTTTCCTTCAACCGTTTTGGTGCTGGGAAATTGGTACCTTACCTGACGTACAAGATTGCATCTTTGCCATCTTAGTACGGCTCCGCTCCATTTATTGCTGGGGAAGTTCTGAAAGGGAAAAGGAGTTCAATGCCTTGACAAATCCCGACAAATCCAGCCACTCTTTCAATCTTTTTTCTAACATACATTCCACCTATACATTGCATATACATACAACTTGTATACATTCCATATACAATCATATACATACAACCTATACATATACAACCTATACCTATACAACCCATATATACAACCCATTTGTACAATCTATACATTCCATATGCAACCTGTGTTCGGCTGTGTTCGGTAGATCTATGTCTTGCATTGTGGTCGTGAGGCTCCTGGAGTCACCAGGCAGCCGAGTGCGGGGTTCGACATGGGGCGGCTCAAAGTTCGGCCTTGGAGAAGTGAAAAGCCATGACTATATATGAATAGCCATTCAGAAACTATATGGAGAAAGTCTGAAGAAACGAAGTTTGGAAGAGTACCATTCATAGTTTCTGAATCAATTGAGTATTACAAAGTGGAAAATCGGTTACATAGAGACATAGATCATTGATATGGGTTTGAGTCAGGATCAAATGATTGTTGTTCACCACTCTTCATGCAGCACAAAATGGAGCCCTGCTCTGACTCAGATCTGAATTGCCGGACGTGGACACGCCGCAGATCAACTCCATGGCCTCCGTCGCTCAGGACTGCCCTGGTTTCTAACAAGGCCACAGTTGGCCACCCTTCACAAGTTTGGCCTTCCCCATTTGTTACTGGCGTTGTAGACCTCAAAGCATTGCTATTGGCCACAACGAATTCTACGATTTCGGTGGGTTGCTGGGCAGGCGGATGCATATTGGACAGACATTAATGGATCTGATATCTGACATCCCTTCTTTGGCGGCGGGTCATTCCCTGTCTGCCAGGACACCCTGGCTCCAGACACAGCACCGATGGCTGAAATCCTTGGCCCTGGACTCAAGTCACAAATGCTGAGACTCATTGAGACTTGTCGTGCTTCTGAGACTCAGATGGTCCATGTATGTCCATGTCCAATGTGGTTCCTCCCCATTGCATTGCTGAGATGCTGTTGACTCCTGCTGCTTAGTCCCACTGATCACTGCAGTTCAACCGCCCTGCCAGAGGCTTCACCTTTCGCAGGAATTTGCCGATGAAACTGCAGTATACTGCAGCAGTAACTATGTAAAGCAATACCTTAACTTTTAGAATAGAATGGGATCATGATGCCCCTATTTTGAAGCCATGATGTTTTCTTGCCAGTCTTGCTATGCTGGTGGAACCCTGAAGCATCTTAGGGCCAGGGCTTTGTGGGAATGGTTGCAGCGGTGATGTTGGAAGGGGGTCCACCACCAAAGTCCACTACCAGCAGTAGCAGTAACCGCACTAGATCCCAGGTGAACCTGCACCAGGACGGAATCACAGAGAGGCATGGGACATGATGCGACTGTTTTTCATCATCCCCTGGCATTGCATCATGCAGCATCCTGTGCGCGTTCTCGTCGCTGAGTGTCCAGGTGTTTTCGCAGAAATGGTTGGATTTTCAAGTGTGAACTCTTTGATTTTGAATGATTTTGAACGGTTTCAAAATGTTTCAAGTTCCAAGCAGTTTCCAATGATTTCAAACAGTGCAAGTCCTGTGATGTCGACAAAGCCTTAATATAGGCCGGGCGTCAGCGTCGGGAACGTCGACAAGTCATATGCTCAGTAGGGTCTTTGAGAGGAACCTGCAATAGAAATCAACATAATTTGTAGTATATTGTAATATAAGAATATACAAGATATCTATGATATGATACATGAATAGATTGGAAGCAAGAGCGTTCTCAGACATATCCAGTGCAGCGCAGCCACAGAGAGAAGACTTTCGAGCTAGAAAAAGAAAGTGTGAACACAGAAGATGTCACATCCCATTCCACACCTCAACGCCAAGTGGGGTCCGCAGAGCATATGGTATTGACGTGAGCAGATGAGGGATTTTGAGAAAGGGACAAAACAGGGCAGGTCACATACATAGAAATTAAAGAGCTCCACAAAAAATGTCCCGAACGCTCTTGGGGGCAAGAGTCATCGTTGATGGCCGAAAATTTATCTCTCGACATGGATTCAATGCAGACTGATTTTGCAATTCGCGCTTTTTGCAGTGGAACAGGGGAATCTACGGCGAGAGATCTGCGATTGCACGGTGGAACCGGATTCTCTTATTTCTCGCGAACAGAAAGATCTTAAACAAATTGGAAGACCTTCAGCTTGAGATGGTATGCTCCTCACTTAACCTCTATACTGTATACTGTATGCATGATTTAGTCAAGTACAATGAACCTGTGGATTGTTGATAGTATTTATGTAACCTAATTCAATGTTTTCTATGGGCAAACCTTAGCCAGCTGAGCGGTTCCCAGTTGGATACCTACGAAATTCCAAAATGTCCGCGAACACAAGGCCCTGTCCTCGCAGTTTTTTTCCTGCCATTCAGTTCCCCATTGGAACCCATTAGCGCCCCGGTCTCACAACCTTTTGGGACCATGATCAATAGTAGCGACCATGATTAATAGCAGCACTAATTAGCAAGGTCAGTTGTCCGCCCATGCATAGGCTTGTATAGGCACAGTTTGTGCAAACTGCTTCGCATAGGCTGGCGCTGTGGTCTTTTTGCACAGAGTTGGTAGGCAACATCCCACCATAAGGGCCTTAACAAGAAGAAAAATCCGCCTCGAGGCATCCACTGACGTCAGCAACTGTTGGCAGAGATCATGGCAACGCATTGAACTGAACGTCAAGCCTGGGACCGTTGAATGCAATGCAATGTATGCAAGATCATGTATACCATGAAATGTAGCATAATAATGTAGCATAATGTAACCCCCATGTAATTTACGGATACAAAATGCAAAGCAAGGTATGTAGAAAGGTAGGTATGTCTGTATGTGTGTTTGTGTTTGTAAAAATTGCAAACCGTTTGATGATTCTCCGTCATCAAAGCACCCCTTGAGGTTGGCGCCAAATTGATTGAACGTCGCTCATTGGAAGCGATCCCACCATCTTATGAGCCCAGCAAGGCGAGAGCTGCTCCTTTCACCACCGAGGATCACCGCAGACCATGTAAGTGTCAAGGGTTGGTGACAGCCACTACGGGCATGGGTCTAGCAGGAGCGGTGTCCGGTGATCATTCAGAGTGGCATCACTACCAACATCATCATAGAATATCATAGATCTAGATGCTATTCTGTTGTCGCTACCCGGTTTCCCCATTTGCTTGATTCTTCGTCTGGGTTCTACTGGGCATCATCGTATGTGTACCTGGATTGGGTTTGGCAGTCGACTCACGGGCTTTGCCCACTACTCATGCCATGGTTCATGGTGATATGCGATGATATGTTTTGGCTGTGATAAATGATGTGCAGAAATAATCACATTTGTTTGTACTCCTACAATACATCATGTATACACAATCACACACGCACATATGTATAAATGATTATAAATGTATAATATATGGTTCTTAAATGTATAGTCACTTCGATGCATATCTGATGTCTTGTCAGATCTTGTTTTTGCATGTTTGCCTGAAAACGATGGGGGACTTCTGGACTCCCCAAAAGTGATACCAGTACCCAGCATCAATTTTGGCCGCACCAGCCTGTCAGCAGTCCAGGGTTCAATCCTGGAATTCAACGATACCGTAACATCTAGCGATACCCCAACACCCCGACAAGTACTCGTAGCTTTAACATGCTTTGCCTAGACATTTGAGAGGTGGTACATATTGAGAGCCGACAAGTACAGCTTGTGAACCGATCAGCACGAGCTGAGGACCGGCGAGGAGCTTGCTAGACTTCCTGGTTAAAGATTGATAATTTCAAAGATCTATCCCAATCAAGATGCACTGATGAGATCTGATGAGCGCATCAGTCTAGCGCGCGTGCAGCCGAGGACATCTAAGGGCAACCAATGTCGCACCACGCACCGCTTGTGACCCCTCCCCCTTGATGACCAAACTGTAGCGCACAGCACTCCCGAATCTACATCTACATACAGCGGCTCGTCACCACAATGCTCCACCTATACGGCACGTGGCAAGCCACATGCGGCAAGCTGTCGCGCCACCGCCAGCTCATCCTTGCTCTCCTCGCAGGAATACCCTCACCACGGAATCCAAACATTGGAATTGAGGAAAACATGCAACAAACCACAATACAATGGGAGGAAATGCGCGAGTACAATGAGAGGAAACGGCTGCTGAATTCGTTGAAGTGCCCAATATTCTTCTTTGACCAACCCCCCAGGAATTGAGAATTGCATGCTCGACTGGTGCGAAACACAAATCCACGAAAAATACCCTGCAACATAATGCAACATACACCCAAATCTGTGACATGACAAAACATAATTGAAACATCCCCTTGAAACATGCTCCCGTAACAAACCTGTGAGACAAGCAGGCAGGTCGGAGTGGATCATGTTGAGAGACTCCCAAAGTGATTTTGTGGCATCCATGCTAACACTTGCAAAGTGTAGAGGGCTCCCAAGGACAGGTGTGAATACACTTCCAACATGCATTCTGGCTCACATCATGCAAAGTAAATACCTAAATGCATACAGTAGATACACAGTAATGTTCACACGCTCGTATACATATTCAATCGCATTTGCATACATCTTAATGAATACATATTCACATATTCACATACTCACAGACTCACATTCGAATGCATATATCAACATATATCAGCTCTTGTTTCTTATTTTCCACAATTTCAATGTTCCACTTCAATTTCAATTGTCCACTTCAACTTTTGTTTCTTATTTGATATATGTATATATCAACTTATATTTTTTTGAACATATATCAACTTTTTTCAATCAGCTTCTCTCTTTCCGAGTACTCACCGGGTAGGTCTCCGTCCATCTGCAGCGAGCCCAGCAGCTGGGAGCCACGCCAAAGAACATCAGCAGCCGAGAGCAGCTAAGCTGCAACCGTTAAGGGAGGTGGCCATGGAGGGCCGTGGAGGGCCGTGGATGGTCGTGGTTTAACGACCCACTTGTGGGCGTCAGTGGGTGCTCTTGGTGATATGAACATGGCAACATTTGATACGAAAGCAGTGCAAATGATATGCAAACAAAGGTTCAATTGCCTATGTGGGTTGTCCATGGGTAGACCTTTTTTGTTTTTTTGCACTGGAGATGTTGCGAAGTTTTTGGGTAGATTGCTTGCTTACACACAGGTACCTAATCTACCAGTGTTGGTTGTACATGGCACGCCACTATTTCATTTGATCATGACTATAGACCCCAAAGAGGTGGAATTCTTATCAGTGTACCTGACTAGCTCCCAGGCATGGTCGTTTTCGAGTTTGGTGCCAACAGTGTTGAAACCAGGACCTTCTGGGGTTCAACACTTCTTCACTACTGCAGCTTCGGTAAATTGTCAATGTTTCACACTTGCCATAATGTCAGTGTTTACCCAATTGCTTACTAAACCATACTAAACCATCCTTCAGCACTTGCCACGTTTGTGGAATTTTGCCACGGCGGTCCTCGCTTCACTGAGGGTGAAGGTCCTCGTCAAGGCGCAGCTATGCGCAGCTCCTTCTGTGCGAGAACTTGTTGTCTTCCATGTGAGGAGAGATTTTGGGGTGTCCTTAGTCCATCTTAGTCCATCTTAGTCCATCTTAGTCCATAGCCATGTTTAGCCTAAAATTTGGCTTCAAGGTCCCAGTTGTGGATCACAGTTTGTCTTTTCAGACTGCTACATCGCTACATCCCTCTCCCTGGATAGTGTTTAGGAATATCCAGCAACTCATCGATCAGTAAAGAAAGACCATTCCCTTGTACAAGTGAGCGGCACCTTTGTTGAAAGATTTTTATCATTGAATCATGGATTCTACACTTGTTCTATGCTGAATGTGGGCCTACGACCGGTAACTACGAGGATTCGGTCGAGAGATCTGCCAAAAAATGCCGGCTTAAGACGGCTCAAGTGTGCAGTGTCCAACAACCAGAAAAGCTCTTGGACATGTTCGCACGCTTTGTGTGTGCTCGCGATTGTTGCCAGCCATAGATTTATTAGTTGTTTCATGTTGTTTCAGTTGTTTATACAGATATAGTATATTTATATATATAGTATATTTATATCTAGTATATATATATATAAAGTATATATACAAAATAGTTACGACTTTTGGATACTGATAGTATGATCTAACTGTGGCGAGTTGGTTGACTTGGCCACCTGTGGAAGGCACCAGGCCTATCAGCATCTCAAGACATCGGTGGGATGCCAAGTGTTCAGAAAAGCGATTTGCCGTCCTAGGAGATGTACAGGAATCATATGGAATCATGCTTCGAACACTTTTTTCATTAGAACTACAGGAGCAATTTTTATTTCTGATCTTTTTCATGTTTTCTTTTTCCATTCCATGTATTTTATTAATATTGCGTAATATTTGACGGCGGAAATACCTAACCTGCAGGAACACTGCTATGGGCTTTGCAGAGTTGCCTGATGCCACTTCTTGCAAAAACATGCACATATCATGGCATTGTTAAGAGCCACCCGCCCGTGAAACAGTGGCTCATGTGCACGGTAGACATTTTGACTTTGTCTTGTAGGACGCCATGGATCTGGTCATTTTGTAGCAGATATTGCATGTGATGCCAGGTTAGCGAAAGGCACCCAAGGTGAGTTGCCAGCATGGGAAATTGCACCATGTTCTTTAAGTCTTTCCTCTTTCCCAATTTACTGGAAAGGTGGAGACCAAGGATTTCTATAAAGCTGACTTCTTGCAAATGACTAGAACTGCTTTTGTAGAAAGCTGAGGATTAAAATCATTTACAAGAACTCGTCCAGTCCCCAGTCAGATTTGGAGAAGTTTAGCCAGATCGAATTTTTATGTAAGATGTGTGCGGACATATGTGGACAGTTAGAGCTAACCAGTCTGCCCTCCCGATTTCCATGGTCATCTGAGTCTGCAGGTGCCACAGATGCATAAATTCTCCCTGACAAAACTTGCGGAGTCGACGTCTCAGTGGCAGGAGGCCTTGGACAACGAAGCACGTCGCATCGCCCCAAGGAGAGGTTCAGGCCTGGACTTCTCACGGCAGAGCAGGGATGGCACCTCAGCCGCAGTTGCACGCAACGCTTTGCATGAAAACAAGGGCTGAAAAGTGGAGATCTGTCAACCGTTTCGGGGTTCCAAATGCTCAACGGGATTTCAGTGGTCCCAAGACCAATTTGCGATTTTGAGCAAGAGGCATGATTTGATACTTGCTCGCGATGGTCGTACTGTAGTGTTGAATTGCGGGATGCCATATTTCATTTGCATATGTCCGTGATGTTTTCTTACTTCAGTAGTTAGCAGGTTGTGCAGTGATCCGTACGGAGTCCTTTCTATGGGACTTCCAAGGATAGTAGTCAGATATAGTCAGCTTGTTTCTTGATGAAGGGGTGATCTTGAGAGATGGGGACTTGATGCTTTTTGCTACTGGAAGTTCAGCACACCCATGCAGCAATCATCCTTCATATCCCGAGGTAGGCAGGGGTGCCTTGCTAGCTGGAGGCTCAGATCGAAAGCTGGTGCCTGGCTCTACGGATTGAACGAGCTGATATTGAACTCTTTATGTCTCTTTGTCTCATGTGCCAAACATCGAGTTGATGATCATGTTTAACTGGTGGATCAGTCGCCGAAGAAGCGGCACCTAATGCGGCACCTAAAGGTCATGGTCGTTCCTCGTCGAGTCGGGACGCCCAGCGCACTGCTGAATGCTGGCTGCTGGGTGGGGTCTGGAAGCAACTCTGGGCTTGGGCTCCACAGTGACAGGGCCAGTTGAACAAGAACCCGAATCTAACATGAACAACAACAGTAATATATACTGTAATCATTTATCCAACAGTAACTTGACAAATAACCCAACAAATCTACTGATCTAAGATGATCTAAGATGATCTAAGATGATCTAACATGACGATAAATCATTTGATGACTGCAATGACCAGTACTCATGCACGTATAACAGGAATCCATTGGACACTGTGAACATTTCGCGAGCAGGAGAGCAATGTCGGTGCAGGTAGATATTCAATGAGAAATATCAGAAGGCTCTACTGCATGATGAATATGTGAATATGATAGCTAAATGGTGACGATGCTCGTGACCACTAGAAGTTGTACGCCATGCTCAATCTGGATTGACTCTCTGCCACGATGGCACTGGGCGTTCTTTGCACGAGGCTGATTGCTTCAGTGGGCTCTGGATTTTACATTCTTACACCATTCACTTTGCCAGCATTGAAGACTTCCTTCGTAATCTTCTTAGTGTTTTGAACGGCAACTGTCTAGCAGCTTCAAGCATAAACATGAAACATCTCCACTGAACTAGCAGTCAGGCTTTGAACAGTTCATACCAAGACCACGATGCAGTAGCAGCAGCAGCGCCAAAGAATTTGCGACTGCCATGGAGTGAAGCGCCGACAAGTGTGCCTGCTGCAGCAGTGTAAAAGCCGTATTCATTCACAGGCATCAGTGAGCGTGGCCGAACTTGTTGCTTCACTCTGTCTCTTATTCCTGCACTATAAGAAGATGCTCTTGGCCAAGAAATAGCTTCAATAGACACAGATGGTCTTAAGGCACTCAGACTCAAGGCTTGATGTTTCACAGTAGAGGAGTTTTGAGGTTCATGTTGCGTGTTGTTCTTTGCAGTTGGACAACACAAAACTCTGCTGAGCAATGACGAAGCCAAGATAAACCAAAGCAAACTGGAACCTTGAGGAGATGTCCAGGCTCCACGTCTCATCCAGATAGTTCAATTGGTGATTGGCATGTTCAGTGGACCTGCGGTCTCTGAAGAATCATGCCCAGCCTGGTTTGGTTTGTCAGGCCAGACGCTCCGATGTGGTGTTACGACTGCAGTGTCGCACCACCAGGAGGCCTTTGGGTCGCGAGATGCCGCCTTAAAGGACTTTTCACCAAAGATATCCTGGGCTACCTGACTTGCTGTCAGCGAGTGTCAAAATGTTTTGGTGGGAGAGTCAGGCGTCTTTGTGCTCTTGTAATTAATTTCATGATCCGTTCAACTCTTCCCTGGTCCACACAAAGGACCATGCTTTCCTTGATCAATGTGGCACATCTTGGCTGGAATTAAACTAAACTTCCGTTCGAACTACGTGCCCGTGCCACACACTCTTCGCACCCACCTAGATACTTTCCATTCAGCCCATCCCTCTCAAATTTTCATTTTGCTGTTCCAGTCAAAAGGATTAGCCAAAGGCTAGTACAAGTGTTCCAGTCAGGGACAATGTTGAGGCGGTGATTCCACTGCCCTTTCATCTCAAACATCAAGTGAGAAGGGCCAAGGGGAGGAGAGCATTGCCACTTGGGGTTGCGATGCATTTTAATAGTCCTCGCTTTGTACTTCTGCCGGCTTGTTAGGATATGTTAGCATCATGCAGTTACAGCAAATCATGTCGTAGAGAGGACCTGCAGCATCTTGTTCGAATAGGGCAGTTCCACTTTTTTCTATTTGTGTAGAAGGTGTTTTGTGAGCTTTCCACCGAAAGCTGAAGGCTGGCCATCAAATTGGCTGCATTCTTGATTTTTTTGATTTTGCAGTCGCCCTGTTTAACCTCCCAGCTAAGTCTTCCAAGTTGATACTTCCAAGTGCAAACTCCGCTTTGGCCCGCAGATTCAGCAAACAACTTCGACGTTGTTCCAGGCGGGGCCGCACCTTGCAGCAGCATTTTCAGATGCAACGCGTAGTGCCTCACTTGGATTTTCGATTGACTGATTGACCTGTCTTCGGAATGAATCAGACTCGATGAGCAAAGCTGAGCAAAGTTTGTGAAGAAATGGGAATCAAGAAAGTCCATCCACCTGGGATGGGAAGCCAATTCCTTGTATGACCTTGTGCTGTTTGCTGGGGAGGTGATGGGGCAGATGGTGTCCCTTGGCATTGCAATAGGGACAGCATCGAGTCTCAGGATGAGTCACCAGATCCACTTCTAAGTGGGTATTGTGTCAGTGGGAGGTGGCAGCCATTGTGTTGGCTAAGATGGATCAGGATAGCTTTACAGTTTCAAGATGTTTCAAGAACAGTGTGTGATTTAGAGTTTGGAGACGTTTTCGGGTAGGTGACTAGGGCTGTCCTTGAGTTGGGTAGTTGTGCTTACTGTGCATGATCATGCGACGACCTCAATAGCGCGCCACGTCCTCTGAACTTACCTCACACTCGCACATGTTCAATGCTTTTCCGTATCTTTCACATCAATTTCACATCTGTATGCATTGGCATTTTCAACATTTCTGGCTCCGAACTGCTTCCAGTTGAGACTACAAGAAAACCAGTGGATTTTGTTCGGCCGAGGCAGGCAAGAATTCTGGCATCTCAACCCTACCTGTAGACCTCGGCTTGAAGGCGGGGTCTTTCAACAGCGAACATTAAAACTGCATGCGTAGTCCACTGTGATGGTAGCCTTGTCACAACTTTGTTCATTTGGAACGACATTTGCACATGGCAGCAGATAAAGTGCCACTACCAATCACTACCAATGCAAAATTTGGCTAAAAGGAAACCAAGCAGGCACGTGAAATCATAAAGAGATGTAGTAGTTGCACACACACACAATATACACATATGTATGAGTATGTATATATGTAATATACATACACAACACTTGGATGCTATTTCAGACAACACAAGCTTTTAAATCATTTTATACAGTGTCAGTCCTTACCCTTGCTGGCAGAAGCACTCGACTCAGCGCACATTCTAAGGAGGCAAAGCTGAAGAAAAGCAACTCTAAGAAAGGCCAGGATCATGACATGTAGCACTGCATATGACAGCGCTTGTCCATGACCGCCATCAAGCTGGCTTCCCACCAAAGCAAGAAAAGGACTTGTTTCAACTCGATTATTCGTGGATGTTTGGGCCCTAGTTTGTGGACAGCTCATGAAAAGCTCCAAAAATTGCAAACACAAACTTCTTGGCGAATCAAATTTAGTCAGCACACTGCCTTGACGAGGAGATGAGTTTGATCACGTACTGGATTCTTGGCAGTCTTAGTCTAAGACATGCCAGAACCCTGATTGTACATTTGCAGGTCGGAACTGCTGGCAATTAAAAATGGATGGTTTCCACATTTTTCCTCTGACCAACCTTGTGAGTCGGTGACCGTTGGTGACCGTTGGTGACAGTTGGTGACCGTTGGTGAACGTCATGGACCGTCAGAATTTGACAGGGGCTCTTTCAGCTGATCTCGCCACTCAGGACACAAAACTCTTCAACTCTCCAACGCATGAACTGCTGAAAATGCCGAGGGGAATAAGCAGCGGCTGCCGGACTGCAGTGAGATGCAATGAGGTGTTGTTGACTTTGCAACTAGATGCAAAGATAGATGCCAAGATACGTGCCAAGATAGATGCAAAGATAAATGCAAATAGTAAGGTGTGTTTCAATGTGTTTTACGTTTTCATTGTTCAAGAGCCACCCTGAAGCATGTAGACTTTGCATTGTCTTTTGCTGCAAAGCTCGGCCACCGCCCGCATCCCTGGACATGTACAGTTTCCTCCAGCATCAAACCTTTCCTGGTCTCTTGCCGCCTGTTCGAAAGCCCAACTCCCCAAGCAGATCCACAGAGTTTGTTTCCGTAGGAATTCACTTGTGGAGCAGTACCATTTTCGTGTCTTGGACCCTCAACCAAACTCAGGGGGTTCTATGTCGTCTTCCGCATTTCTGGCCATAGCATCTTGGTTGCAGGGAAGCTTGTAGAACCAGAATGAACCAGATATACTCAGACAGCGTTGAATGCTTGTTCGGTAAAACCTAGCATCACTCAGACCGCTCACAATTGGATAAGGATCGATAAGGATATGTGGTCCAAGATTCCGAGCTCTGGGGGGTAAGAATCCATGAAGGATCCAAAGTTGACTGCTGCAGAGAGAGACCTAGACCCGTGCGGAAGGAGTCTTAAGACAAGCAAGGCAAGGCAAGCAATCAGAGAGAAGAACAAACACAGCTTTTTGATGCTCTTGGAAAGGAAGATCAGGCGGTGTGAGTCCAGCAATAGCTAAGGTTAGATTGGCCCGTGCGAAAACACGCTCAGACATTATCTATCGCCAACAATGTTGCGCCATGTTGCGCCTGTTCTTGTGGGTTCAGGATTCCCTACCATCCACTGCCCCAAAGAAACAGCATGCCTCTCACATCAGACTCAAGGTCAAAAACACCACAATGCGGGACACCAAGAGCACAGATCCCGAATATGTTCTGGAGTCGAGAGTTTCAGAAAGTCGCCTTCCTGCACCTAGCAATCTCTGCATTTGAGTTGTGTTTGATCGACAAATCTCTATCTTGCTGTGCAATGCTTTTTTTTTGCCTGACCACAGTAATGACATTTGACGGTGAGGTTGAATTTCAGCACAGAATTTGTCTTGCGCAGAAACTTCAAAATCAGCCTATCATCACGTCTATCATTCTAAACATAGAGTACTGTTCCACGTCTGAGGCCACTTGCGCCGGTGGAGCTGTACTCGATGTTGTTTGGAGGCAGCTGAAGGGTTGAGACGTGGACACCAAGTCCTGCCAGGTAGAAAGACAACCATTCAGCGGTTGGGTTAGTTTACCGGGAACAATGAAACTGAACCTATGTGGTCGTATGGTCTATGCAGTTGTCATTATGACAAGTCGCTATGAGGCCTTGATCACCAGTTGCAATGGGTTGGCATAGCAGTGTGCTTTTCATTGCTCGTTGAAACTCTTTGATTGCTGGGAATGGGGGCAACAGTCCCTTGTGGTTCTGGAACATTTTGTTCGTAGGTTGACTAGGAGTAGCCCGCGCTATTTGACAGTGCAACGGTACCCAAAAGAACGCAACAGGCACCCCAAGGTGATACGCAAAACAAGACCAAACTGCTGATGATCTTGATCGCAATTCTTGGGATTTACAAGTGTCCCTGAGAGTCTGTGCCATGCCCGTTCTATTCCTTTCAAGCATGTTGTTATAATGTGGGGAACAATGCCACCTGGCAGCAAACGGTGTCGCATTGGAGTCCCCAGGAAGCTGCTTCCGAGAATCTCGATCGAACTCTTTGGAGCTTTGGCAGCACAGCATAGCGTTGACATGTTGAACTGTATATATATAGGAAATATTACGTTAGTAAATCAACAATTACGCTAGTAAAGGGTGTTTCATCAGGTTGTCGTTTTTGCGTTTTACCCGAAAAACGATAGGGGACGTACAAAAAACGATACCCCAAAAACAGCATGATCACGTGTGCAAGCGTCAAAGCATGGTTTGAAGCATTAAGGAACGGAGCCGCAATGCCGAAACCAAATGGGCTATTCCATTGGTGTGTGGCGATAAGGAACATAGGGGATCATTCCTATGCTGTATTAGAATGCATATTTGTTAGAGAAAATGTAGCACACAGAAAGCCAGGTACGTTTGATTGCAGGCGCTCAAACTATGTCCTTTGCAGGGCTCAAGACAGAGAGATGAAGACATGACAAGGGACAGGAATGACACCTAGATAGGTAGATCGCATTCTATGGCCAGATCAAGAGACATACAAAGTTGGAAAGGTTGGACAAGTGGATGTGCAGTTGCAAATAGTTGCCACGGTCCATTGAACTGCGTCAAGCCGCTATGGCATATAGCCTCTAGAAATCTTGCAGATGTAAGGTCAGGATGAACGATGCCCCGAACGATACCCGAACGATACCCCAAATGCACAAAAAACTGACAACAGAGACATCTTCTTCCTTCATCTCTGATAGCTCGAGTTCCTTTGAATAGAAGAAACATAAGAAACAGCTTGGCAGCGACAGTACCTGCGCAGGTACTGGAACAGACTTTTCTTTTCCAACCTTGGTTGTTTTCTATTTGTTGTAAACAGCCGGCGGCAGTGGTGTTCACCACGGGCTTGTATTGTCAATGTGGTGTCCCCTTTGGGATTTGCTTTGACATGATGATTTTATGAAGCCTGAATCAAGCTGTACCTATGGCACTTGCTGTGACACGATGAATCTTTGAGTGCCTGAATCAAGCTGTGCCTATGGGATTTGCTTTGAAATGATGACCTTATGAATGCCTGAATCCGATTGGCTTTGAAATTATGAATCTTTGAATGCCTGAATCAAGCTGTGCCTATGGGATTTGCTGTAAAATAATGATTCCATGAATGCTCGAATCAAGCTGTACCTATGGGTTTTGCTTTGAAATAATGATTTTAGGAATGCCTGAATCAAGTTGTGCCTATGGGATTTGCTACAAAGTGTTTTCAGATTAGATGAAAACGTCCAAAACTTGGAAAACGATAGGGGACGTACTAAAAAAGCCGTGAATACACCTCAAACATATAAAATAAAAAACGGCTCATATATAGACGTGTCCCACCCCTTGCAACTATACTTTCAACGTTCGTGTCTACTTGCTTCATGCTGTGGATGCTACGTCACGCATGGGGTGGGGTGGGGTAGGGGGGCATGTTAACGTTCGTGTCTACTTGCTTCATGCTGTGGATGCTACATCACGCATGGGGTGGGGTGGGGTGGGGGGGGGCATGTAAACGTTCGTGTCTATTGCTTCATGATGTGGATGCTAAGATGATGATGACGATGGCGATGACCATGACGATGACGATGACGATGATGATGATGATGATGATGATGATGATGATGATGATGATGATGATGATGATGAATTCCGCAACAAAATTTCGTCACGGATTTTACACTTCTCGCCATACCATTTCGGGCTTTTACAGTTGCAAAGGGTCGGATGAGGCTATATATACATACATATTACAGATTTGACTGATGTGACTGAACTCTGTTAAACTTGGTTTGATAGAGGAAAAGAAGACAAAGAAGACATTGAAGACGTGACTTAACGTGACCCAAAATGTCCAAATCTTCCTGGATCCATGTGGCTTCAATGGGGCCTCAAGATCTTGGAGAGTTAGACTCAGCCCCAAGCACATGAAAAATCCCGATTCGTGTTTCATTCTCCAAGATGTGGAGGTCTTAGTGGATCTGAGAAGTTTTTCAAAAAGTATTGGATCCTTTCCAAATAGGTCCCTTTCCGTTGGATCCTGGATCCTTTGTTTGTGTCTTGCGCTGAGGAGGTGGACCCTGCTTCTTGGTGGAGAGACATGGGGACAGTGGAGAGACAGTATGGGACAGTGGAGACCTTCCAAGTTGTTCAGTCATTTTCTCTCAAGATTCTCTCGAAATGACAGGGTTGCAAGGTTAAACTCATGAATCCTGTGATGGATGAAAGGTCAAACTCATCATGAGACGAATTTCCTCCTCCACATGTCCTCCGACCCCCCAGAAACAGCTTCAACATTCAGCAAATTCCAAGAGAGGAACGCTCCATCCCAGCGCAAGCCGTTGTCACTACGAAATTTCAAGCATGGCCAAGGTGCTTCTTGGGCTTCCTCGTGCTGTGCACGATTAGTTTCATCACGGTAGTGACCGTCCTTGGAAATCAGGCCGCAGCTGCAACCTAACCGCAGTGCCAGGACTTCAGATCTACTGGTTGGGTCATAGTTGTGCAGATGAAGTGAAGGGAGCCACCGAACGGAATTCTGATAGAATCAATATGAATTGTATAATCATTCTATGGGTCGTTGTTTGCGATTTCCTATATATATATATATAGTATAGACAGAATTGTTTATCATAATAATTGTTCCTCATTGTTGATCATTTTTCCACTGTGGAGTCGATTTCAGAAAGGTTGGCGACGAGCTGACTGTGGACGTCCATGAGGAATGGGCATCTTGGACGAATAGTGGAATGTGATTCCACAGTTCCTAGTGAATATCTCAGAGTTGATGGGAAAGAAAAATATATGAATGGGAGAACATATGAAAATGTACAAAAAGAGAAAATATAATATGAACATATATGAACATATGGGAATTCGGGCACCAGAGTCACAGGCTATCCAGAAGATTCCAGAAGTACAATCAAGTACATGCAGCAAGATATTGGAGAATTTCAAATTTCAAAGAGATGAGAAGAACTGAAAGAATTTGAACTTTGAACTTTGATTTGTCATTGAACTCCGTCCGCATCGAGACATGTGTTTCAGCCTTGCAAGGTGGGCACACCGGACAATCTCGTGGATGCTTTGCGGGCAGAATGCATCGAGTTGCAACGTCAGGCCGCAAAACTGAAGTCCTGATCCGTTTGAACAGGACGATGGCAATATCCTCAAGTATCGAAAGTCCATTTGCTTTCTGTATTTTACCATACACAACTAAAAGTTAGTATCTTTTTCCATTCTGATTGTTGTCGCGTCTTGCTGGTATCTACGAAGGCAGCAATGTAGCAATGCAGCGAGCAGCCCCGTGGGATGCTGAGGCCACAGCTCTTGTTGGAGCCATTGAGCAGTACAATGGGCAGCAAGGCTTTCGAGAGGTCAAGTTCATCACTCGAGAGCGACAAAAGCAGGCACCAGAGCGGCGGTGTGGAATCCATAGGAATCCACTGTGGAAGTGGAAAAGCTAGAACGAAAATTGTAACCCGGAATGTGGAGGATTTCAGGTATGCATATGTATGCATCCCTTTTGCCTCTTGCTAAGCATATCCTCAATTTGTGGTGACGCCTCATGTTGTTCAGAGGTATTGCCATGCCTCCTTCATGCTTGATGGATCGCAATTCATGTGCGACACAAGCAGGCTTCCGCAATGTATTTGCCAAGCACCGGACCAGCCAGAGTTGATGCTTGGCGATGTTCATATCGCTTTCACATGCTTTCACCTCCATGGCAAGCTGGGCTTTTGGCGTCAACTTATGCCGAGCTTTACGCAAGAAGTTGATCCGGAAACTTTCCTTTGGACTTTTGCAGCCAAATGCCATACAGGGAAAGCTGAGTAAAGCAAAGCATATGTGTATGTATATAGATATATACACATTTGTGTATATACTATATATATATAGTTACATATGTTTGTTGCTCGTTGCCCAATTATATATAGTTATATATATATATATAAGTATATATTTTTTTCTTTTTACATATTTGTATACTGTATATATCTATCCATGGTCCAAAATGCTCGATGTGGCTGCTGAGGTGGTAGCGCATGGACGCAAGCAGCATGGCCTTTCGAGCTCAGTCACATGGCAGGGCGTTGAGAGGGGACACCTGGAGACGCTGGTTGTGTCAACCGCAGTTTCAGGACTCGTCGGCTTCGTCCGGTCAGCAACGGCTGCAGATTTTGCAGTATCTATAAGCAAGAATAGAAAAGGTAGCTACTCTCAGCTACTTGATTATTTTAGATGGCTATAGAAGAATTAGAAGTAGCCAATTGATTTCACTTTCCACTTTGAAGTTAGCCACTTGAAGACTTTCTTGGATGCAAGCGCTGGACCTTATTGTTAGACGAGGAATCGAGTAGCCACTTGAGATTTTCCGAAACAGACTCTTCTGAACCGAAGTGTACTCTATATTTGTCTCTCCCAACATGTCACATTTCATCAACATTTGAATCTCAGACATGTTGCAGATCGCTCAGGCACAAGCAGCTGGCTATCTTCTCCGTTTGATGGGAATCACTGCATTGATAGTGCCAGCCCAAGGTCATGTTCCACATGGGCAAAGACTTTTAAGAAGCTGTGTTTGTCTTCCGTTCCTCGTTTTAGCTGTGTTTGATTTGATTTTACCTGTCCATTCCGGTTGAGTTCGGTGTATATGGTCTCAGTCAAGCAACAGTGGGGAGGGAAGAACCTGTTTGCGGACCTTGCCACCGATCAAGATGGACATTGGTCTCTCAACTTCAAAATGAAGACTTGGTCAACTTGGGCACATGATGGCATATGACATGGGCTGAAAATATGGTGGGTATATATATATACATGTATGTATACATATTTAGAAGTATCTACATTATATATGAGAAGACCAGTACTTTGTTCATGAGGAACCACGTAGTATGCCCTTGGCATCCTGAATTCATCCATCGTAGTGTGCCTGGTCTGACCGCCCAGATCACCGATCTCACTGCAGTGTCCCTTGGCCGCGCTTGCTTGGCAGCTGTGAGATCCACGGATTGCTACGATTGCTATTGGAGATTATGGCGGAATTGCAGGGTGATGTCATGATTTGGGGGATTATCAAAATAGGGGGTACCAAAAATGGTTGGTTTATTGTTATAAATGGTTGAACACGGGTGATTTGTGGGTCATGAGCCCTATTTTAAGACACAGCCATTTGACAAACAAGGCCATTGAGAACCAGCAAAGAAGCAGACCAAAGTGATGCAAAGGCACTGCAAGACCAAACCCCTGGAGCTTCAGGAGTAGGATTTTTCAAGGGACAATCTATTGAAGACTACATACCACAAGATACAATAAGATACAACAAGATACCACAAGACATCACCAGTTCATAATATGCAAGATACTACAGTAGCAAACAATCATCAGGACTGATAAGTCCATACGAAGTTGACAGTTCTTGTTTGGAATGACACCGTGAGTGTTTTGTTTCCACGACAAATGCATGGTTTTGACTTTCATTTGCAGCTGCTCAGCTAGAAAAAGAGCTGTGATTCTTGAGGCGAGAGAATGTGAGCGATTGGCTTGCAGATGAACTGACCATCCTTGGTGCATGGGATTACGCTGTCTCTGATCCAGATGGACTTCTTGGTGGTGCCACGCTTGTGACAAGTTGTCAGTACCAAATGCTGTCGGGGGCAGCACGAGTGACTGCATACAAACAGGGGCCTCATGCTTCAGGGGACATGCAGCAAGCTACTGTTGTTTCTCTTCGCGTGATACCTTGATGGCACATTATGGACTACAGGAAGTGGTGGAGTGGTTCTTTGAAGTCCCAGGCACCATGAGAAAATGTTAAAAACTGCAGTGCCAGGTGCAGTCAATCCAGACGAAGTTGGGCTCATGGGCAAGAGCCTCAGAGCCTCAGAGGTGTTTGCAGATTTCAATGCACTCCGATTGGGGCATGTGCCGCTCCACCATGCTCCACCTGTTCTCTTGGAAGCAACTCGCCCTTGGTGCCACTTTCCCTTTTCCAAACAGAATTGGGCATGGGTCTTGGCAGTTTCAATTGTTGGATTTGTTGATTTTCCATATTCTCTCCCTATATTCTCCTTATTTTCTGCTTATTCTCTCCTTATTTTCTCCTTATTTTCTCCCTATGTTCTTCCTATTTCCTAGCCGACCCCAAGTTTGGATCCACGGTCCCACGAGGCTTTGACTATGGCGGCTTCAGCGCTCAGCGCGCCTTTGCGCTGGAACCGCAAATCCCTGCGCTGCTGTTGGACGGCGTGGTACACAACTTCAAGGCATCGACACATGGGCCATGGGTCACACCACTTGGGGCTGTGGTCCATGCACAGCACCTGTGTTCCATGATGTTCAATGTATAGCACATGATCATACATGATCTGCGAGCCATCAAGAAACCTGGATAGCTTGGACGTGCAAACTTTCAGGCCATCAACTTTTCTGATCGCTTCACTGTGATTACATTTTTGCGCAGGTGTTGATGGATGCAAAGGTGAAGGAAGTCTTTCAGGGTGTCCCCGGACTGCAACCTTTATTCACATCCCAGGTGCGACATTGGAAATCAACTTGCACAGATTGCCCTCAGCTTGGTGTTCTTGAGAGGAAGTCGTAACCAAAAATATCCTCACCAAGTATGAAAACCCTTCCAGAAATTGTTTTGTGTAGGCAGCGCTTGCATTTTCATGGGGCAAGGTCTGGTTAAGGAAATGATCGTGATTAGTCACTAGATTATAGTGCTGGCCGCTGGCCAAAAAAGCAACAGATCTTTTCGATGGCAGCAATCATGCCTAGTACAATTGCCACAGATCAACTGAATAGAAAGTACTAGGTGGAATTTTCACCTGTCTTTACCTGGTAGATACAGTCATCATGTTGTGCATAGTACTATTGGGACAAGACGTGCGACTCATGGCTGTTCAGATTTTCAACGTCTTTGGTGTTTTTCTCAAATGGTCTCGTATGCTGTTGCAGGTGCAAAGTCGCTGTGAGCTGAACCTGCAAAAAAGAGTGGGGGAGGCACAGAGGATTGATACTTCTCGTTTGATGATTTGGAGGGTTGACTTGGATTGACACCGATCAAGTCATGACACGCCAAACAGTTTCGCCGTGTCAAACAAAGTCTTTTACAGTACTCACTTTTTGAGTAAAGATGTACTCCTCTGCAGCGATCATGTTACTTGTGAGATTATGACAGCCATGACAAAGTTTGACAAACCTACACTTTGTGGCTGCTGAAAACATTGGATTTCGGCACTTCTGCTTTTTCTTTTCAGGTGTCCAGCCTCGACTTTGCCCAACGAAGTGCAGCCAACAAGTCCTACATCTTGATGATCAGATCCAGCGAGGAAAAGTGACACTGTCACTGCGATCAGTCTGCCCTTTGAAAGATTGGCAACATTTGTATGGTCCATGTTTGTCCTTGATGTATCCGGGGTTCTAACATCCATAGAATTGTGATCACTATGCCAGTATAAGATCAGAGGACTAAACTGCTTGGTTTTCGCCAAAGGCTTAACTGGTTCATGTTGTTTCAATTGAGAAAACATGTTATGTTGTTGAAACTACAGACGAAGAGCGAGTTCTTGCAGATGCATAGTGAATAGCCAGAACGATGACACCATGTGCGGACACATTTGTAGAGTTTTTTTGTGACATCGAAAGCAGTTCAAAGTCAAGCATTGGACTGTCATGAACATCTCATGCCTACGACACCTTTTCAACCGTGGTAGTGATTCAGAGTTGGATTCTCTGCAGGATGCTGTGATCCCTGATGGGGTGGCCTGGTACGCATTTGACCTGGGGGCGTGTACGTGTGTGTGATGGAGTATTGCATCTTGTGACCCTTGTGTTAAAGTGTCCGCCTTGGCAGGGCGTTTTTGGTGGCCCTGGATGATCCTGAACTTGGAATATTTTCGCAGCATGCAAAGGAGGCTGTGGGTCAAAACCCTGTACCCCTGGTTCCTCTATCATTAACCATTGTTTCCCTTATTATTGGTTGGTCATTATCCTTCATTATTGCTGGTTAATATTGACCCACTGCCAGGATAGTAAAGGACTCTTCATCCTGACAGTGCGGCTGGCAGCTCAGGCGGCACAAGCCGATGAACTAACACTGTCTGCACAGAACCTGAACGCAGACTTGTCGAAACTTGGTGCGCGAGTCTGGCGTGAGCTCAGAAGCCTGAGATAATCGAACCCCAGGCTCTCTCTTCAGGAACAATCAATGGCAAGCTTGAATGAACCATTTGAGTCAGACAATGCGCTTGATGGATCCTTAGAGCCTTTCATGCTGCCGAATGAACTTGTATATGATATGAATTAATCATACACCAAAACAAGAAATTACTCTACCCCCACTCAAATACATAATTATACTATATACTCTCCCTCTCTCTCTCTCTATATATATATATATATATTATATACATGAATATGTCAACAACTGGGAGTATTGCAATCCAGAATGATTTGGGATTGCTGTAACCAGCGATTCCGGTCGCACTCAGGAGCTGGACCACCACATACTCTGGACCCAAAAGCGATGCTTGTTGGGAGCAGCGTGCGCTGCATCTGTCGAAGACACGAGACTACCAGATGAATCTTGGACGAGCTTAAGCATGTTTGAGCCATGAGATAGTCTTTTGCATTTATGAGGTTCTCCAGATGGGGGTTTCTCAAAACAGGGGTAGCCCTAAATCATCCGATAGAAACCATTTATAGTAATAGACCGACTATTTTTGGGGTACCTCCATTTTGAGAAACCTCCACATTGCTTTGTTGCAACTGTTGCATTGAGTTCCTCTGAGTTGCGTTGAATCTCATGGTATCACAGGATCTCACCCCCGCTCAACTTGGCGCAAATTCCACGTTTTGGGCCTAAAGCCCGGCAGAAACCTCCTATGTGTGCATGTTATGGAGCCACTCTGTGACATCACACGCTTACATCTTATTGAAAGACATCACAGTACATTTTATCTCACCACATCGCCTTACATTACCTTGCATTCTGTTGGGTTTATCTGTTGCATTCTGCACTGCAAGTAACAAATGCATTCATGAACTTTGTGCACACATGCTGCCAGGATCAGCCAGGTCTTGACTCACACAAAATGGACTTCATTATACGTCTCTATTGTTTACTTGACATCAAATTGGAATGAAACTCAACCACTGGACATGGTCCATGGTGTAGACATGTCCAGAAAAGCACTCGACTCTTCACACGTTTTGGGGAATGACGCAGCCATTGTTGAGATGTCACAACTCTTACATATGTATCTACTCACGTGGATACATACAGATCCAGGATGTGCAATTTCATTCGGACATGCTTATTACCATCATATGTTTATGATGCATATCCTATCAAAATACACATATATCATATATATATACACATAATATCAAAAACTATTATATAGTATATATGTGTATATATATATATATATGTATGCACACATGTAAGTGTTGTGTAGTGCTGCAAGCATTTGTCACCCTGTCAGTACAAAACACAAAGGCACTGCTCGTCTCAAGGCAACTGTGCGCTTTCTTCTCCAGAGCTCTGGAAGTGGCCGTGAACTGCACAGAAGTAGGATCTGCCTTGGAAGGCCTGCGCCTTGGCTTGCATAGCATTGAATCAATATGCATAGAAACGCTCATGTATACATATATCTGTATATATATACACATAATATGCATAAATATACTTATTCATGTATAGAAATATATACAAATCAAATACACTTGTATATATCCTAGTGTGTATGATTTCTTGACAATTCAATCCGCTGCTGCTAGGGAACTGATGTACGTTGATCAATCGTTGAATATTTGCTAAAACCATCATACATGAAGTACTCTCCTAGGCGAGCACGGGGGGATCTTGTGGCAGGCCAGTCCGTATCTTGTGGCACTCCATTGCCTCTATCTTTTTTTTTTCTCGGTAAACACAAGATATTTGTTTACCATATTGACATTACTATATTATGAGGATTAGATATTACTTTGATAATCTCTGACATCGTAGTATTACAGTATAGTATACCATACTTATACATGAATATTGCGAATTACTATACTGTTATTACATTGGCAATTAACATACTCAAGCTTTGAACGAACGATATCCGTATCACATTTTTCCACAAGTACAGCAAACATCGGCAAACTTGTCGACCCCCCCGGTGTAGCACGACTACACAATCCAATCTTTCCTCTGTCATTATGACGATTCATAATGGCGACTACTTGATAGCCCCTGGTCACTACAAACAAAGCACCCGATGGAAGATGATAGCTTTTGTAATTGATGAATTATTCAAACTTATCAAACTTTAATGATGGAAGATAGATGAAGATAGCACATTTTGATCGGAAGTGATGAAGATAATGAATGATCCATCAATGCTCGTACCTCCTGGGAAACTCCAGAGCAACAGCTGGACACGGCCACGGTGCACCGACTCAGTCGTGCGTGACCATTTTGGGGGTGCGATATGGTGGGATGGTGTCCAAGCTCCGTTCCCCTGTGAGCTCCAAGGTGAAACGACAAGTTGTGAAGCCGACTTGGCACCGGTCGATGGATTTCCTCCCACATTCGGGTTGCTTTCGAGCTCAACCGGTTGAGTCGTGTGCCAAGTAGTGGATAGACTCTCTTGACATGTCAAAGGTAACGATTCCGTGCGTAGAGTTTTTTTCTTTGCCCTGATCCCTGAGGGATTGGACGAACGTCTGCGCAAGAAATTGGTCGGAAATCTCCCTCCGAGAACCCTCATGAGTTTCAAAAAAGCGCAGCTTTCAGAGCACAGGCTCTGCTATACACCTCTCATTGCCTCTCAGCAACAAGTCTGGTGGACTCATGTTGGTGACTAGTGTTACTTTGGGGGAGCTCGCTGGGTCTTCCGACTTGTTTGCATCATGTTCCGTAACCGTTGAGCCAGTGCAATGAGCTCTGGCTTGACAGTCAGGAACATGCTGACTGCAAAGAAACAAAAAGTTTGCAGCGTGCAGATGCGGGCAGATGCGCGCAGGCTTTCAATTTGATGGAACAGTTCTTTGATTTAACAAAAAATGATGAACATCAATTATTCTGATTCAAATCTGTCAGGTGCTGAAAATCCTTAGACAGGGCCTTGGTGTCGGGCAGCGAGGAAGGACATATCAAGGATCGATGAAGGAAGGAATGCAGCTGGGGTGGGAGGTTGCGCAGTGGAGGTGCTCGGAAGGACGGAAAGGCCTAAGTAAAGCGGGATTGGTGAGGCACCTTGGTGCACCGTGTATGAACATAGCCTTTCTATATATTTCTATGATGCCTTTCTAACGAAAGCTCTGCAAAGTTAATTTTTCAGGTCCACAATATCCTAGAAGTCACTTGAAGTCACTTGAAATTTCCAATGTCTGCCTCTAGTGAAGTTGATGCAGCGTGGGCGCTCTCGCGTGAGGTTTGTTTGGCGGTAGCCTTCATTCCCTCTGCGGAGGCTTGCGGCCCGCGCTGGCGCAGATTGTCGAACGGCGTCACATTAGACCAGCCCTTGACCCAAAGATCATTTGGATGCAATTTGGTGATGGGAGTCGTATGTGAAGGTACCATTACAGTAGCATTATAGGCTATAGATGGCTATAGGATATTAGAGGGGTATTGGTCAATGAAGAAGATGGCCAACACTGGGTAGATCTTCCATCACAGACGATGCCAATATTTCATGAGCGCAGACTCGTGTCACAGGTTCGACATGGCATCCGTTCGCCAGGAGATTGTGAGGAGTGCCCAGATGCCTCGAGACTGGCGCCTTAAATCTTCACGGCCTTGTGCGATTTCTCAGTACTGCTTCGCAGTTTCACAGAATTTTTGGATCAAGCTGTTTGAGCACTTTGCAATTTCCACCCATTGAGTTGTTAGATACCGTGAGGATATCTCAAGACCATACATCTAAGACTCTACTTGAGACATCTTAAGACATCTCAATTCTTAGAATCCTTATTTGAGAATGTCTTAGCATCTTATTTGACATTTCTTATCTGACCTTCTTGAAGCAGTCGATCAATGCAGATGAAAGGTTGGCAACTCTGAGGTCTGCTTGCGTGCTCTGAGAGCCTACCTGTTGATATTGGCGGCTGTAGCAAACACGGCAATGGATAGCTATGGATAGCTATGGATAGCTATGGATAGCTATAGATGGCTAAGGACAGGCATGGCATGTCTGAGTACCAGGCTTGAAATTCTTTGTTCAAAAACAGCATCAACTCATGTTTGCTCGGCCATCGCCTACAGGCGGCAACTTATCAGCCTATCAGCCTACTTTTGAGTCTATTTGTCGAGACGTTTTCAACACTAAAAACACATCTTTTCACTGTCACAAAGCTCAGAGCTGAACACTGCAGCACCATTGTATCATAGCATGTCATGTGATTCTTCAAGATTCTTCACCTGCTAGCTTCGAAGCAGCATGTGTATTTTCGCCTCGTTTCTGGGCAGAGTGGTGCCCCTTGGCCCTTTACCCATTGAGACCAGGGACCAGTGTTCTGCTCACAAGATATCAAGTGTATCAAGTGTGCGGAATACTGGATATGACTGTTCATAGGCTCGCTTTTCGGATGAGCGAGATTCTATATGGTCTTCACCTTGAAACTGCGGGGACTGGGAGGACCCATGAATTTGAATCAAAGGGCACAGTGTCGAGCATCTTCAAAAACTATCACTGACTGCACTTGTTCCACTCAGTGAACTGGATTCTTTGCAGAAAGTCAGTTCTCCTGGATCAGCAGTACTTCCCGACTAGTCCTGGGAGTCTTTCAAACCTTGGAAGGTCGCGGATTTCGGACTGAAAGATTCGATTGGAGAGTTGAGAGAAAAAAGCTCAACATGCAGAATATCCCGCAGAATGCCAGCATACTTGGAAGTAAGTTGCGGTAAAGCCATGGAGATTTTGTTGGTGGGAAGCTGATATGTGAATAAGATGAATGGTGGGAAGCTGATAAGTAAATAAGATGAATGAGCCTCCGTTTGGAACAAAAGGAAGTGTGAAGGAATGAGGCTTTGCACGAACAAGGCGGATGGTTCAAAACCAGTGAAGTATATCTGGAACCAAGACCAAGGCATTGCCTTGGTATCGAATCACACTTTTGAGTGTTGCTCCTGTCTCGCCGCTCAATTTCCAAGCCCAAAATTGGGTGACTTCATGTTCAACACTAGCCACCAATGGCTGAGGTACTGCATGCTTGAGAACCTCTGTTTATCTAATCTGAAGACTTTTGATTCGTTTGCCCGAATGTGGTCTAGTTATAGCCGGGGAGTAGTATTTGCAGCAACCCATTCAACCCAAGCTGATTTGGACTGAACGCCCCATGTGACCCATGTGCGTTGGTATAGTTTATTATGATTTCATGTTGAAATACTTTTCAGTCTCAGAAGAGCCTGGGCATGTCCGGCCTGTGGACGCCATTGTGTTGCACAAACCAACCTGACAGAAGGCGCGAAGCGGCAGAGACATGGGTCCGTTTGCAGTGTGAAAGACAGGATATGGTTGAAACTGGTGGAAGTTGATACGGAATATTCTCCCAAAAGATGATGGCTATGCTAGCTGAAGTACACAATGAGGATGTATGAGGCCGCAGTGGGGCGGTTTCTCATTCGGCAAATCCGTAGCTCTCAATCCACAGAGTGACATGCATTTGCAGGTCAGTTTCCGAGTGCGAGCGACCGCACTTCGAGCGGGCAGTGAGAGACTTGACTGCAAAACATTGTAGCAATCTGCAGCAACGGAAAGCCATGAAAGCGATGGAAAACAATGGAAAGCAAAGAACAAAATCGGAAAAACGAGCTGCAACATTCAGAAAGTGTCGACAGGCAACCAAATCGATGTGGACCTGTAGCAGAGCCCTAAAAAGCATTGTACACTACTGGTACTGTAGTAAGTGAGTACTTTCTGATAACAATGAGATAACAGTTTCACAGCAGTTCGAGGCCCCACATTGCGAGTGGCTTGTTGCGTGTCGTAATGAAAGCAGGTCACCCCACTTCTCAGAGAAACCGAAGACCAACTAAAGGTATTTTTTTTGCATTTCTAAGACAACTTTTCACTTAGTCACAACGACTCTAGTGAAAACTAGTGTTTCTACTGCCTTTTCTTCAGTGCCTGCGGCTGCCTGCGTGCATCTTGGGGTCCACTTTGCCTAGACCCGCCTTCAGTGATGGTCACAACACAACCTGATGGGCACAGGGGCCGAAACAAGACCCTGCTGTCAGCCGTCGCTTGGATTGGTGCCGCTCAGGTTATGGCAATGTTCAATCCATATGCATTGAGGAGTTTCTGGAAAGGGCAATGATCCTGCAAGGGCTCCGGCCGAACAAGGACCACATCTCGTGCTGAGAGTCATTGTAGCACTCTTGATTTGATACAATCTTTCATAGCGCTACCAAGTTGTCAGAATGTAAAAGAAGATGTGCTTTCTTATCCATGTGCTTTCCAAAGTGCTTGAGATCGTGGAGGAAAGATGAGCAAGCTGTGTGCTGAAATCATTAAGCAATTATGCAATTCAGACTGCCACGCGAGCTATGACATATGCTATTTACAATCAGAAACTGTGTCTAGAGCTTGAAATGGCAGGTGTGAAGTTCTTTCACAGTTTTCAGACATTGCGATTTTATGCACTTTTGATCCAAAGTGGTGGTAGTTAGTTCAACTCCAGCATCTATGCCAGGAACGCTGCATGCAAAATTCACAGTCTTCAGAATTTCAGATACTGTATTTCCAATTCTTGTTTGTTTCAAGAATGGGTATCATTGTCTTCAGAATCTATACGGGTACTGCAGCACCCAAAACCTTTACTTACATGTTTTGACGCATATTGAATGTTGTCCAACATTTTTGTTGAAGAAGCTCCTCCGTGAAATAACATCTATCTACCTACCTATCTATCTACCTATCTACCTACCTACCTATATACCTACCTACCTATCTACCTATCAATCAATCAATCAATCAATCAATCAATCAATCAATCAATCAATCTATTTAAATTCCTCAGGAGCTGAGATCACCTGCTGGCTGCGGCTGGAACACCTACTTGCACCTCGGAGCTGATGGGTTGGTCAGATGTCTTGCTACACATGGAGGTGTACCTCATAATCTCAACAGGGTAGGGCCAAAACCAAGCATCACCACACATGGGGAACACGCATGCCGTCTGTCCATGCTTGGGCTGTTCACTGGAGTAGGAATCCACAGGGTACACCGTGGGTTCAACCCTCTGCAAATTCCCGGTTCGGATCTGGGACCTTTGAGATGCCGCGGCTAGCTGAATGATGAAAATCAATGACTCAACAGCTGGCTATGGGTCAATATTAACTAACCAATACTGGTGGTTATTACCCAGCCAACCATAGGGAAAACAATGGTTAATGATGGGGAACCAGGGGTACAGGGTTTTGACCCACTGCCAGCTGGAAATCTACACCTCTGTGATCAAACATTAGCAGCTCAAGGTGGATGAACAGAAGACACTGGGCTGTTGTGCTGCAACCTGCTCTTGAAGGACAAATCTGCCGGTGGAGATTTACGCCATTTCGCTGAATACCATAGCATCACTTTGAAGCTGGGTCTAGAGTCTAAAAGGTTTGAATGTGATAGTGAAAACGCATGGAATCAACATGAAGGAAGCAACTGGATTGGTTCCCTTTGAAACAAATAGATTCGACGTTTGTGCATCAGTTTTGGGATCACTTTACTATTCAGCCTTGTCATATCCCAAAGTTTCGGTTGAAGGGTTGTGCCCGTCATAGTATGGTCTCATTCTCTATGTAAGCAGGAATTTGACTGGATGTAATGTAACATGCTGCGACTCAACACCATGCCCAGTTGAACAGGTTTGCAACCACCGGAGAGGGGAATGATGGGGAATGCTTGCCACAGGAGATTTGGAGGTGTATGTTGAGCACCTCAAAGTATCGAAGTTTGAGGAGAGCAAAGAGGAGCTCCGGAGATGGCTATGCTTCGGGAAGACTGCAGCTTGCAGCTGTTTGCAGTTCGAGTACGACGGGTTGGTACCAAACATCTGCAGTACCGTGACAGTTTCACCAATCTGTGGGATCGGTCCCATTGGACAGGCATCTGGACTTGGTGGCATGGGCTGAGTAGTTCTCTAACCATCAAGAGCTTCCCCCCGTGACAACCCTCGAAATGGATATGTTCGAGGTCTTCATTTGAGATTTGCCAGGAAACCACCGAGAAGAAACAGCTACCGGTGCGGAGCCCCACCAGTGAGAAATCAGCCAGGACATCCAGAGAAATAATTGGGAAAACCGCTTGTGAAAAGGGAGGCCTTTTGATTTGCATGGAATAGAGCCGCACGGAAAGCGTTCATGTTTTGCTTGTTCCAATAATTTTCAAATTGATCCTCTCATGCTTTTACCGTTTACATGGCACTCATGAGCCCTTTACTGCAAGTATTCGGTGAATACCTTCGAATTGCAAGACTTTTTCAAATTGAGAATTCAGCCCTATTCTTAACTCGGTCAACTCAATCGGAATTGTTTTTTTCCTCTATTGCAATGAACAGCTAGCATCAGTAGTGAGGAACAAATTGTGCAAGCAAAGAACAGCTATGGCGGCGAATATGCAAGAGTGGTATGTAGTGGTTTGTGAACTTGTGAAGAAATGAAGGAATTGATAAGACATCAACAAATGACAAGAAATGAAGAATTGAAGAGAGAAAAAAACCAAGAAGAAAGAAGAGACAAGAAGAGAGAAGGATGAAGATGAGAGATGGGAGAAGATGGGAGAAGATGGGAGAAGATGGGAGAAGATGGGAGAAGATGGGAGAAGATGGGAGAAGATGGGAGAAGATGGGAGAAGATGGGAGAAGATGTGAGAAGATGTGAGAAGATGTGAGAAGATGGGATGACGAATGATGACAAGACTTGTCCCCAGCTGCCAACATGACCCACGAAGCTCTGACAACAATCCCTGCAGCTTGGTCCTTGCCCCTGCTTCACCTGGGCATCACACCATCTCAGCCCAGCCTAGAGGTAGCTGTTAAACCAAGTGACTATCCAAAAGGACAACCCACAAACTGTGAATCCTACAAGCTGTGTTGAAGAAGGAATTTCTACATTTTGAAATAGTAAGTAGCGTAATTCAACGTGTAACATTTCATGTGCGAGTCTTTTTGATGTTGGCAGAAAGCACAGGAAAGGGCAGAAGTTGGCAGACCTGGAATTGCGGTACGATGCAATGTGATGGTAATTGTTTGGTCAGGTGATTCGTTTGAGGCAGCTCCAGGAAGATACCATGGGGATCCAGATGGACAAGATCATCTGCATTGGCCTCCCCGGGTCTCCATCAAAGTCTCATCACTGTGCCAAGGCAGACCAGGTATTCATTGTCATGGAACTGCTGGTGTCTCCCTCACAGGAGGAGAGGGGTCACATCGCACTTTTTCCCTTGATCGAATTTGTCATGGTTTGCAATGCTTGATAATTTGTAAACCATGATTCCATGATGAACTAACAGTGTAACAATTCACCATTGACAACTTCAATGAAGATCATCAGATGGTATGAGTAATGGTTTGCAAAGCCTTGTTATTGTTGGTTGCTTCCGAGTGTTCATAAACCAACTGTAATATGGCAAAATGTTAAACCACGGCAGATGATGGTCAAGATAGGTGAAAGCAGGTTGCAGTGATATACTTCTTTTGCAAACATGTTCTGTTGGACGCTCAGCTGCATCGCACCAGGAATTCTTCCCCTGCTTTTCCATCTACCCAGGTGGCCTTCTAAGGGGGTTGGGAGGTGGGGAGTTTGATATGTCTCATGGCCCATGGCATTTCAAGAGTTCACAATGACGAATCCCATGAGTGTCTTCACCCAGCATAAATGCTATCAGCTGCAACAAAACAAACAGCTATGCTAAGATGTTAAATGATAGTGCATCGTCTATTCACCCGATCAATTCGTCGAAGAACAATGGAACACTTTACTAGAAGAACATGGACGATGGACATCTGGCTTTGACAACTCTCCTGTTTCCATCTCTCTTACCTCTTTTGCACATGGCCCATTGGTTAAGACACATGTTGTGAACTTTCTGTGGCTATCCGATCGAAACTGAGAACAGGCTTCGACATCTCTCGGCGAAATGTGCAAGACTGCGGGCTCATCGAGGGTCACACGCCTTTGAGTCTTGCAGAAAAGGCTCCATTGGGACGTGCCGCACAGACGTGGAGATTGATCAGTGCAAAACAACTATCTTGTATGTGAATGTAGTTGAAAACTGGTGGATAGATAAACATCCTATGTAAAGATAAAGAAGATCACTTCAAACTTTTGGACATTCTTGTACATAATTATATGATGTGCATATAATAACATATGTAAAGAAAACAAATATATAATATGTATATATGGATGTATGAGCTCTCAAGAGTCATACCGTATCTACTAGTACTGAGGATTCTGGACAATAGGGGCCCCCTACTTGAACGACGCCGACTGTGCCAGGCCTGTGAGGTGATTCGTTCCTATGGACAGTACGGCCTTGTCGGTTGCAACTGCCCGGGCCCCAAATTGGTTTCGTTTTCAGAGCTCGATTCTTCGGTGCCAGAAATTTGTGGATTGGTTTCCTCATGGCATGTGGATGATTGTGGATGGGGAACCGTACATGACCTTGATAGACCTTGATACTGATATTCATTACTGGTCTTAGAGACTTTGGGAACTCTATGGAAGTCTTACCCTGCTCTGAAAGGTGCCTTTTTGATCCTTTTTGAAGCTCACCTGGGGTGTGCGTTTCAGAAAGCTGAAGTCCACACTGGCAAAGGTCAGCACTTTGCGAGCAACCTCTTTGAGAAGCTGGGAATCACCTGCCCAATGCCAGAGGACCAGTATTTCATGGAGGCCATCGAGATCTGTGAAAATGTCTCCAAAATCGACGCGGTGGTGGCTTTCCACGAAGATACAAGAACCACCCGCCCATGTCAAAGCTATGAACATAGCCCAGACTGCCCTCTTTTTTGATTCCACGGGCTGTTCAGTGGTTGAATCCGGCTCGGTTTACGAAGCTAATGTTGACAGCAGTATTGGAGATTTGAATGCCACTGATTCTGAATCCTGGTCTTTCGGTACCTCCAATCAGAACTAAGCAACATGGCTCGCTCTTAAGGTTGGATCCAGTTCCATGTGGTTCAGTAAACTCATTAGAATTAGAGACTCAAAAGAGGTATATATATAAATATGTCACAATTGTCGTCACGTTTGAGTTTGAAGTTCAAAGCACAATGGCTTTCTCACAGGATCGGAACTGGGACTAATCAATCAGAGAGGCTTGATGTGTAGAATCGTTTCAGGCTATGGCACAATGTGCAAGAACGGCTTGCTTCTTAGCGATCGCAACCTTGAGACAATGCCACTTCCACGAAGGCGCAAGGATGCAATGGTCCACCAATAACATAAATACACCAACTTTGAGTGGCACATCAGCGTGGTGGACACAATCTAAGTCTCACACTCGCAATTGTATTGATCTTCGCTGCGTGGAATTCTCTCAGGGATTCTTAGGGTATTTTTTCGATGCATTCCGTTCTGCATTCCTGTGAATCCCTTCTAAACTGAGACGCATATAATGGAATTGCCACGTTGCTTTTGTTCTTCTACTGTCAGCGCGGGATGCCTCAATCGCTGCCTACTAAGCTCATCACCGTCAATGGCATTGTCAAGGGTCTCGCAGGTGTGAAACTCAGAGATGTTGAAGAAGAGCTTCTGCAGTGCAGCACCCCAACTGAGCTGCAATATTTTTATACCTTCACAGCTGCATTATTGGTGCAACTTCTTTTTTGGCAACTCCTGCATTGGTGCTTTCGTGCCTTTGGTTGATTGGTTGATCCCGCCATCAACATTTGCCCGAGACGACACTTGCAATCCAAGTTGCTGCTGAGAAACCCAAAAACGGATCCAAAATGGATTGAAACAGTCAAATCGTCATCGTTTCGGGCCAAACAATCTCCACATTGTTTCACCCCACCAAGTCCCTCAACTCCTCTAACCCTGACTTTTGCTGCCAGATGCATTCAAAGATTGATAAGACGCATTGTTTTAGTGTTTGGGGAAGGATTCTATTGTTCAGAAACTTATGAATGCATTCGATGCTATCAAGATGGGGCAGTGCGGAGTTGGGCTGGGACTTATCTAGAGTTGCACACTAGCTCGCCCTTCTGCTTACGGCCTTTGTCTATCTATCTATCTATCTGTCTATCTATCTATTTATCTGTCTATCTATCGATCCTATCTCATCTAATTTCATCTGATCTAATTTAATCTAATCTAATCTAATCTAATCTACTCCAATCTGATCAAATCTATATAATCTGATGTACTCTAAGCTAATCTGATATAATCTAATCATACCTAATCTATCTTGCTATCTTTCTAATCTATCGTCCTTTGTGGTTTTATGTCCCAATCTTTGGCATTCCCAGGTGCCAAGGCAGCTGTTGTGCTCAGCAACGGTGGCTTGGCGGCAGTGCTATGCCGTGGTGGTATTTCAAGTGCGCAGAGATGGCAAACTTTGGTATATCACCGGTAATACGTTCATTTTATTGGAGGGACAACCATACCTTGGGGGATGCACAACATGACTATGGACACCCACACGTAGCTTCACTACTGTTTCCGACCATGAATCTCTTCGAAGACTGCCATTCGTTGGTCATTTTGTAATCGCAGACTTCGAAAAGTAACATGTTCCGGCGCAATTCGCCCATGTTCGGGAAGGTGGCGGCCGATTCCGATCAAGGTTCCAGCAAGTTCCGGTGCAGCTTTCAGATCGAGGTTCCGAAAGGTTCTGGGAAGTCCCGGCAAGTTCCAGTCCAGCTGCCAGACCCAGGTTCTGGAAAGAATGTTCCAACAAGTTTCGGCGAGGTTGGGAGATTGAGATGATTGAGGTTCCGGAACCGGGCCGTTGATGGGTAAGTTCCTGGAGAAAGGTTCCAGAAAGTTCCAGGAGGTTGTGACGCAAACAGTCTCTTAAGCTAGATACCCCCTGCTGTTGAAGATACTGCCATAGCTGTTTTTCAATAATATTCCCAGAACTCCCGTCCCAGACGTGGAAAAAAATCAACTGTTTAAGAACAACACTGCAACTAAGCTGACCTTGACATGGAGTGACATGGAGTGACATGGATATTTGTTTTGGGCTACTTCATCCTGAAGCCTCGAAATGCTCACAGCTAGCCTTCATACCTGTTCTTCCTGTCGCTTCTCAGAAACGAAGGATGGAATGCGAATGAAATCAAGAACAGAAAGTTAAAGCATTGGTTTCCAAAGTGGTTTCAACAGTATTTTCACCGCTGCTGCCTGTGCTCTCGAACGCGTTCAGCAGAACCTTCTGGCGCGCGAACGCCATCCGCAAGAAAAGAAGCAACTTCTCACAGGGGTCATTTAAAATGAAACTCAAAACCTAAACCCTCAAAAAAGGAGATGGTCCGGGTGGCTGGGGCAGGAATACAGGCCACGCATAACGGGGCAAATGGTGAGGGCCGGCGTTAAAGCAGCATCGGGAGCCGGCTCGTGAGAATGGGCAAACGGACACATTGGGCACCCTGCAACCTTAAATCCCAAAGCTGTAAAAGCCGTAAAGTAGAAATCGCTGCATGTTGCCAGGGTGCGAAATTCAACTTTCAAATTAAAAACACTTTCATCACCTTCATCACTACTAAATCACATAAATGCACACAGTGATGAAAGTCATCCGGCTTTTCCATCACCAAGGTGCGGCTGCTGCAGCGATTGGAGGGCCTGCAGGTGCGTCACTGTGAGCAGAATGGGAGACCATGGGAGACCGTGGGAGACCAAAGCTGGAAATGTCAGGAACAGTTGGAACACTTACCTTCTGGAACAAAATGGCTTAACATGTTTTACTTTAGTGAGTTTACTGCATCAAAATGGCGGTTGGTTTTCTATGGTTTTCTTGATATCCGTCATTTTCACATCTGGGCCACGAGAACTGTGGCGAGGGATTGGAGGATGGCAGGATGGCAAGTGAGAAGCCAGACATTTCCAGCTAGAAGTGGCCTCCTGCTGCAGATATAACCACTGGCTAAGATTGGATGTTTGGGGGGGGATCATTTGGCTCATATTGCCTTTGTGGCCCTCCTTGGGGCCCGCTGAACCCTTGGCTTTCGAGCCAATTCCCAGCCCATTTCAATCCCAGTTTTGGAGGCCCACTTGGCAGGCATGTTGCTACGCGTTTTGGCGCGTGTCAAAGATATACATTCTTTGTGTTTCTCATTTTATAGTCACCGTAGAAGTCAGAAACTTATCTTGGATTTGGGATGAGTTTCGGACCCATCAAATGTCTAAACCTGGAGCTGCCCCTCCGAGACACACTGACAAAAACCTATCCAAAAACATCCAAAAACTACGAGCTCCTGAGACAACTCACATTTGTGCAGGGAAATAATGCGTTCAGTCCTAGTGCCTAGCAGGAGCTGCTGGTGCAGTTGGTGTAGGCGCGGCAAAGGGCTTCAGCCAATGCAAGAGCAAACAGGTCATGACAGGTCTGACGGTCTGCAGCTCCTGCTAGTTGGCTTGTTGACAGCTGCTTTCCCAATGGATAGAGTTTCCAGTCTTCGACAAATAATCTCCCAAGTTTTCAAAGATGATTTCCCATGATTTTCCTAGCCTGTTCTATAAGAAAGGGAGCAACTCTCACTACACCATTGGAATAGATTCCGAGCGAGCAACATATCGTTTCGATCCGATGATATCTCTGCCTGCGAACAGAGAAATGGCCAAACTATGCAGTCCGTCAGTTGCAGTGAGTCTTCAAAAATTCTTCCTATTTGTCCCTATTGCCACCTTCGAATACCATTGTATTCTTGTCAAATCTGTAATATTCCGTGTCCAGCGAAAAGCCACGCGTGTGCTTGAGGCGCTTTGTCCATAGCTGCGCATTCAATGCTTGGCTGTGCAGTCGGGAATGGAGTCTGCTTTGGTGACTTGCTCAGTCGAAGGTTGATTGAAACACTCAACGGAATCCACGGGAATCCTGGTCTTCGTTTGGGGGAAATCCAGACAACTGGAGAGATTTGGGAGCTTGAATGATTTAAACATTTGCAACTAATTCAGTACCCTTTTCACGAGCAATTGATTCCACGAGCCATTGATTCGCTTTCCTTCCTTCTTCGTTGTGATGTTTTGCACAGACGTGATGCAAGTTTCTACTGCTTTTGGAAGGGATGTGCGGCTGAACAGTACAAGTGCCACCATCAATTAGCCTTGGGAAAATCAAACATTGATGCAGTTTTATGCATGATTTGTTTTGACTTGCAAAAACTTCGCTGACTGCTTGATACACAGGTTGATGAGGTTGTGAGACCATTGTGGTCCTTCGTTTCTCTTCAACCCTTGACTGCAGGGATCCAGAAAACCTATGATTGGGTGAGCAAGAGGCATCGGCGTGATGAGGCAGACCAAGCAGAGGCGGATTGCAGGGTGCAGTGAAGCAATGAATTCCACAATTTGAAATAGTCAAAACACGTGAATTACATACACATTTTGCACATTTAGAGATGATGGTCAAAGTAGTGTCGTTGCATGTTGTTGCCTTAGATCAGACAAACAGGGGAAGACTTTTGGACAGTTCTGCCTTCATTCAAACGATATCATGCGTCAAGAAGGCAGTGGGACTAGAAAGGTATGCATAGCATAGCACAATGCAAGTGATTGTGAACAGAGGCTGCCAACACCAAAATTATTACCTCAAGGTAGCAAGACTCCTTTTCAAAGGCAGATTTAGGAAGACCCGGCTTCAGTATGAGTTTCTCCATCAATAGTCGAGAGTCAACTCAAGTTTGATTTTTTGAGTTCATAGGTGGTAGATGTTCTCTATTTTTTGTGTAACGGACAACCAACTCTTGTAACATAACCAGTTGCCACCAAGCCAGGTTTCACTCTAAGTCAACCTCCAGGTTTCAACTCTGAATCCCATCCCCAGGCCGCGGAGATGGAGCATGAGCCGCCGCAGGGTCCAGCTGATGAGCCGTCAGCGGAAAGCTGTACAGAGCCGCCCGTAGAGTCCTGGCTCCTCAGGGAGGATCCCCCTGTAGCTTTGAATTCGCTCCATTCTCGAACTTTTGAAGCTTAAGAGAATTGAGAATTCCGAATGTTATTCGCAGATTTTCGAATCTCCCAGCTATTCCGTGCTATTCCATCCTCCAGAAGGAAAGAAGATCCAAGAAGATGTTACAAAGAAGTGCTTTTGGTGAAAAGGGGAGTTTCAAGTTTCACACTTAGAAGCTTTGGCAGCTGCCAAGCGCCACGGCCAGGATTGTAGCACCCTTGCGCCCTGCGCATCGCTCGACAGAGTGTCGGCTGCGGAGCCCAATGGTCCACGATGAATTGCAGAGAGATGAACTTTGGATCGAAAACAGGCAGCACAAATCAGCACAAGACACAACGAAACGGTGAACCACTCCAGTTACATCACAGTTTTCGTTGGGCCGTAACGAGAGGATGCCATCGATCGCTCAGACGGCAAGATTGCAGGTGTTTGGTGGCCTTCTCCTCCCATCTCATCTTTGACCGCATGAAAAAGCTCTCCACTTAGGTCCACCAAAGGCACCCATACCGACCATCAAAGCAGAACTTTTCCAACCTTACACATCCATTGCACTTTCAAACCGTCACCCCAAACAGGTCAAACACGCAATTATCTTCATATACCACTGAAGTCAAAGGTTGGCTCATGTTGGCTCATGTTGGCAAAATGGCTTTTGAGTTGCTCCATTTGGTAGTGTGGCCAAGGGGTGTGCTGCAAGCTTGATCTGGGATATCCAAGTTTTTCTGTGATTTGTGTCTTCCCAGGAACGACAAACAACCACCTGGAACACTATAAGCTTTCAGACCTTTGGATCTTTATGGTGCCTCTTTGAGATTCATTATCCTAGAAAATTTGAGAAGTTTCCCCTTTCCAGTAAATTCATGGGTTTTAGGCGTTTAGTTTCATTTCACAGTGTGACAGTCCCAAGTGCAGCCATCCCCATACCTTGAGACTCTGAAATTTCACTTCTCCGTCTTTTTGGGATTTGCGGGTTTTTGCGTATATTTTCGGGAGTTTTGTGGAAATTTGCGGGAGTTTTGCGTGTAATTTCCAGCGTTTTCTTCTGCAGTTTTCACCTTGCTCATGGCAACCCTCAGACCTTGAAAAACACCCGTGCCAGCCACGTAGCTTTGAGGGTTTCAGGCGCTTGGAGTCAAAACCCATCGTTTTCAGAGAAGAGCAAACAAACACCGAGAACCCCTTGATTTTTTCGGAATTTGGAATCTCCAGGCTGGGTCTTGGGATTATGGGCCGCGACAATTGTGTAGTACACTTTCTGTTCTACCCAAGCCTGGCCACGAGCAGCTCTCAATGTTTCGGAAAAAAACAATTTCGAAACAGCAATAGACAACTCTAAGATAGAACCCACACGGGCATCGGCATGGAAAACAAGGGGCCCTGCGCCCTCAGCAGTCCTACTAGTGCACTTTCATTCGAACACTTCCTTTTCAGGGTTTGAAGCAACTCTCAGACTCTGGCTGTTTGCAGCTTCGCTGCGCCAGCCGTGTGTTTTCTTCTCGCAGTTCCTCCTGCAGGCTGGAGTCTGCGGATTTCAGTCGAAGTTTCTTCTCCGATTTCCCTTTGCAAGTCGTTGCCACGCTTAGACTTTGGCAATGGATTGGGCACGGTAGTTGCAGCAGGGGCCATGCCAACCAGACGAAGCAACAACGAAAGCGCTGGTGCCAATGGTGTTGCTCCTTTCAGCGACATTGTTGATTTTTTGGCTCGATTTTCAAAGCGTATCCTCAGCATCTCGAAGACAAACATACTGGAACGTCGATAGCTATGGTCCGCCCAATGCATATTTATGTTGTTGACATACGTTGACACAACGAAAGTGATCACCCGCAACATATGCTGATACTGACTCATACTGCTCACCTTTCTTTGCTCCACATTTTGTTTGTCCGTGTCATGGCAAGCGCTTGGTTCTCGAAAGCGGCTTCAATTGCACAAGCAGCGCAGGAAGCGGCCAAAGAGGTTCCGCTCCGCCCAGCCGAGTTGAGGGATTCCATGGACGAGACCAGCTATGCTCAAAAGCACTGATCTTTTGATGTTTACTGAACTTTTGAGGGTCCCCCAAACCTGAAGTGATCTCCGAAACAAAACCCTTCCCGGAGTGATCCCCAAAACGACACTTCTCTGGGTAAGCGAAGGCTGCGGAAAAAGCAGCCAAAGAAGCTGCCAAATTCCAAAAGGAAGCGACTGCAGCTGCGACTTGGGCAGCACTAGGTGGTAGTGGTCGTATGTGGTCGTGGTCTTGGCGATAGCAGGTAGTCGTGGTAGCAATGGTTTTAGCAGCAAGTAGTAGGAAGTAATAGCAGAAAGTTGGCAGTAGTTGCAGCAAGTAGCAGCTACTGGCAGTGGCATTGGCCTTTTCAGTGGCAGTGGCAGCGACAGTAGGAGTAGGACAGGTAAAAGGAGTAGGAGAAGTGGGAGAAGGAGAAGGAGTAGCAGTAGCAGTGGTAGCCGCAAGTAATTGCAAATAGTTGCGAGTTGCTTCAATAAATGGCTATGGCAAAATAACAATGTAATGGTCATCATGAGCATCATGGTCACACATACATCCTCATGCCTAAAAGCCCAAAGTCAATCATTTTCGATGCTGAAGTTCCTACGCGACCCTGTTGCTTTTGAATAAATTACACACCCTGTCAAACCCTTCATACTGTCAACCGATAAGACCCTCGTCACTAGAACAAACTAGAACATCCTTAAGCATCCACTTAAACATCCTTAAACATTGTTAAACCACAAAAAGAGGTTTTTGGGCGGACCCGTGCTGTGAGAGTAGTAGCAATAACAGCAGTTGTAGTGGCAGTACAGTTGCGGTGCCAGTCCAGCTGGTCGTAGTCGTTGTTGGTCTTGTTGCTGCATTCTGTTCTTGCTGTGAACGTGACAAAAGACATCAAATCAATGCAAATTAACTATTTGAGCATTGGCTGAATTTTGTTCCTACTGTGAAGGCAACAAAGGACATCAAATCAATGCACAGTTTGAGCATTGGTTCTTTTGAAGCACTGGCTGAACTGGAGAAGTCGAACATCAACAGCTGCAAGATGTTCATGTTGGATTGAAACCTGCTTTCCAGAATGAAACAGTACATTGTTTTGGGAACTGGCATTGTAGCACCTCTGATGCAATCCAGTACTTGCATACCGTCATTGAGCCCCCAAACTCACGATACACACACACATATATATGTATATATACACATATATACACACAGAATTCTGATGTGCACAATAAAGATGTGCTTTTGCCCACGAAATATGAGATATGTTCTCTCTTTTTTCTTGAACTGGGAAAGTGTCCGGAAAGTGTCTCACCTTGAACTACTTCGTGCAATCTTGCTGGACAAGCAGCCTGATCCTCAGGCAAGCGAATTTGCCCAGGGTGCCGCATCTTGGCCTTCAGGGCTCGGGTGAACTTGTGAATTGCTTTCGCTTGCATGTTTGAAGGTTACAGGGCTTGCGATTGTGAGCTGAGGCAGCTAGGAGTGTTCTCTGTGACAGCATTGTTTCAGGATTTGTTTATATCATACCAACACATGTCTAATGTTTTGACATACACATCCTTGTTGTGTTCATCCATCATCGATCTTTGCAATTAGGGAATGCATGATATATATATATATATAGTATATTGTAATATATACACATGTATATTACATTGTACATACGTTTATTATGCATAATTTCCATACGCATTTGCCTTTGCAGCTTGAGCATTCTATTACATCCAACTGAATGAATCTTTGCTTGAAGACCCAAAAGTACCACCACTTCAGCCAGCCAATGATGCAGCTTTTCTCAGGAACGCTTTTTGCAACTGCCCGGCGAGACCAAACCAAACCATCGAGAACTTCTTTTTGAGGAGAAATTTGCTTCAGTAAGAAACACATTAAAAAAGTGGGCGGTCGACGGATCGAATTCCATTTTTTCTTTTGTTCTTTTGCCAGGCATTTGTTAGATAGCAGATTAACTTGCACATTCCATTCCAAGAGTCTACCTTCGCAGTCCAGGTTAGACGTGTCAGTAAAAAGCAGAACACCAGTGATGATGTACTGTAGATGAGTCTGCAAGAGGAATGGTGGTCCAAACTTCTTATCCTAGGGTGCACAACTATGTGTTTGGACATTTTTACACGGGACTTGCGATACAGCATAGGTTTTTGAGTTCAAGAATGTTTCAAGAATATTCAGGATGTACTTCCGAAGGCATTGGGCAGTTTTAGCATGCCAATGCATGCCATACCGCTCGAAGTTCAACTTGACACGGCGTTCCCAGGAGGGTCCTCTCGGCTTTGAAATCGAAGGCGCCCGTGTGGTGACCGTAGAGCCGGAGGCGCCCTTGGGTCGGACACGCCTTGGGATCACTACAGATGTCGTGACAATGACACATGGGCACTGGTATGCATCAAGTGCAACCCGATGCAAACAGGTCTGTTTAAAGGGCTGGCACTCTATGTCCAAAAGGAAGATCAACTTGACCAGATTGCTAGTAATTGTTCATCGATCCAAATCAGGGTGTTTCCTTCAGAAACTTGCGCACCTCCTGCTATGCCATTTGTGCTGTGATGTATGTGATGTCAGGGACAAGCTGATTGCCTGGGTCTTCGGGTTGGTGATGAATTGCTGGCAGTGGGCGGCGATGTCATCCCAGCACCACCTGCCGAGGCAAGTGAAATTGATTTTGCAAGGGTGGACGCGTTTTTGTTTCCTTTTACGTCGAATTGGAGTCATGTAACGGATTCAATCACACTCATTGACACGGATGTTGAGTCTTTTGCATTTTTGATTTTATTAGACACATGTACATTCATACAAAATCATACACATATATGCAGATATTTACGGGGCTTTTTCTTCATTGGCATAGAGCATGATATATTGGGCTGGAACTATTCTTGCTGCAAGAGTCGTACTCAGTTGGCAAAACAAGGTTGGGAGAACAAGAGGACGAGGTAGGTGTTAGATCAGGTTGGAAAGCAAGATCCGGCATTGGAAATACGGGCAGGCACTCGAAACTATAGTAAGAATCGAGAACAAGTCAGGAAGCATCTGCCATTTTGAGAAGTAATTTCTGCACCTGCCTTGGATATGATCATGATCTGAGAGATGGCTAGTATATATAATATCATACAGTATACAGTTCCATACAGGTGTATAAGCCAACATGTGTAGCATTATGTAGCTAGTCATATGGGCTGGGATCGGCATTGGCAGTTTCTATCCCAGCAGAACAGCCATTTGAGGACTCGCCAGAAGAGGCAGACGCACGTGTAAAGCGTCTAATTCGGTCACTTGGCGGTTGAGCTCGGCTTGCAGCATGTGAGCCCGAAAGAATACATGAAGGCATTGATTGATTGACTGATCCTAGGGATTTTGAACCCCTGTAGTTTGTCGGAAATGGTTCGAGTATCCTATGAGTATCTCATGATCTCATGAGCAATTACTTACTTCTAGTACATAGTAGAATGAGATAGGATGCGGGGCATTTTCACGACAGACCCCTCTTCACATCTCAGGAAATGGATCAAGAACAAGCCGCGCCCAGTAGCTGAACTGCAATGGAGCGCCCATAACCCCTAAAGCAATTGAAACATTGGAAAAGTCTTCACTTTTGAGGTGTCACTACGCTTCTCCGCCATCGAAGAAGCAAAAGGTTGGATTTCTTTGGATCACCGAACATGACAAATCATTACAAATCGTCAAACGGTCAGCAAGTTGAGTTTTTTGCGATTCAGAATGCTGAATCTTTCAGAATCTTTCACCCTGTGTCAGGTGAAAGAGACAGAGCACAGCCAGAGGCAAAGGCATCAACCACAGGCCAGGCTCCGTGGGTCAACAAGAAAATGGCACCTAACGAATGGATCAGAAAGGGCACGTACCTCACTGAATGACATGTATCATACCGTTGTATCCTTTGTGTTCCACACCCAGCAGTTTTTCATGTTCTCAGGCACAGGTGACGTCCAAGAGTCATCAGATCCAGGCTTGGCAGGGATCACACGGCACATGATAAGGTCCCAATCTATGGGATTGGCAGAACATGGCAGGGGACAGATGTACAGATCGAGAGGAACATGGCTTGTGTTCAGATACATGTGATTCATGTTGATATATGATGAGTTGATATGAGCTCAGGCAGTGCTAGTTTCCTTGCTGGTGGTCGCATTCTGTGCCAGTTTTGCAATTGGCATTTGTGGAGGTGTCCCAAAAATGGTGGATGTCCCCAAATAGGAACATTTTTTTCAACAAGGAACAACTGTATAAGATATGATATGTAGCATTGAGGCTGCACTTGATGACTTTCCATAATTCCCCAGCAAACATTGTCATTTCTGGGTTGTTACAGCCTCCCCCCGATACCGCTATGATTGGATGTCTCAGTCAGCTGCAGGCAATGTTAGCAAAGCCCTGGATGACCTGAACTTGGACGAAGGCGCTGAACGGCCCCATGATGATGTTCCAACATGTTCCAGCCCAGAGCGAACTCAGACCACCTTTGAAAATGGCGAATCTCTTTTTGCGAAGGAGTTAATGACCGAATAACAACCGGTATAACAACCGGTTCATAGTGTTCATCCTGGCAATGCTTGATACCGGTCAGGAATTCATGGGGGTGCCAGCGACAGCCAATTTGGGTGTGGCCAAGGAGTGTAGCCTGTGTGAACATGACAAGGAGACAGCACGGAACATTGGATGAGGAGACAGCCGCAATGGGGGACTCCAACCATCACATAAGCATTCTGACCCAACTAATTATACAACGATTATATAACCAATCATATGCATATAGACATTGTATCGCATTATTAGATATATGTGTGATATATATATATATGGTCACCGCCCCTGCGAGGGCCTACCTTTTGATAGTTTGATCAATTTCTTTTATTCAATGAATATTAATTCAATATTAAGGCATGCAAAAAACCATGCAAAATACAATGAAAAATGACATGTCTGACATTCAATGAACACATGCATTCTGACTGAAATGAAATCAATATGCAAAAAAAGCCGGCCAAAATTTGGCCAATTTTTGGCATTAATTTCTCCCATCCCTTCCCCCAAAGGATCGGGAGACTAAAAAAACCTTGAAAAAACCAAAAAAACAAAAAAAAATCTGAGACTCTTCGGTGGGGGTCTGGATGAAAAACCAAAAAAACCTCGAGAAAACCAAAAAAACCAATATTTTGAGACTCTGCGGTGGGGGTCTGGATGAAAAACCCAAAAAAACCTCGAGAAAACCAAAAAAACAAAAAAAACCAAAAAAACCAATATTTTGAGACTCTTCGGTGGGGGTCTGGATGAAAAACCAAAAAAACCTCGAGAAAACCAAAAAAACCAAAAAAACCAAAAAAACCAAAAAAACCAAAAAAACCAAAAAAA
>VSDK01009751.1:191648-235013 GCA_009767595.1 Symbiodinium kawagutii
TGGCTGTTTGTATAGTTGAAGGTCCAGGAGTTTCGTACAACGTGTTTGGATTTTACTGCAGCGGAGGACTTCAACCTGGATGAGGCATTTCAAGAAACGCCAGCTCCAGCTGAGGCCAGGAACAAACTGAGAGGAGTGAGTTTACACTTTGTCGATGACTTTTTTCCACATTTCCACTATACTCCTACCGTTTTCATGCCGTTGTTGCGATTCGTTTGCGTAATAGAGTGCCCACCCCTGAGCAAAATGTTTTCTTCATCATCGTCATCATCATCATCATCTTCTTCTTCTCCATCTTCATCTTCATCTTCATCACCTTCCTCACCTTCATCACCTTCCTCACCTTCATCACCTTCATCATCATCAATTAGGTGCTTCAGGCTTTATTTGGAAATCCTTCGCCTCAGTCAATTCTTGTTTTGCCAGGCTTGCTTTCTCCCTTGGTTGTTCGTTTGTTTGCTTCCTACTAGTACTTGTTTGCTTGTGAATTTTTGGGTTCGAGTTTTTTGTCTTTGTTGGACAGCCATATTACATTCTGAAATTGCTTTGTCAAGCTCCAGCATTATCATCAATACTTGGTACTATGGTTTTGTTGTGTTCCTGTGTTGCTCGGGTCTGTCGTGTTGTCAAGTCGGGGCTGTTGCATGTAGTAACTACGAATTCTTTTTTCAGCTTCAGACTGTCCATCCATTGTAAAAACACAACCAAGACAGCAGCCTTTCTAGCGTTGAAACTAATGGTGGCCCATGACAGGACTGCTTAGCTTCAAGAGATTGCATAATGCACAGAGCAGGTCTTGCAGTGCTCCAAAATTTGTCAAGTCGTTGCTGACATTCTATGACTTGACAGGTTCCTGCAAGTGGAGATGGTGCACAAGTTGCACAAGAGGATGTGGCGCAGCCTTCAAGTACTTTGGAGGAGCTTGAACTGGTCGTTGTGGGATGTGCATCTTCGTTCGAACATGTTTGAGCATGATGAAACATGTTTGAAGCAAACTTGCGCATGCTTGGACATGCCCTGGCTGTTTGTATAGTTGAAGGTCCAGGAGTTTTGTAAAACGTGTTTGGATTTTCCTGCAGCGGAGGACTTCAACTTGGACGAGGCATTTCGAGAAACGCCAGTGCCAGCTGAGGCCAGGAACAAAGTGAGTGGAGTGAGCCCACACTTCGTCCGTGACTTTTTTTGTCCACACTTCTGCTGTCTCCCAATACAGTTTCTCCGTTTTCATGACAATGTTGAGATTCTATTGTGTATATATAGCGCGCTCTAAAACTTACTCCTGGGCAATGTGGATTCACTGTGGTCAACATTGACGATCAACATTGACGATCAACATTATCTAATTATCAATCATTATTTGGGTCATCATCAATCAGGTGCTTCCGGGCTCTATTCAGAAATCATTTCCCCAGAGTCCTGCAGTCATCAGGCCGTTTGAGGCCCTGTTTGGTAGTCATTTTTTGTCCACAGTGAAGTTTCTTGATTAGACTTGCTTGCTCAGTTGATCCTTTATTTGTTTGTTTGTTTGTTTGTTTGTTTGTTTGTTTGTTTGTTTGCTTACTTGCTTCCTTTCTTCTGTTTATTGTTTGCTCGTTTGGTTTTGTGTTGGAATCTTTTGTTTGATGTTCCTCTCTGCAGGAAGTAGCGACATCGTACCCAGTCATACCCCGATATTCTTCTCACAAGCTGGATCTTCACTTTGTCATACTTTGTCATATGGTTACGTTTTCTTGTTTTGGTGCATTCCTGTAGTTTGTCTTGTCAAGGCAGCAACTCTTGCAACTGCAAAAGTCTTGGCTTTTTCAGCTTCAGACTGTCCATCTATTGTAAAAACACAACCAAGACAGCAGCCTTTCTAGCGTTGAAACTAATGGTGGCCCATGACAGGACTGCTTAGCTTCAAGAGACTGCATAATGCGCAGAGCAGCTCTTGTAGTGCTCCAAAATTTGTCAAGTCGTTGCTGACATTCTATGACTTGACAGGTTCCTGCAAGTGGAGATGGTGCACAAGTTGCGCAAGAGGATGTGGCGCAGCCTTCAAGTACTTTAGAGGAGCTTGAACTGGTCGTTGTGGGATGCGCATCTTCGTTCGAACATGTTTGAGCATGATGAAACATGTTTGAAGCAAACTTGCGCATGCTTGGACATGCCTTGGCTGTTTGTATAGTTGAAGGTCCAGGAGTTTCGTACAACGTGTTTGGATTTTACTGCAGCGGAGGACTTCAACCTGGATGAGGCATTTCAAGAAACGCCAGCTCCAGCTGAGGCCAGGAACAAACTGAGAGGAGTGAGTTTACACTTTGTCGATGACTTTTTTCCACATTTCCACTATACTCCTACCGTTTTCATGCCGTTGTTGCGATTCGTTTGCGTAATAGAGTGCCCACCCATGGTCGTCCTCGTCGTCGTCATCATCATCATCATCATCTTCTTCTCCATCTTCATCTTCATCTTCATCACCTTCGTCACCTTCATCATTTTCATCATCATCAATTAGGTGCTTCAGGCTCTATTTGGAAATCTTTCGCCACAGTGAATTCTTGTTTTGCCAGGCTTGCTTTCTCCCTTGGTTGTTCGTTTGTTTGCTTCCTACTAGTACTTGTTTGCTTGTGAATTTTTGGGTTCGAGTTTTTTTGTCTTTGTTGGACAGCCATATTACATTCTGAAATTGCTTTGTCAAGCTCCAGCATTATCATCAATACTTGGTACTATGGTTTTGTTGTGTTCCTGTGTTGCTCGGGTCTGTCGTGTTGTCAAGTCGGGGCTGTTGCATGTAGTAACTACGAATTCTTTTTTCAGCTTCAGACTGTCCATCCATTGTAAAAACACAACCAAGACAGCAGCCTTTCTAGCGTTGAAACTAATGGTGGCCCATGACAGGACTGCTTAGCTTCAAGAGATTGCATAATGCACAGAGCAGGTCTTGCAGTGCTCCAAAATTTGTCAAGTCGTTGCTGACATTCTATGACTTGACAGGTTCCTGCAAGTGGAGATGGTGCACAAGTTGCACAAGAGGATGTGGCGCAGCCTTCAAGTACTTTGGAGGAGCTTGAACTGGTCGTTGTGGGATGTGCATCTTCGTTCGAACATGTTTGAGCATGATGAAACATGTTTGAAGCAAACTTGCGCATGCTTGGACATGCCTTGGCTGTCTGTATAGTTGAAGGTCCAGCAGTTTCGTAAAACGTGTTTGGATTTTCCTGCAGCGGAGGACTTCAACCTGGACGAGGCATTTCGAGAAACGCCAGCTCCAGCTGAGGCCAGGAACAAACTGAGAGGAGTGAGTTTACACTTTGTCGATGACTTTTTTCCACATTTCCACTATACTCCTACCGTTTTCATGCCGTTGTTGCGATTCGTTTGCGTAATAGAGTGCCCACCCCTGAGCAAAATGTTTTCTTCATCATCGTCATCATCATCATCTTCTTCATCTTCTTCTTCTTCTTCTTCTCCTCTATCTTCATCTTCATCTGCATCACCTTCCTCACCTTCATCACCTTTTCTCACCTTCATCGCCTTCATCATCATCAATTAGGTGCTTCGGGCTTTATTTGGAAATCCTTCGCCTCAGTCAATTCTTGTTTTGCCAGCTTGCTTTCTCCCTTGGTTGTTCGTTTGTTTGCTTCCTACTAGTACTTGTTTGCTTGTGAATTTTTGGGTCCGAGTTTGTTTGTCTTTGTTGGATAGCTATATTACATCATATTACATTCTGAAATTGCTTTGTCAAGCCCCAGCATTATCATCAATACTTGGTACTATGGTTTTGTTGTGTTCCTGTGTTGCTCGGGTCTGTCGTGTTGTCAAGTCGGGGCTATTGCAACTAGTAACTACGAATAACTACGAATTCTTTTTTCAGCTTCAGACTGTCCATCTATTGTAAAAACACAACCAAGACAGCAGCCTTTCTAGCGTTGAAACTAATGGTGGCCCATGACAGGACTGCTTAGCTTCAAGAGACTGCATAATGCACAGAGCAGGTCTTGCAGTGCTCCAAAATTTGTCAAGTCGTTGCTTACATTCTATGACTTGACAGGTTCCTGCAAGTGGAGATGCTGCACAAGTTGCACAAGAGGATGTGGCGCAGCCTTCAAGTACTTTGGAGGAGCTTGAACTGGTCGCTGAGGGATGTGCATCTTCGTTCGAACATGTTTGAGCATGATGAAACATGTTTGAAGCAAACTTGCGCATGCTTGGACATGCCCTGGCTGTTTGTATAGTTGAAGGTCCAGGAGTTTTGTAAAACGTGTTTGGATTTTCCTGCAGCGGAGGACTTCAACTTGGACGAGGCATTTCGAGAAACGCCAGTGCCAGCTGAGGCCAGGAACAAAGTGAGTGGAGTGAGCCCACACTTCGTCCGTGACTTTTTTTGTCCACACTTCTGCTGTCTCCCAATACAGTTTCTCCGTTTTCATGACAATGTTGAGATTCTATTGTGTATATATAGCGCGCTCTAAAACTTACTCCTGGGCAATGTGCATTCATTGTGGTCAACATTGAAGATCAATATTGACGATCAACATTATCTAATTATCAATCATTATTTGGGTCATCATCAATCAGGTGCTTCCGGGCTCTATTTAGAAATCATGTCCCCAGAGTCCTGCAGTCATCAGGCCGTTTGAGGCCCTGTTTGGGAGTCATTTTTTGTCCACAGTGAAGTTTCTTGGTTAGATTTGCTTGCTCAGTTGATCCTTTGTTTGTTTGTTTGTTTGTTTGTTTGCTTACTTGCTTCCTTCCTTCTGTTTCTTGTTTGCTCGTTTGGTTTTGTGTTGGAATCTTTTGTTTGATGTTTCTCTCTGCAGGAAGTAGCGACATCGTGCCGAGTCATACCCCGATATTCTTCTCACAAGCTTGATCTTCACTTTGTCATACTTTGTCATATTGGTTATGTTTTCTTGTCTTGGTGTGTTCCTGCAGTTTGTCTTGTCAAGGCAGCAACTCTTGCAACTGCAAAAGTCTTGGCTTTTTCAGCTTCAGACTGTCCATCTATTGTAAAAACACAACCAAGAGAGCAGCCTTTCTAGCGTTGAAACTAATGGTGGCCCATGACAGGACTGCTTAGCTTCAAGAGATTGCATAATGCACAGAGCAGGTCTTGCAGTGCTCCAAAATTTGTCAAGTCGTTGCTGACATTCTATGACTTGACAGGTTCCTGCCAGTGGAGATGCTGCACAAGTTGCACAAGAGGATGTGGCGCAGCCTTCAAGTACTGTGGAGGAGCTTGAACTGGTCGTTGTGGGATGTGCATCTTCGTTCGAACATGTTTGAGCATGATGGAACATGTTTGAAGCAAACTTGCGCATGCTTGGACATGCCTTGGCTGTCTGTATAGTTGAAGGTCCAGGAGTTTTGTAAAACGTGTTTGGATTTTCCTGCAGCGGAGGACTTCAACTTGGACGAGGCATTTCGAGAAACGCCAGCGCCAGCTGAGGCCAGGAACAAACTGAGACGAGTGAGTTTACACTTTGTCGATGACTGTCTTTTTTTCCCACACTTCGACTATACTTCTACCGTTTTCATGCCGTCGTTGCGATTCGTTTGCGCAATAGAGTGCCCACCCCTGAGCAAAATGTTTTCTTCATCTTCTTCTTCTTCTTCTTCTTCTTTATCTTCATCTTCATCTTCATCACCTTCCTCACCTTCATCACCTTCCTCACCTTCATCACCTCCATCATCATCAATTAGGTGCTTCGGGCTTTATTTGGAAATCCTTCGCCTCAGTCAATTCTTGTTTTGCCAGGCTTGCTTTCTCCCTTGGTTGTTCGTTTGTTTGCTTCCTACTAGTACTTGTCTGCTTGTGAATTTTTGGGTTCGAGTTTGTTTGTCTTTGTTGGACAGCTATATTACATCATATTACATTCTGAAATTGCTTTGTCAAGCTCCAGCATTATCATCAATACTTGGTCCTATGGTTTTGTTGTGTTCCTGTGTTGCTCGGGTTTGTTGTGTTGTCAAGTCGGGGCTGTTGCAACTAGTAACTACGAATAACTACGAATTCTTTTTTCAGCTTCAGACTGTCCATCTATTGTAAAAACACAACCAAGAGAGCAGCCTTTCTAGCGTTGAAACTAATGGTGGCCCATGACAGGACTGCTTAGCTTCAAGAGATTGCATAATGCACAGAGCAGGTCTTGCAGTGCTCCAAAATTTGTCAAGTCGTTGCTGACATTCTATGACTTGACAGGTTCCTGCAAGTGGAGATGGTGCACAAGTTGCACAAGAGGATGTGGCGCAGCCTTCAAGTACTTTGGAGGAGCTTGAACTGGTCGTTGTGGGATGTGCATCTTCGTTCGAACATGTGTGAGCATGCTGAAACATGTTTGAAGCAAACTTGCGCATGCTTGGACATGCCCTGGCTGTTTGTATAGTTGAAGGTCCAGGAGTTTTGTAAAACGTGTTTGGATTTTCCTGCAGCGGAGGACTTCAACTTGGACGAGGCATTTCGAGAAACGCCAGCGCCAGCTGAGGCCAGGAACAAAGTGAGCGGATTGAGCCCACACTTCGTCCGTGACTTTTTTTGTCCACACTTCTGCTGTCTCCCAATACAGTTTCTCCGTTTTCATGACAATGTTGAGATTCTATTGTGTATATATAGCGCGCTCTAAAACTTACTCCTGGGCAATGTGGATTCACTGTGGTCAACATTGACGATCAACATTGACGATCAACATTATCTAATTATCAATCGTTATTTGGGTCATCATCAATCAGGTGCTTCCGGGCTCTATTCAGAAATCATTCCCCAAGAGTCCTGCAGTCATCAGGCCGTTTGAGGCCCTGTTTGGGAGTCATTTTTGGTCCACAGTGAAGTTTCTTGGTTAGACTTGCTTGCTCAGTTGATCCTTTGTTTGTTTGATTGTTTGTTTGCTTGCTTACTTGCTTCCTTTCTTCTGTTTATTGTTTGCTCGTTTGGTTTTGTGTTGGAATCTTTTGTTTGATGTTTCTCTCTGCAGGAAGTAGCGACATTGTGCCGAGTCATACCCCGATATTCTTCTCACAAGCTTGATCTTCACTTTGTCATACTTTGTCATATGGTTACGTTTTCTTGTTTTGGTGTGTTCCTGCAGTTTGTCTTGTCAAGGCAGCAACTCTTGCAACTGCAAAAGTCTTGGCTTTTTCAGCTTCAGACTGTCCATCTATTGCAAAAACACAACCAAGAGAGCAGCCTTTCTAGCGTTGAAACTAATGGTGGCCCATGACAGGACTGCTCAGCTTCAAGAGACTGCATAATGCACAGAGCAGGTCTTGCAGTGCTCCAAAATTTGTCAAGTCGTTGCTGACATTCTATGACTTGACAGGTTCCTGCCAGTGGAGATGGTGCACAAGTTGCACAAGAGGATGTGGCGCAGCCTTCAAGTACTTTGGAGGAGCTTGAACTGGTCGTTGTGGGATGTGCGTCTTCGTTCGAACATGTTTGAGCATGATGGAACATGTTTGAAGCAAACTTGCGCATGCTTGGACATGCCCTGGCTGTCTGTATAGTTGAAGATCCAGGAGTTTTGTAAAACGTGTTTGGATTTTCCTGCAGCGGAGGACTTCAACTTGGACGAGGCATTTCGAGAAACGCCAGCGCCAGCTGAGGCCAGGAACAACTTGGCCATGGTAAGAGGAGTCAGTCCAGGTGGCCAAAAGTAACTTTCTGTGTTTTTTTGAAATGTAAACCTGTTCTTTTGACAAACACATAAAATTTCTACTTTCTTAGTCCAGCAGCGGGGTCCCTCAATCATGCTGACTGGTGACCCAACGAAGAGGGTCAGGACGTGCCGGTACCTAGCTGGTTGTTGCACTTGTTCCAAAATTTTCCTCCTTTGGTTGTGGTTGCCGGTCCATCATTGTGGGGATCCTCGTGTCAGTGGATCAGAATCCATTCGAAAGGATCGTGAGTTGTTTCTAGTGTCTGGAACTTCCTTTGCTTTGAGACTGATTGGTGTCCTTTCACATCAAAGTACATGTTTTGACTTGTTTCGGCTTTCACTGCATTCTGACGCTTTTCGAAAGCTGCGGACGGGTAGTTTGCTGAGTACCCCTTCCCCCCGGAATTGATACCCCCAAAACGGAAGGCATGTCTATTCAAGATTTCGTCATTCAGCTGAATTCAACTTGTCACATTTCTTCTCTTTGAAGTTTATTTCCCTGCGCTTCCTTTCTCTGTCGTACTCTGGACATCTCTGGACTTACTTTGTCATAGGTTTTTCATTCGCTTTTAGTCCTTTCTGTTTCCTAGCAAAGGATTTATATTAGATCCTTTCGCGACCTGGGTCCTTTCTACAGATTCATTTGTAGGCTTTATCCTTTTCTTGACAGTTGCAGGCGGCAAACAAGACAACAACAGCGCAATGCTGCTACCGTTATTGGCAATGAGTAAGTTTGTCGTTCAGTACGTACATGTAATTGCCTTGCTGGGTGCTGGATTTTATTTGGAAAGCACACCACAACTTCATCCAGAAACTTCCACATAATCTGTGGCCGGGATAAAGAGACTCCTTATGCACCAAAGACCTACTGTCAGTGCGGAAAGTCGCATCAACATCTTGTTGGTAGCTTTATTCCATGCGGAAGTGATAACAGGGAAGTCGCATCAACTTGCGTTCAGTTGCGGGCGAAGCTTGCTTGATGCATGTTTTGGTTGATGCAAATGTGAATTCACTGGGTTTTATCATGGTTTTAGTTGATGTTGCAAAGGCTGGTTGGGTATGATCCGTGATCGGAAATGCTTCGTTTTGATGCGTTGCCTTGCGGCAAGGTCTGCTATTGAATGATGATCGGATGGGTTCCTCAAAGAGATATATTGCTATCCGCAAAGGTAGTGGGCATTCTTGATGGTTCATCATTCCTGGTGCTGTTGAGCTTGGGAGGGCGTGCTATGAATCCTTGGGTAGGCCAGGTGCCAGAATTGGTCGACTGGTCGCAGACCTTGTTGTAGACAAGGTGTTTCACACCAAGAGAAACAGTTGCAGATGGTTTGTCGCCACGTCAAGAAGCATCACAGCGAGAAGCATCGCAGACCAACAGCAAGAAGCATCACAGACCAACATTGCTTGCACGGGCCACTCAATAGCAAGAAGCATCACAGACCAACATTGATCCACCGCAGCAGCCTGCAAACAGGTCAGCTTATTTTTTCCTTTTACTACGCCTCCTTTCTAGACCTTGGGTCTTGTCAGGGTAGCTTTGGATCTCGTTCACCCCCTCGTTCACCCCTCGTTCCCTTACCTCGTTCTAACCCTGGTCAGTGCATTTGCTTTGAAATCAAAACTCTTTCGCCAACCTGCTGCCACCTCGAAGAGGCGCTCAGAGAAAAAGAAGAAGAAGAAGGAGAAGAAAAAAAACAGACAAAAAACATCGTCGCTCCTGCTGGGCGCATGCCTACACAAGACCGAACTTGGATGTATCTGGCGGAGTAACATGTTTCAATGAAGTCTAGAAACTTAAGACATAATCGGCGTTCCATTGGAATTCATATCAAAAACCTTTTGCATTTAGATGTGTTTGGACATGTCCATGGCTCTTTCCCCGCATACTAAATAAGATAGTTGATGTGACTGAACCCTTCAAAAACCATAAAAATTTACCAAATAATGCGGCGTTCCATTGGTCAAAAAAGTTGAGGTGAGTTTTGGGGGTAGTTGATGTGCGGAGTTCCATGCGGAAGAACATGTGTAGGCAAAGTTGAGGTGACTTTATGCGTTGTCAGTAGCGTCTCGTCAGGGTTTCAGATCTTCTTCTCTTGTAGCCCGCCTGTGTTGACCAGGGGTTGCATTGTTTAGTGATGTTTAGTGAATGAAGGCCACTGTGATGTTTCTACTATAATCACTCAACATCACTCAACTATAGCAGTTCCTATTTTCAATTGAGTGCATCATCTTCGAGACTAGAGAGGATTGGATTGGGTGAGGTGTTGGACCTTATGTGGCTCACGTCCAATCATTGAACTTGTTGATCTGACGTAAAGCGAACATACAACAGTTATTTGCACATATTTGCACTGCCATATGTTATGTAACTGATCATGGAACTATTTGCTGCATATTTCTTCATACCTCGCTTGCATCGGCAGAGCTGGCTGAACCTGGACACCATGGGGCCCAAACCTATCCGTGGGATCACGACAGCCACGTCTCAGCTGGGGTTGATTCGATGTGTTCGTTTTCAGCTGTGAGTCCTTGGAGTTGGGCGGTGAATGGATGTGAATGGTCCTTGAATTTGACGCATGTGGAAGTACCATCCGATGCACATGTTTTTGTGTGCCTTCTGAAGTGTATATAGAATCTATCACAGTCTATTTATTTTGCATACAGATGTATTTAGATGTATTTAGAATCTATATTGATCTTTCAAGACAAATCAAACATGAGAGTGTCATCCTTCCAAATCACATCCTATGGCATTCCAGGCCTTTGAAGCTTCGCCCATCGTGGTGAAAAGCTATGGCATTCTCGGCTGCAGCGACCAGGGCAAAAGAGCTGATCCACCCGACGAAGACACCATCCTGGTGGATCCAGCAGGTCTGCCATTCATTCGTGGCGACAAGGGCCCCTGTGATGCCAAGGGCGCTGCACAGGCCAACTATCTTTGGCTTGAAATCAGCGAAGCTGAGTCATTTCCCCAAGAGGTCAAGGAAGCAATCACTGGGGAGTGTCAAGCCAAGTATTTTGCGTATGCACAGGGAAAGAAGAAGTGCATCCACGTTGTTGGTCCAGACCTCCGCCAAGATACGGTCAATTCCGTAGCAGCGGTGCATAAGTTGGCCATCGCCTATGGCAATGTCTTTGACGAGTTTTGCACTGTGGGCATGCAACAGGGTCTCAACAAGATGCGTCTTTTGCCCATCAGTGGTGGCATCTTCAGTGGTTCTTTCAAGGAAGAAATGCCTGAGATGACTGCACAGGCTGTGCAAGCCGCCTTTGAGCAGTTGTCCGCAGAGAAGAAGCAGCACTTCTTGAAGTCCAGCATCGAGATGTGCATCTTCATGGAGTCAGAGTTTGGCATGTTTGCCTCTGCATTCTCGCAAGCGCCACACCAGAAGGCCCGGGCGGGATGCTGTAAGTTGAGCATGGACAATGACACTTGTGATTTTGCCCTGTTTGCCGTCGATTTTCCCAGGAACATGGTTTAAGAAAAGATGAGAAACCCATGGACGAGTGCAGAAAGCATCAATAATTTATCAATCGTTTTCAAAGATGTGGCTGGGACTCGTACAACCAGATAGCTGCCTTCTGCTGCCCACGGATGTTTCGCGTCAAGTTTGCACGTATGATGTGCGTACGGTGGGTGTGGAAGCAACAACAAAGTGAGCATCACGTCAACCCCGCCCGTGAGGTCCAGGCACCTGCTTTGTGGGTCTTCAAATCGGATCAAAAACCTGCAAGCATCGGCCTTTCGAATGAAATTTAGGATCAACCCCCTTAAACACCAACTCTGAAGAAGCAGAGGTGGACAGGATTGATCAATAACATTGTGGCCAGAACCTGGAGTATTGGTAATGGTACATGACTGTGCTTTGATGGTGTTAACAGTGGTGGTTTGGACATCTCTGACCAGCTTGAACCGTTTGACCCTTGAAGCAGTGAGAGAGGGCCGTCTATATACTATATATGAATATATGTATATATATATATATATATATATATAATATAGTTCATGTTTGCTACATGCCGATGACACTTCCAATTTGTCCTGAGTTTCGGCGTGCCAGGATCCGGCACCAGAGGATTTGGACGAGGCAACGGCAACGCCAGCTCCTGGAGAGGCAGAGCTGCGCAGAGGAAGTCGGGGCTTGACAGCCGTGTTGTGTGTTTGATACGTTTAGCATTTGATTGACCCCCAAAAGTGATGATGAAACTGAAACGGGCACTTCATGGCTGTAATTGCGAATTGTTTGCTCACATAGACTCAGATAGAAATCAAGTTTCTTGTTCACTTTTCCGCGCACGAACAAATTCATTCATGATAATTGGATATATCATAGACAAGGATACTGTGTTCATCCTTCTTCATGTTTGGGTTTCCTCGGAGTGGTTGATGTCGTCTTGCAGCCAGGACAGGCAACATCCAACAGATTCCAACAGTGCCAATTTTCGGAAGCTGACTATAGTCCTTGAAGAATCATAGCACCAGCCATCTTAGGGTTGAAACTGTTACTGCTTCAGTGACGGGGCCAAGTTGTTCTCCCATGTTTTTCCCCGATAATGGCCATGGCTGGTACTTGACAGGTTTGTGCAACTGGAAGTGCAGCACAAGCAGATGTGACGGAGCCTGCAATTGCGCCGGAGGAGCTGAAACAGATTTGCTGAATGACATGCATCTCGGTTCGGACATCTCTGGCCAGTTTGAACCCTTGAAACACCAAGAGAGGGCCATCTATCTATCTATCTATCTATCTATCTATCTATCTATCTATCTATCTATCTATATATATACAATTATATACATATACATATACATCTATAATTTTATGTTTGCTACATGCCGATGACATTTAGTTTGTCCTGAGTTTCAGCGTGCCAGGATCCGGCGCCAGAGGATTCGGACGAGGCAACAGCAACGCCAGCTCCTGCAGAGGCACCAGGGCATGTGAGTAGAGCAAACCTGCATTTGCCACAGCTGTGTCCAGACACCGGTCAAGCGTTTGGATTTTTTTGAATCGATTTTTTTTGTTTATGTCGTAGATCCTTTGCATGCGCGATCTAGGAAGACTTGTTGGCAAATGCAGCGACATCTCTTAAGAAGCTTGCCATAGTTCCCTCTTAGTTGATGATGAGTGGACTTTTTCTGAGCACATGGGGAAACGGATCTCAGTGTCATTTGGCAGGCTCCAGAAGCACAGGATGTGAAGCCCGAAAGCGTTTCAAAGGAGTGCAGCAAAGTGCAGCCAGTTACAAGGTACAAAATGGTTGTTTGATGGGATGTGATGGGACCTTGGGAAAGCATGAAGTTTTCGTATTGGCACTGCATTAGATTCGAGAGCCCATTGCAGAGGCTTTGACATGGATGCACTAGAGTGAGTTTTCAAGATTCCTTTTGAGTTTGTTGGTCTTTGACCATCATTTTGAGCGGCAATTTCAGTATGTATGGGTGACTCATGTGACTCAAATTGTCCGCTGCTCTCTGTGAATCTGTCTCTCATTTGAAGGTGGAGGTGCGGCTCTTCCAACATTTTGATACATTTTGCACTTCGCAATGGATCCAAAGAAAGGTAAGAAAAGTGAACAAAGTGAACATCCCCAAGTGTTCCTTGCACCCTTGGTGTTCTGATGATCTTGGTTGCGTTGGTTGTACCATAGTGTCTCAGGAGCTGCATCATCCTGCCATTGAAGAGGCTGGGAGAGCACCCGGTGGAGCAACCTCACAGCTATCATACTCAATTTCTGGGGTACACGCTGTGATTTTGGAGTGAAAGTGCGTGGAGATGTGTTAGAGGTTGAATGAGGTTGATGATTGACAATGCTGGACTTGGTGGGACTTGAGGTCACACACACTGTTGCGGACAGGCGGTTTTCAAATTTTGGAAACTCACAAGCAGAAGTAGCGGGGATATTTTTTGAAAAAAGAAACTGAACCTGTCTAACTTGCTTGGACCGCGCGCTTAGCTATTCGGCGAAGCAGTGTGAACGATTCCATGATCCCGGCTCACCGTCATAGCTTGGGAAGTGGGGCTGGCAATCAGCCAAAATGCGCCAGCCTGGAACTTGGTGAAAGAGAGGACTTGGAAGTACTCGGAATCCCTTCTTGGAATCTTTTGCAAAACTTGCATCATTTTACGCTTTAGCTTAACGTTCTCAACTTAACCAAATTTCTTGAAATAATTATTAACTTTTCAAAGTTTTCTGATTATAGTCATTGACTAACCATTTTTCTATGATTTTTCTGTGTGTTCTCCAAGTCTTCGATTTGCCACGGGATACGAGAAACCCTGAGGCGAGAATGGCTTCGGGAGTTCAACTCGCTGGGCTTTTGCCTGCGACCACAGGCTGGGCCGCTTTGTGCGGTGCCGGTGCTGCAGTTCACAAGGAAAAACGCTTGGATTTCGGATGATTTAGGCGGACTTATGCCTCCATTCCAGGTTTGTTTTGCTCATTTTCACTCATTCTTGTCCTGTTGCTCTTTCTCTCTCTCTCTCTCTTTTTTTGTTTTTCCTTTTTTGATCTTCTCTTGGAGTGTGTCTTCTCTGTTTCTTGGGTCCCCTCTTTTTCTCTCCATCACGATGTCTGAGATATTTTCTTTACCATGTTTCTTTATTTATTTCTTCTCTGTCTTTATCGTATTTAGGGCCTTTTCTTCATTTCTTTTTTTTGGTACCTTACTTCTCTTGTCTTCTCTTGGTGTAGGCCGCAAACCTGATCACCTCCTTCTTGGAGTCCTGCCTGAAGCCAAGCTTTGTGCCATCCATGACTTGGTGGCCATGTACTCAGTATCCAAGTTATTCCTTTCGGACATGCCTACCACCTTAAGATTTCCCGCAAGATCTGGCATTTCTCTTACTTTTCGATTTGTCAGACATGCCTGCCAAACTTTGGGCCCCCCAAATATTTCAGGGAACCAAGGTCAAGGGTCAAGTACAGTCGTGGAGCTTTTCGAGTGTCCAGTTTTTGAAGCATCCATTCATCATTCATCAAGTCTGAACAGTAAAGGTCTATCATCATTCATAACGACTGAACAGTATGGCAAAGGTTTGCAGCCGCAGGAGCAACCAGGATGACTGGCAGCAGCACGTGCCACTTAGGTGGTGACAATGCTGAAAGCGCCGTGGAGACATTGGTGTCCTTGACCAAGGTGTGGAGGGGTTCGTTTGTGAGTTTCACTGGCTGACCCCCTCCCCCCGGGCTTACTTCCAGGGTGCCAAAACAGTGTGGCCTCCCTTCTCCGTCCGTTCCTGCTGAGTGTCCATTACTCTTCGCTCTGTTGGTGAATGAAAAGAAGCTGCAATACAACGAAACATGTCCATAAAGCAGTTATTGCACGTTCCTGAAGCAGGTGTGGGGGCACCAACTTCTGCCTAGAGTGCTTTGGATGTCAAAGTGATGATACCCGGTTGTTTGCACTTGTGTCTTCCCACTCATGGTGTTCATCCATTGCATGTGCAAATATTTCTTCCTGATACTCGGTACCCTCCCTTCTTCATCAGAGCCAAGACCAGGAGGCTCCATGCTTGTCTTTGGTCCACACGCCCCTGGCCCCTCAAGTTGTATACATCAATGCTTTGAATGTGCCGCTATCGAAGCACTATGCAGCCACAAGAATGATCCATTGTTTCTTTGTGTAGCTTCTGTCACTCTAAGTGTGAAGATAGAGACAGCTGGCACACAGCAGACAGCATCTTCTGTTACACTGACATCTTCTGTGGTCCCAGTTCGTTGTCAGGCTCATCTGAATGCCAGCAAGACCTCCTTCCAGCCCGTCATTGATGAGGAGGTCATGAAAACTGTCCCAAGCTGAGAATTAGATTTTATACCGTAGAGTTCAGTCAGTGGTGATCGGTAGTGATATGAATCAAAAACATGACATGACATCACCACTGTCATTTCATTTGTCCGCAGCAGTATGAATGAACTGTTACTGGTAGAGCATGTAAAGCTCTCCAAATTACTCGCTTCAGCCATTCATAGTGAAGTAAAAGCTTGTATCATAACTTATCACGTGTATGATTGGAATGTATTGAATATCACATGATACGCTTAAGCGTCTTCGCTGATCTTCAATGTTTTTAGATCTCTGAGTTGCACTTGAACTCCAGGTCATTGCAGCAGCTGTCGAGGAAACTGGGGCTGGGTACATCTTTTGTCTGTTGATCTCCAAACATGTTGCAAAGATATGCAAACATGCAAGTGAAACATCTGAAGAGGAACGAGAACAACAGAGAGGAGAGAGCAAGGGAGCTTCGGAACACAAGAAGCCTGCATACATTTCACAACCATTGCGATCAAGTCCTGTTGATGCAACGAAGATCCCCGACTTTGACTTCAGGGAGCTGCCGCAGATGACATTGACATGGAGGTGCCAACCATGAGAGAGCTGGTATGTGATGGTATGCGCATGTAGTCATTTGCATGGTAACCAAAGGCCCCAAGAAGGCATGTCGGGTCTCGCTCCAACATCACAGCTGGTCATTCCAGCAGTAGCATGTTACAATTCAAGAGGCACAGGAGTGGAAACACCTGAATTTCGGCTGACGACCCAAGACTAATCGAAGCAAATGGCAGACATGCACACATAAGGCCTTGATTTTCCCTGCCTTCCGCCTTCCCCGGATTGTTTGTGAGCTGATTGTCAGTCACATCTCAGGGCCTTTTCTGATAGGCTTTCCTACTTACACGACATCACATGTTTTTGTTTGTTGCTCAAGCCTGTGGACCAAATGAGAGGCAGAAACTGAAAGTGTAATGCAATTGATTGCAGGCTTAGCACAACCAGTAGGAAGGGAGTATTACGACTGTAGGCGACTGAACCGCACTGCAGAATGATGGGCCTTATTTTCATACCTTTTACTGTCCCTGACAAATACAATACTGTAGTGCGGGGGCATGCGCGGGGCAAAGCTGAAATCACTTCTTTGGCAGTGCAGCAGCAAGTGTGGCTCTGCAAGCAGCACGAACCCATTGGCAGCCTGCTTGCTTTCAAGCGTACATTTGAAGCCTTACAAGCCCGTGGCAATGAAGACATCGGATGAAACACATAGTGACCGGATGCTTCTTCATTTTTCAGGCACTGCAGATACATTTGGACTCCTCAACTTTTGCAAGTCTTACAAATCTCTTGCCACTGGGGCTCTCAACGAGCCATGGATCTCCGAACGTCTTTGCTGGAGCCAAAGGCACAGAAGCACTCGCACGAGACATAGATAAAGAATGCAAATATGATAAAGATGTCCAAGCAGCAGTAGGTCAGTATATATTCTTGTTAACCCCAGAAGGTTGATGTCTCTCCGAATTACCCACATTGTATCACATTGTAATATCCCCCGTCTCGTCGCCACAGTTTGCGCAAACCTGTGCAGTGTTTGGAATGACAGTAGCTTTTCAATGCTCTGTTTAGATTTGATCCTTGCGAGTTTGCCTCCCAAAAAAGACTGAGTTCCAAGATCTGTCTCCATTGAAAACATAGATACCAAGCTCATCCAAGCTCTATATCTAATATGCTACAGGATGCTACAGGTCCTCTAGTGGTACCCAGCTGCTTCAGGCGCCAGATGCCACAGGGCTGCCGCCAGCCATCGAGACAACACTCACGGCAGTGCGGCAATGCGAATCTTCCTCCCGTGACGCTTCAAGTGATGTTAAGTGATGTTAATGATGAATTTCAGAGATTTTAAGTGTCATCATTTTCTTCTGATGTTAAGTGATGTTAAGTGTCATCATTTTAGTCATCCCTTTGCAGCGTACTACTCGTACATTTTAAGGATAAGCCTTGGGTGTGCATTTTGACTTGCTCGGATTTTCCATGTCTTTTGGAGGTCAACAGTTCTGCTAAGCTGTGGCGTTGCCGGCGTCGAGCTGCTCGCGGCGAACGCGCCCCTGGAGGCGAATTGTCTCTTTCAGGGCTGTGTTCGTTGCGAGGAGCTCGGCGCTGCATTGCTGCATGCCACGTGCGAAGACGGTCGGGTGCCTCAGACGCTTGGGAAGTGAAACCCAGCAGCGTTTCAGCCTTTGATTCGTTCCTGTCCCTGTAACATCCTGTAACTCTGGCCTTGTCGATGACATGACATCCTTCTTCTGTCTGCAGCTTAGCTTGGCTCAACTTCCAAATTGCTGTCCTGGGTTTCTTCGCCATGGCGCGCCGAGAGAAGAGGCTTTTTGTTTGCGCTCCTCAGTCTGCAACCTGAGCATAAATAGCACAGCCAACACCAGCTGCAGCTTTTTTTCTCTGGTGGTAGTGAGTCGGAAATGGGGAGACTAAGCATCTATTTTCAGCATTCCTCTCGAAGTCCTAAGTTCTTGAGTTCAAGAACTGATCCTACATAGCCTATATCATGTGTCTGTTGCATTCTTTTGCAACCCTTTTCTTTTGCATCATGGCACTCCTGGCCCACGAAGGCTGTCCTGGCATTCCTTGGACTTCACTCACGAACCTTGCTGGGATGGACCAAGGAGGAAGCGAAACAGCAGCAGCTTGGCGACAAAGGCTCTGAATTGGCACGGCTCTATCATCCTCGGCGGTGCAGAGCCAGGAGCTAGTTCCCCCAGGCCACTAAACCCAAACATCAAAATCATCCAAACGCAACAAGTACCATCAAGTACCTAAGAAATCTGAGACCTGCTTGTGCTTTGCATGGCTACGCTGCTGTAGTTGCACATTTTTGCATCGCTTGAGCTAAGGATGGAAAAGAACGTGAAGGCATGGTGTTCATAAGGAATGATGCAGACGTGGGTTTTGAATAAGCAAAGAAGTCCATAAATGATGCTAGTCACTTGCAGACGTACATCATATCATATGATTTGAACGTGAGTCGCGAGAGCAAGTGTCGCCATACAGGAAAATGTGCATGATGTTTGGCATAGTTTCGAATCTGTTTGCACTCCTCTTTACTTGAAATCTCGCTTCATCAATTTTTGTCTGCTGGCTGGTCCATGTTACTCCCTGTTTGCAGGTTTGGAACTCGCCTCATAACATCAGAATCGCAGGATCCAAGTTCGCTGTTGACACTGTCTCCCAGGGAGCTTTGCAATGGCAAGTGAGGCATGGGCGGCATGGGATCCTCTCCCAATCTCTTCCTCTCAGTTTAGATCAGACTGTCTTTTGCAACTCGGAGTTTGAACATTTGAGTTACTGATTTCACTTTGCTTCAGGGCTACGGAAACCAAAAACAGCACCTCGCCAAATGCTCTCTTTTTGGCGCGCGAAGATGGGGGCAACGTGGTCTATGGGCTGAACTACGACTCTGAGATACTTGGATCATTGAGCTAGCGGTACTGGGCATGGTACTACTTTTATCAACCACATCATTTCGGAGGATTCATGAGTTGTGAAGCTGGAATGGCCGGTTCTCTTTGGCTAGTAGTGGTTAATGATTAATAACAAAGATGGACTGCACAATACTTTACAGTGGTTGACAATTACTAGTTTCTACAAATAGTTATCGATTAACAATAATGATCCCCTCAATTAATGATTAGTAGTGGTCACTAGTAGTTGATGGCAAGGCTAATGGTGGTTATCAACAGGATTTCTTTTTGTTCACCGCTGCCTTCACTGGTCTCGGTCGTTCTGGGTCTCAGGAAGAGCGACCTCAAACCTTTGGGAGATCACCGAATCCAATTCTCAGCCACTGGCGATGAAGAGTTCAATGACGTTGATTGGACCTTGCGTGTGGAAGGCCAGTGGCACAGGTCAGTTTTGTTCTGCTCCCAATTTTCTGCTGCTTGCGTTTGGGTCGAATTTTGGCTAAATGTTTCTAGAAAGAGAGCTTCTTGTGCTTCCAAAGTAGAGTTTTTGGGGTTGGTGTGTTTTGGCATTGGACACTTGTTCTTTAAGTCACAGAATAGAATATATTATATAGAATTATACGATTGTATAACTTACATATTTGTTATGATTTGTCTAAAGTACAAGTGATGTATCAGGAAACCACTGATGGAGACTGTTTCAGGTGACGATGAGAAGCAGCCTCGCCACTTCTCCATCACTGGCAACAGCAATGATGTGGTCACTTGGTCGACAGAAACTGCGAAAACTCCAAGGCAGAAGCACTCTATTTTGACTCGCCAGGCTGACGCACACAAACACACATACAACAGGTGCGTGTCAGGTATCAAACATATACACAATACAAATTCGCTTCGGTGTGTTTATTTGTATTGTCATCAAACAGGTATCAATGTATTGATACATGTACCCTGCTTTGCTGTATGCGAGACATCCGAGTGGCGCTTTGAAGTATGCTAAGGTCTATGACGGTTCTTTTGGCTGGGAAAAGACCCTGAAGAATGGCTTAGGCCACAGGGTTTACAGATTTGGTGGACGGCAGAGATAGCTGTTGATGCTGTTGTTTGGATGGACGACAGCAACGGTCTCAGTTGTAGCAAGCTGACGATGCACCGAGCTTCGAGTTACAGGACATCGAAGATCGTCCATAGTCCCGGGTACATAGTACATGACATCTAAGCAAGCTCACATTCAGCTGAGGGTTTTCGACTCTCTAAGTCTGGAATGCTCAATACCAGCGTCAGAGCTGAAGGATGCTGTTGGAAGCTTTAAAACTTAAATTCAGGGGCTCCCCAACCTGTTGGAGAACAAAATCTAGTACAACCGTTACAACCCTGCCAGAAATTTTGCATCTCGAGTTGGGACTGTGCCTGGACTGATCAGGTTTGCTGTATGCCGCTGATGCCAAGCGAAGATCAGGAGTGGAAGGCGGATTCTACAGAGGGATGGAACCAGATTGGGGAGCCTCCCAGGTCAAGCTGATATCATTTTCTACAGTACATTTTATACATTTTTTATGAAGCAGCCAGTATGTGGTAACACGCAGTGTGAAAAGTGAGACTCGGATTGAGAGTTCGTGGCAAAAGTGACTGAGATGCGACTTGCTTCATATCAAAATATCTCAGAGCTGCTTGGACCCCAAAAGTTTCCGGACGTCGTTCTGGAAAGACGCATCCGTGTACCCACGCAGAAGCTGCACGCTGTTCCTGTTCAAATTAGAGCGAATGCGTGGCGGATGCCCTCAAGGTCTGAACAATGTGGTGGTTTGTCAAGATAGGGGAATTTCAAGAATTGTTGGTTTACTACTAGCAATGATCAATATTGGATGATTTGGATGCACCCCTATTTTGAGAAACACCCATGTATCAAATTACTGTATGACATTTGTTTGTCACATTTGTCACATTTGTTTGCTCTTGGAAATCATTCGCGCTTGTGAGGCGTCCTTCCCAACTGGCTGCAGCAGAGCGTGGGTGCGAAGTATCCTACAAAGTATGGTGATGCCAAGGTTGCTGGGTGAAATTGGGACTTCCAAGATCCATCTTTGATACAAGCACTTGGAACAAGCCCTCAGCACTCCAAGTGTTTATATTTGTGTCAATTCAATGCTTACGACATCTTTTGAGTGCCTTCTTTTGGCGTCAAAGAGGACTTGATTCGATGACTTCTCTTGCTCTCAAGTAAGGTGCTCTTGTTCCAACCCGACCCAGAAAGTGACAAGAAGAGCTTGGAATATGAAGCATCGTGGAAGGGCAAGCTGCAAGGAGTCAGCGGATGTCAGCGGTCAGCGGATCCAAGGTATACAAGTTGCAAAGGCAAGTTCAAGTTGGTTGAGTCCAAATATGGATGTTGATTCTAAAAGTGTTCCTAAATCGGACCCAACAAGGTGTACTGATGTGTACATGATGTGTAGTGCATTCCTGTCTCATCTGTCTCTCTGCCAGGAATCAGCGGCAAAAGCATTGGGAAAAAGATCCTGAGCACTGACCCACAGTACAATCTCAAGCTCAACAACGAAGGTTGGTCCTTGGGTCGGCTGCGGCGCACGGAGCCTGCCATCCTTGGTCCAAAGTAACCTAGGGATCCCAGGGACTGTCGGCCACGCCTGGTCACAGGCTTTGATGCCAAGATTCGTGCACCTGCGAAGTTGGGAACCTTGGCTCAAGACATTGTTGAAATGCTGCAAGGCCTTGATATACTTGGACTAGTTCGAGCCCAGAAAGATGCGATGCCATAGAATTGAATTCAACGTATGTAGTTATATACATCCAACACAACGGATACATTTTGCATGTCTCGCACACAGTCTTGCTATGTCAATAGATATTGTCAACCTGTTGGCCTTTTCATCTTGAGAGTAGTTCCGTGCGCCTTTGCTGAGTCCCAGACCCCTCCCTAGTCTTCGTGGACTCCCCTGTACTCTAAGACCCAAATTTCAGGAAGTTTTTCAATGCCAACCAGAAATATGCTATCGTCCCAATGTTGATTCCTTCTCTGCCATCCCTGCAGCAACAGTCACAGCAGCTGTTCTTCACATAAGCAACCACCTGAGAAGCGACCAGGCACCGCTTTCGGAGCTGAAGGATCTGTGTCCATGGATGGAGACAAGGACTTGTCAGGCACGGCTCGACATGTGGTTCCGACTGCTGGATGATTGGATCTTAAGCACTATGACTATGACGGTTGCAATAGTGATAAATCAATGACAATGGTGAGTGATTTATTATACTGGGAGTGATCATAGTGATTAGAACTGGTGAATCATCACTATACTATGAATCATTGATTAAGAATAATCACTACAGTTATAAGTTATAATAGTTGATAACAATGATCTATACTGGTATTATTGGCCGACACATTCTGCATCATTGGAGACCATGGCCGAGCTTAGTGCCACGCATGCGTAATCGTGGGTGGACCCATGGATGACTGAATTTGCTCATGATGTCTATGTCCACTTGTTGGTTACCACATCTTGATTTGCGCATTGGAAGTTATCTCATGAAGCAGCCAAAGCAGGGAAGGAAACAGGGAATTGAAGAGATAATTTTGCTTTGATGGCAGCAGCTTGTGTGATCTATGACTTGGACCAGAGTGAGACTGGTCAATCATGATCATGTTCACTCATGTTTACTGAAAGATTCGAATCTTTCAAAGAAGACTTGGCATGATTTGGAGTCAATCCCTCCCGTCCTTTCCACTTTGTGATGTGAGTTGTGTTTCAGCTGGCACTCGCAGGTTTTGCGGAGTGGAACGGCAAGCGCGAGGTGGCAAAGGGCTTGGAAGTCTTGATCGATGCCAAGACCACAGCGAAGGCACGGTAGAACACCACTCGACAGCAACGACAAACGTGACACCAAGGACGACAACATGTCTTTAGGCTCCCCGTGCATGGCCCAAAGGGAGACAGGGCTCCTGCATTTGGTGATGATCAGGAGGCCCATATGACAGGATGGCAAAGGATACCCTGAGAAACACAGCCTATGTCCATCACCTGTCAATATGTACGATGAACAACATGTGCAATGCGGTAGAGCGTGGTGAAAGGCACTTCATAGTGTGACCCTCGTGTTTTACACACCAACCACAGATGATCAACCAATTGCATTTCCCATTCACTGATGATCCAGCAACAAACATGTGGTAATACATGGTAGTACTTGATGATGGTGATTGCTGATATTCATGTCACCTTGAACCGTTGAAACCAAAATATTGGTGATGTCGTGGTGATAATTGGGGCTGCTCATGTATCTTGATGCCACCTTTAAAACCAACAAGTGACACTTGGATGATGCTTGGTTACCATTGGTTACCAATGGTGATACTTGGAGTGATACTCTTGACCCTATAGCACCAGAGTATGCCCGCATGTTGCAAAAACATGGTGATGCTTGTTGACTCACCATAAGTGATACTTGTTGACTTCCCACTAGTATCACCGTTGTGATATGACTCACTGACATGGTGATGCTTTGTTGATACATAGTTGACTCACTTACTTGACTCACTTACTAATGGTGACTCGCGACCATTGTCATCTGCTGTCACCGTCCTTCGCCACAGGAAGGCAACGTGACCATGCAACCCATCGGCCTGACCTTGGCTGCCGACCTGGGCAAGCTGGCACCAAAGCTGGCCACCAGCGACTCGTGGCCAGCTTGCAACGGGCCATGGAACTCGATGACTTCAACGAGTCAATAACCAGCGGATGGTCGATCAGATAAGCCAACCGCCAACACTTAACCACTAATCAACAGTTCACCAACAAGTAGCCAACAGATGCCAACAGCAATTAAGTTCTGGTCCAGAAGTTGATAGCTGTTGATTAAGAATTAGACACAATTGCCATAATTACGAGCTAAGGATCAACAATTAAATGATGTGTATTTATTTGATTGATAATGGTGGAGCAACCATTTGCCAGTAGAAAACAATTCTTCAACAATCAGCCTTCATCAATCGGCCACCACTACAATTGTTCACCATTGTAAAGCTAGAGCCAAAACCAGTTGATGGAACGATCACTGGACCCCAGTGCTTTGACCTGCAGACACCCAACGGATCATACATGGCTTTGAGGGACAGGAAATAGTTTACTCGTTGGGATTCGACCCGACTTCAATCTTTCGGTTTCCGAGCCATGTCAGAGGCTTGCGCATCCCACACACCGAGGTCCCTGAAGCGGCCCAGCCGTTACAAGTTGGGCGAAGATAGTGCAAGTCTGTCAGCATCGGCTGTCCTGAGCCCAAAGAAGCTTCCAGAGGCCGAAGTCCGAAATTGACGAAATATGTGCATTTGCCATTGTCCAATTTTTCTGGTTTTGCTCGTCATTGTTTTTGGATCTCGCCGAAAGGTGAAAGCCACAGGAAGCGCCACTTACGATGACAGCGGCGATTTGAGCAGCTCACTGAAGGTCACAGCAGAAGATTTGAAGCTGGACAAAGATTCCCGTTCTGACGGTTTCTCAGAAGGCGGGTCCCTCAAATCATCCAGCTTACTAAGCATCTATACTAGGAAACCTACCATTTTGGGGGTCCCCTATTTTGAGAAACCACCATTTTGGTGGCTGATGATGGCTGTTGGCGGTGGTGGTGTTGCCCACTTTTGGTAATGAGCTTGTTGCATCCACAACGGGAAGAATTCACATTACGGCGAAATAATTCATTAGAATGAACATTAAGAAACATTTCATAAATTTACATAAATTTTCAACTACTATCAAATACAAATTTATCACATTTATGTGTAAATTACAAAGTTTTGTCAATTTCTCGGAGTACAATCAGCAAGCTTTTGCAGGGTTTTCGAGAGCCAGGTGATGGAATCAGAGTAGTGGTATAAGCCGTAGTGTATAAGAGGTATTGAACATTCAAAAACTTAAGAGTCGTCAATGCATATATTTAAATGTATATTTGTTCATATTAGGTATATGGTATATGTATATATTATATATATATATATTATATGTATATATATATATATGTATGTGTATGTGTATGGCGAGTACACCTTGTATTGTGTAGAGCTTGCAATCCTGATTCCCAGGCAAGGTTGCATGGATAAGCAGCGTGACAGGTGCCAATCGAGTATCCTCAACGTTCGACACTGGCAAATAAGGATGTCCGTACGGGACGCCCTTGAATCATCAAAGACAAACCAATCAGTAAAACGTCATTTTTCCAGGTACACAGTTGACATTACAGACATTCCAAACTTGATTTAGGCCTTGCCGTTGGATGCCGTTGGGTCACACGTTTTAGGAATCAGATTGCGCATGGAACATCATACCGAGTCACTCGTCGAATAGCAGAGAGAGTCCGAAGTTGTGCATTCGATGAGTCTCGGAGTCCAGCCAAGGAGTGGAGTGGATGCACGATATGAACTGAAGAGTGGCAAGAAGGGTCTTCAGCAACTTGCAGAAACCAGTCGAAGCTGAAGAGCAGATATTTGCAGCACATTTCCTGATCAACTACAAACCAGTAGAAGCTGAAGTGGCAAGAAGTAGCTGATGATCATGTGATCAGCGGCTTGACCTTGGATCAAAGTTCGGTCACCCTTCACAGACCAATTCGGTCCCCCCCCCGGGATAGAAGGCCCGCAAGCCTTTCTCAGATTCTATCGTTGTAGGTGATCATCAACTTCTCGACATCCGACAACTCATGTGGTTGGGAGTTCACCCAGCAAGGATTCCCATTCCCATGCTGATTGCCAGGCAAGCAGCTGAAGTGCGACTTCCAAGAGTGGAATTCCAAGGCATTCGCAGAACGAAAAAGGGGAGAAACTTGTTGTCACCCATCGCCGGAAATATCCTTATTATTAATTGAGTTGCGTCATTTGTCCCCAGAAACAGCAGCCAAGCAGATGGTTACTTCAGCATGCAGTTTCTTTCCAGCAATCAGTCAGTGCTTATCAACATATTTGCCTTTCTAAACGTTACTTGTAGCATTGAAGAGGTACAAAGGAGTTCTGTTAAACCTTGTCAACCCGGTTGCAACCCCGGGCACAGATGGAAGCTACTTGCGTGGCACCGGAAAAGTCTACAAAGGTGGGAATGCGGTCAGCTTCACTCATGATTAGAACTACGATCTTTGCTCGCTCACGATGAGTCGTTGAGATTGCTGTTGAAACTTGACTCTCAAACCGTTCGATCATCGTGAGTCACACAACATTGATTATGCAATTATGCATGATTATGCTGGGGTGATGCATTGCCAGCCCAGGGCAGTGCACATATTCGAACAACACCATGACGTGTTTCAAAGCAGTCAGGCTCCGAGTGGGGCGAGAAGCCACGGGTGCAGCTGGGTGTTCAGTACGAGGGCAACTTGCGCAGCTTGGCGAGACGAAGGACCCATGGCTCTGTCCATGAAATCATAGCTTTTCAGCAGGTTTTTCTGACGGCTTGTTCTTTTAGGCTTCGACCCATCTACCCAGACCCATGGTTGGTGTTGGTCTTGGTATCACAAAGTTCATCAATTGCTCCTCAGGCATCTTGGATCATGACTTGACGTTGGGCGGAGAGAGCTCTGCGTTCGATTCCGGCAGGCGTGGTGGCCATGGTTGCCATGGTGGCCATGGTCCTCGCTGGGTTTCAGTTCTATCGTCCCAGCGCACTGGCATGTGATGTCTATTGAATATGTTACTTACTCTATAGCATAATTAAGTACTGTAATTGAACATACATGATGGTACAATACACATCAATACCCTGCACAACTTTTTCAATTATCAGGAGAACAGACTTGAAACAAATCGCCGAGGTACCCATAGCTCATACAATTACAAAGTGATTCCTTTTTTGGCGAGCTGTACGACTAGTCATTCAATCCAGGGTTCAGATCCTGAGATGCTGGAAAGTCAGTCAAGAAGCCTTGTTGGAGTCTGGCGGATGCGGTATACCACTTGCGAGACTGGGCTCTCCTCAGCTTTCCTCTTGGATTTTCCAGACAATTAGAATCAATTAGACCTCAAGAAAATTTGGCTTTACTCGTACCAGCTCTGGCCATGATTTGTGGGCTTTTGTCTGAAACTACCAGCAAAATGGTAGGAATCTCTTGGACGAGATGGGAAAGCCATGGTCCAGTCCTGAACTCAACAAAGCTCGCAACAGCGTCTTGGCAAGATTTCCAAGGGCAGGGCTGATGCTGGTTGGCGGGAGTGTAGGGTAGGGTCGAGGTAGGGTAGGTCCTTTGGTCCGTTGGAACTATCATTGAGGGGCGCGTCTCAAGGTGATGTGATTCATTTGGCTTGCAACCTGCATTCGCTCCTACTGTCCTATAGTCCTATAGTGGTTTATGTGTTAAATTCATATTTCACAGTTTGGACGTGGAACCGGCCACTCAAACAATTGATCGTCACAACATGCCATGACTAGACTATACGTACTCAATTGGTTTTCATGAATTTGTCTGGCCAAACCGGAGCTTTCTGACCCTAGAATTTCAGAAACACGTCGACCACAAACATGACGGCCTGCTTTATGCTGTGAGAACCAAAGAAGTGTCCTCAGGGAACAGGAGGCCATGCAAAGTGCAGTCGAAGCCCATTTTCAGGTGTCAACACGAGCTTTTACACTTCTTGCTTTATATACTCAAGTGGATTGTGAAAGCCTTTGGTGGGAGTGAATAATCACATCTTTTACTGCCCACCAGGCGCAACTTTGTGCGCTTGGGGGTTGAACTAACGGCGTGGTGATGGTACGTTTCTGTGCTACATTGCGCTATACATATATGTATTGTATATATGTTCATATATAGTATATTGATCGACCGGCAGAGAGATAGAGGGATTTACAGAGAGGTTGGGTTTCGGACGACTCAAAGCACCAGAGGACTCATGCTTCGGTTTCCACTCGCACATCAGGTGCCAAAGTTGTGCGAAACTACATCAAGAGCGAGCACCTTTGCAGCAGAATGACACCGAGAACATGAAACTGCTCGCATTTGATGTGCGTAACTGCCAGCCCGGGCAAGCATTGTCAGCCCCGCTGCTGATCCCTTGATAGCTATGCACTGCAAGCAGCCAGACTCTGAGTCTGACATCCCGAACCTGTCTTTACTCCAAAGGGTCTCAACATGTTCGTTCCTATTACATCTTTCACCCTACAAATATCAAGCAAATCTTCCTGAAACATTTGATGCCTTCAGATGACCAGGAATTACCTCAAAAAAAGTCTGCCGGCAAGGATATGCGTTTTCCAAAGTCATTATTGTTTGACTTCTTTCTTTATCAAAAACAACTTCAGATGTGACTTAGCACTTTTGTCCAGTGATGTCCATCATTGGGTCCTCCTATTGCCCCCCAGGACAGGACACGGGCGCAGATGGATTTCCAAGTGAGTTGGATGATGGCCTGCAAGATTTTGCCGCAGGGCTCGCATCGCTCATGAGTCATGAATGGGGACATTGTTTCAGGATGACACCATCAGAATCTACATGGTGCCCTGATGTACTAGCTGCGCTACTAGCTACTGACTACTACCTACAAACTACCACCTACTCCCTACTCACTACTAATCACATCTAATCACTAACTACTAACTATATACTAGGTACGCGTCCCATAGACGGACGTGTGGCATTGGCATCATGGGCTTAGATGATTGATCACAACATCTCATGTTTTACAGTGTTTCCTGTCCTGACATGCCACACTGACGAACTAATTCTTTTCGAGCACCATTTCGTCACTTTTTACGCGGCACATCTTTCAGACTTGCCATGATCTCCGATGCTGTCAACCGTGGCCGTAGCATCAACATTGCATGCGTGTGCAAGTGAACCTTAACATCCTATCCCACCCCACCCCGTCCCCCCAATCAACACAGAAAGGTAACCGCAACACACTTGGAAGCCTTGAAAGCCAAAAAAAAGCAGAAGGCTACGCATCTGGCTGTGGTGCCGGTGCCACCTACTAACTACTCACTACTCGTTTCTGCTTACTTACTACTAAGTATACCACCTACTAGCTACTCCCTTCCAGCTACTAACTACTAACCACCACCTACTAGTAGTTAATAGCTGCCAACTACTATCTACTAAGTACTGCAGCGACAACAATTGGTACGCCTACTACTACCACTACCACTGCTCTACCACTGCTACTGCTTCTTGCTACTGCTGCTGGCACGCTACTATTACTACTGTTATTGTATCCCTTTCTGTACTACTGCTAGTACTGCTGCTACTACTAATGCTATGTTGTTTTACTGAATGCAAAACAACATGTAATGACTCAGGATGAGATTGCTTTCTTGATTCCTTGTAAGCCTTGCAAAAAGATTTCGTGTTTTAGTGCCTCTGAATCCAGATGTGCAGCATTGGTTCCCTTTGGTCAGGAAACACCAGGGTTGAATATCAGTTAAAGCCGTGTGAGCCTGTGTGGATCTATACCTTTGTAAGGGCCGGACGCCAGATGTCATGGGGAGCAGGCATTTAGACCTGAAATGTGAAACATGTGGATGGATTCTTTGTTGCTGTCAGAGACGTGTGAAAGACACTAAATAACTGATGCAGTCATGTCAGACTAACTACAAACATGTTGAATAATTCATGATGCACTGTTCAACAATGTAGTTTTGATTTGTTTCCTTGAGAATCCCTCCGCATGGATCATAATTCCCTTCTTTGTGCGATGCGTTTTGCTGGCTGCATCAAAGTTGGCCACGCGCATTTGCTCAAAACTCTGGGACATGTCGCGCATGTGCCCTCTGCCGATTTCAATGGCCGGCCCTTTGCTGCCTTTTGATGAAGGCCTTAAGTGGTCATTTCTTCAGTTAAGAAAAGATCTGTGCTGCAACTGTTCAACCGGCCGCAGCAGTCCTGATTCCAGTGGATCAAGTGATATCGGTTGATGGATCCGTGGCAGACGAGCAGGCCTTTGAGACAATGCCATGAGCCACCGCACGGATCACCTACAATTCCCTACCATGACCTGGAAGGAATTCCTGCACTCAGGTTAGGCTGTCGGCATGCCGAGCTGCCTGGGAAAGCCTTGAGAAGTACAGGCCCTTGGGTGGGCACAGCTCTCAGACGCTACTTTACGATGGAGAGAGAGTGCTGATTTTGGACTGGGGACAGCTATGAAGTGTAACTAGAAGCCTTAGTACCCTCCCTCTCCCTTTTTCCCGTTTTTTGCCGTGTATTTCCTATCCTTTTTCAACTTTTGTCAATTCAGGCTTTGAGTGCTGCCTTTTGGTCACACTTGGCAAGGGTACCTCCAATAGCTTCTTTTTCTTCTTGCAGACCGCTCTACATATGACATGTCTTGACAGTATCAAGCTGTTGGTTTGCGGTTGGTTTGCAGCAATCTGGTGCGGATGCGCAAAGCACAAGTCCATGGATGGAAGACATTTAGCACAGGGGGTGAGTGAGGGATACTAGATTGGTTGAGACCTGGAGGTTTTTGACGATGATTTTCAGGGTCTTTCAGTCTTCCTGTGAATTTTCCCACACTTGGGAGACTGTAAGTGGCCAGGCATGGCAAGGCAGCTTGAAAGAAGAAACACATGCGAACGCAAACGCAGGCGAGCTCCAGGTGTTCCCAAGCAGTTTCTTGGCGTGAGACCAGGCATCAGATGGTTGCCCCTTTGAAGTGGAGGTGTTATTTCTGATGGCATTGGTTTAACGTGGCATCGGCCATACATATATAATCATATATGATATTTATACGATCATAGTGGGGCTACGCTCTCATCCGTCAATTGACTTTCCGCTTGGTAGCACCTGCAATCATTGCAAAAGGCAGCGCGATGATTCAGCTTTCGTGATTGAGTTGAGACGGGTGCCCCCGGTCACATCCAATGTATTTGAACAGTCATAGAGATGGTTGACCTTGGCGGCACATACAGTAGTAACTTCGGGAGCAGCAGAGCACAGTTTCTCACTTTACCAGGTGTGGTGGTTTCGACTGGAGACCAATCACTGACAGCCAATGGCCAAAGAAGCCAAAAGATGACAGGATCATGGAGGATCTCATTGCGAAAGGCAATGCTTCTGGTTTAAAACGGTTCAAGAGCAGCTTTGCACGTCAGCAGCAGAAAACCGCTGGATGCATGTTTTGCTTTGGTGTGTTGCATGTTTGCATTTCTATGAAGCGTGTTTTTGGACATCCCATGTGCCTCATTGACACAACCATTCGGTCACCTTACTTGGGGGGAAGCTTTGGATGCTCCGCGAGACAGGTGCTGAATGGCGAACTCGAAAAAGAAGCTCACATTTTCACTGCCACTGGGCTCTTGTAAAATTCCTCAATTCAGCTGCTGGGCAAGGGTGTTTCAGGAATGCGGGAAGATGTCTTTGCTTCTTCCCACATTTGTTTGTTTGAAGTTGATCATTCCGAAGCTCCCCCGGATCCAGGTGCCGAGCCGGACGTTTCAAGATATTTTCTGCTTTAAGACTATTTTAATATATTTTAATCAGATATTCAAAACCTGAGTTAAAAAAGGGGGGTCATCACTCCTCTCAATGTGTCCGTTTGCGCACCTACCTACTTACCGAGCTATTGATCTCTCCCTCCCTCCCTCTGCGTGCACCAGAGTTGTCCCTTTCAAATGTAGAGTATATGTGAGACTGGTTGGCTACTTTTCTCAGAGGTGAAGCCATTTGCCTTCAACGATGCTACAAAGGCCTGCTGGATGAGTGCATCCATGGGGAGTCTGCATTGGCTTAGATTCACAAGTCAGGAACCAGACCCTCCTGCCCGATGCTACTCCTGCCAGCGTACTTTTTGCCAGATTTTATTCTTGATGCAAAAGATATCAGCTTTTATTCTTGATGCAAAAAGATATCACAAATTGCAAAATATATCTACAGTAAACACATGCAAGCTGTACATTCAACCTTGACAAACGCTGCGACTCCTTGCTCGCGCAGTGGATGCAGTGCCTGGGATGCCGCGCACATACATTCGTCAGGCATGGGATCCGGCAGTGCTTGAGTCGGAAGCTGAGACAAGCTGCTGAGCGCGGTGGTCATTCACCGATTGCCACTTTCAAGGCCACAGCTCTTTCCAGCCGTCTCCTCCAAAAATAAGATCTACCAAGATCGCACCAAACTCAGAGAGTGCGATGAGAGGAGTCTACGGGCAAGTTCGCGCATGCCGTGGCCGAAGGTATATTAAAATAGGAAAATATACCACTGAAGGCACATCTGGAAATGGTAGTACATGATTGAGATGATGCAGTAAATTGATGTAATGTAGCTTTCAACACAATCTGTGCCTTTCACGTTCAAACATCGAGACAATAGGTTGTATTTTAAACTGGAAATCGTGATAGTATTTGAAGTTGTCCGGGATTTATTCGTTCCACTTGAATTTTTACGATGAATCTAATCGGGGAATCATTTTTTGCTATCATACCTGTGCTTCATTGTGCCACGGTTTGATTCTTGCTTCGCATTCTGCATTTCTTTGTTTTTGCTTGTATGGATCTCCATTCTTTGGCCCATGAATGTCTTATCACTCCACTTTGCACATGGAACACCACAGCTAAATAGGCACCAGATGTGACGTAGCATTCTCGTTTTCTATCCATGTCTGATATGCCCTTGGTTAGGCCTTTGGTCTTTGCATCCTTCCGCACTTGTTGTTCCACGAGACAATCAACGTCAATAAAACTTCCAGATCCCTTTCTACACCCTGCTTGCACCCAAATAAAATGTACTACAGCAATAAACTGCTGGACCAATCGAAACACACTTTGCCACATTTGGACTTTGTCATTTGATGTCATTTGTCTATCGATCTGTCCGGCCAACCGGCTTTAATCGGCTTTCTATTTTGACTTGTCTGGTCTTATCTTATCTTAGTCTTGGCTTCTCTTATCTTATCGCGTCTACTTGGTTTTCTGTTCACCAATCAATTAATCAATCAATCAATCAATCAATCAATCAATCAATCAATCATTCAATCATTCATTCAATCAATCAATCAATCAATCAATCAATCAATCAACCAACCGGCCAACTAACCAATCTACCCACAAACGAAGTCAAATCAAATAAAATCAAACCAAATCAAATCAAACCAAATCAATTAAATCAATCTATTTTCTGTTTACTTATCAATCAAATCGATCTACCTATCTGTCTGTTTGTCTGTCTGTTTATCTATCTACCTAGCTACCTATCTATCTATCTACCTATCTGTCTGTCTGTCTGTCTGTCTGTCTGTCTGTCTGTCTGTCTGTCTGTCTGTCTCTGTCTGTCTATCTATTTTCCATTCCATTCCCTTCCCTTCCCTTCCCTTCCCTTTCCAACCCAACCCAACCCAACCCAACCCAATTCTATCTACGTTATGTATCTTATCGATCGATCCATCGATCTACCTTTCTTTCTTGCTTTCTTGCTTTCTTGCTTCTTTCCTTCCTTCCTTCCTTCCTTCCTTCCTTCCTTCTTTCCTTCTTTCTTTCTTTCTTTCTTTCTTTCTTTCTTTCTTTCTTTCTTTCTTTCTTTCTTTCTTTCTTTGTTTCTTTCTGTTTTTCTTTCTTTATCTATCATGACGTTGCTTTTACGCAATTTGATTTTATTTTGAGCTCTTGTTGCTGCCAGCATGTGTGTGTTTTGAAGAGCCATAAGGTTCAACAGTTCTGTGATGAGACAACAGTCTTTTTTCAGGGAACTTAGGGCAGTATGCCGCTTGCTGGGCCAAGAAGGCAAAACCAGGCTAACTCAGACTATTGGAAGATAGGGCTTCATGATCGGTTGCCGCCAGCCTGAGTTGCCCTTGCCAAGGCTTCCGGATTCTGCATCAGAGACTTCTTCTTCACGGAGAGTCGGACACTAAGAAGGGAACAGACAATGATATGAAACAACGAAGTGCGTCTTTTGTGAGACTGATTGCGTCTGCAATGTCTTTGTCAGAGAACTTGCAACCTAGATGCTGTTGAAGACACTTGCGTTTTCATGCCACCGTTATCTAGGTGGCAGTGAGCAGCCATGATTCGGACAGTGGTGGATAGACCAAAACTGCTTGATGAACTGTTGACCGTGCTAAATGGTTGGTTGACGATGTTTAGCAGCGTTGAACCATTGTCGACCACAATTCAATCATTTCATGGACCATTCAATAGCCTCTTGATGCTTATTAAGCATAGCTTATGAAGCGTAGCTTATTAGGCATAGCTTATTGAGCATAGCTTATCAAGCAAGGCTTATTAAGCACCGCCTGTTAAACATGATGAACAACCATAGATTCACGTCCGTCCGGCTCGCGCTGCCTCAGGTTTGTTACGGAAGGCCTTGGAGTCTTGGGCCTCAGGCTTTGTGTCGGTGACGCTTCTCTTCTGTACGGATTCACTTGGAATCTCCAATGACTCTTGATGATTCCATGAACGGTGATTATCCAGTAGTTTGATAAATGGCGGTTTCACCAATGATGATTTGATATGATTTAATTGATGTTGTTTTGTAGAGATGATAGTAAACTGTAGATGTAAAAAAGAGGAATGCTTTCATTACATTAATGATGATCTTACGATGCTTTAATGGTTGCTAGTTGGCAAGGTTGATGATTGCCATTAGATACTGGTAGCTGAACCAATGATATATTGCAGATCTTTTTCTAGAGATCGAAAGACTGTACTGTATTTTGTTCAAATGCCAGTGAACCAGGACGCTTTGGTTTCAACGGTTTCAAGGGTTTCAACAGTAGTGAAACATGATAAAACACAAGGTTTCAACATCAACAGTGATAAATCATTAAAAAAACATCATATGATGGTTTTATATGTTTTATAACCTAGGTATTTTTATGTTAATTTATGTATTTTATGTGGTTAATGTTGTGATTTTTGATCATCTTCATGACTTGAAACCCCCCAGCCTTCTCCAAGGCCACCGGCGACGCAGTCACAGCGTTGCCGAGGCCACCACCGTGATGCCGGGACAGCGGAAGCTCACTTCTGTGGCGCACAGGACTTGGAGGGGTGCAAGGAATGGCAGTTGGTACTTGTTGGATCCACTTGGTGTTTGGCTGTTCACTTGTTCACTTGGTGTTTAGCTGTTTCATGCTGTTTCATTGGTACAAGCTATGCCAGCAGGGTATGACAATCCCATGGGACCCTGAGGTCGATAGTGGGCAATCCAGGCCGAAAGCTTTCCTTTGGCTTATTGAGGCGACAAGAAGATGAGCCTCTTGGCAGCGTTGGAACGACAAAGCACAGCAGGGTGTTCCTCAAATTTCCTCAAGTCATTGGGGGGTTATATGGTTTTTTATGGTTTACTACTACAATTGATTGATATTGGATGATTTGGGGGTCCCCTATTTTGAGAAACCCCCACATGGATCATGGATCATTGTCGCAAGTGCATCTCGTGTATTTTGATGACACGATCAACCTTCACAGATCTGACCACTGCTTTGTGAATAGAGCAAAGATATGCAAAGACATATTATTTTTGGCACTTGCATATCTTCTATCTCAGTATCAAAGCTTCCGTGGCTCTTCCCAGCTGTTCTACTCCCAATCATTGAGGTACAAGGGTCGCTGGGTCATTGAGGACTTGCACAAGGTGTAGGGGCGAGACTGACACCAGCCTTTAGATTTACTGCCCAAATCTCTTTTTTTGACATATTGCTAACAATCTAGTACGTACATGCCGTCTTTTAAGCCTAAAATTCTAAAGTTGCAAATGCAGCTAGCTTGCGATTCATGTGCTACGAGCCAAGTATTTTTGGTTTGCTGTTGATGCAACCCTGCCGCTCTTCGGCAAGGTCCTCCCAGTCGAGCTGGCTGTAGAGCCTTTCCCTCAGAGCGCCCACCTCTAAATTTTCTGGTTCAGCATGTACTCGATCAGCCCACCTTCAACTTGCTTGAAGAGATTTGAGAGATTGCTTCAAAACGACGTACTTCAAATGTTTCTTGCCCAAAGGCACATTTCCTGACACCTCTTTTGCTACTGATGTTGCAAAGGTTGATGTGAAAGATTGTGAAAGTATGTGAATGTGCATTCACCTGATATTTGCTGACACCCTTATACAATTAGTCCCAAGAACTGTCAGACATCCCAAGATTGCACATTTTGCCAGCATTCGTTGACGCATCTGAGAGAGAGTCTGAGATGCTGAACTATGGCATTGACTGAATGCAACTGACCCCATCTTCTCACATATGTATGGACATTTCATCTCATGCAAGAACGGACATCCAATCGTAAATCCACCAACCTACTAAGAGGATCTAAGAGGTGTACTGGCATAAATGTAATCTGATGTAGATTCAGACATATGATATGGGATATATGGGATCTTAATTGATACTTTTTCTCATGTGCACTCAAATACTCTGACCAGGGCAACAAGAGGAGGGGGGAGGCAGCAGGGAAGGAAGGCTTCAGGGAAGGAGGCGATAAGTCCCAATATCAAGAGACTCTCACCTGACACAGATATGTTTGTCGAACGTGTCACAAGTGATGCTGACCGCGGTACCTGCCTGCTGTGAACCAGCCTAAGGACACAGCACTTGGTAACAGATGGATCCTTCGTTTTGTGCGAAGGCGAATTGTTAGATGGAGTCTTTCGAGTGTGACACTCAGAAGAAAACTCAGAAGAAATGCACAAAAAGGTTGCTGAGCACAGACAGTTTGCGGGTTCGGGTTGAGTGAAGGCTTTCGCACACTATACAACTGTTCCGTTGCGTTGCAAACGCCCCATAGTGCACTGAATGGCTGAGAGTCAACTTAGACCGCAAATTCCGTCAACAAATAAATGGCAGCGTTTTCTCATGGGAAAACCCTGCGAGGTTTGCGAACTGCATCCATTACAAGCCATTCCACGGAAGGTGGACGCAGGGAGCGTGGAATGGAATCAGTCTGTAGAATTGGTACATGGCAACAAGGAACTTCAAGGAACCATGGTCGCAAGAATTCTATTCACCTTTGCGATTTTTCACCACGGATTCTACTGGTGAATTCTTCCCGAGAATTTGGTATTTTGGGATTTTCATGGATTTTCACCACCGATTCTGATCAGCAGTCGTTGAGATGCTTGAGATCCTCCTTTGGTCGCTTGCGCGCCGTCCACAGGTGAGCATCGAAAAGGATCAGCTGCCTGTGAAAGTCCTTACGGCTTCAATGACCGATGAGCAGTTGAAGCTCTTGGAGGACAGGGCGACTTTCCTTGGCAGCACCATTGACGGTGGTTAATTCATTGTCTATGTCGAGTCTATGGTGATTGATTCGTGATTAGCTTTTAATGCTGGTCACTGTAATTTCATGCAATGCTTCTTAATTTACATACAGTATCGCTTAATGAATGTTTAGTATTGCGGGGTTTGGTTTATCAAGGTAATCGCTTAGAAACAAGCATTCAGCTAGAGTCCATGCAACACTGATGCTTGCAACAGATGTCTGGAACCCATGAAAGAACCTCTCATGACAGTCTTTTAGCAAGCAAACAACTAGCACAACTAGCTGCGCGGTAGACCGTTGCAGGTTCCCAGCAATGTCTTAGCAGCTGGAAAGACAGTGTGTGAGACAGTAATGAGACGAACTTTTGCGGTCTTGCAGGCTCAAGAAGAAAGCAGAGATGGCTCGTATGTGGTCCTTTCCGAGGCTGGACAACATCATGAGATCGTCAAGCCATGACACAGTGATGTCGTGTCACGGTGTTTCAAAAATTCTATGTCTTTGCATGGAATCTGCGATTTCAGTCGTGACAGTAGGGGATCCGAAACTACAAGACCGGGCTTTCAGGTCAACAGTTTGTGGAGAAATAGCGCGTATGTATATTGCAATATATTTGTCTATGCATCTTGGGATGCACCAGTGGATGATGAGCTCTGGCTGGAATCCCAACCATTTGGGTGTAAAAGACTTCGTAGTGCTACTTGTTGTTTGGTTGTGCTTCAGCTTCTCGTTGTGGGTGGTGCCGTGGTGTCTATGGTTGTTGTTGTCATCATTGTTCCCTTGACCTGCTCACATGGATCGCCGACGTCATGAAGCAGAGCCTACCAGGTGCATTTAGACAGTGTGCAGAACTCAATTTGACCGGGGCGCGGGATTCCTCGAGCGATGGAATTTGCAATCTTGACGGGGTTGCTATGGGTTGCTGGCCAGAGATATTGCACAATATTACAGCGAAGCCAAGTGCATTCCTGCCTTCCAAGATGAAAGGTAGATGTTTTGTATATAAATACAGTTGGTTTCATAATATTGTGATGCACTAAGATTGTTCAAGAATTGCTTGGAAGTCGTAAAATGGAGTGACAGAAAAGTTGCATCGATTAGAAACCTGCAGAACCTGAACCAGTTGCTCATAGAAATTGTAAGTCGTCAAACGTCGCTGGACCTTTCTTCAGGTCCAGGTGTTGGACATGTTAGACACCGTGTTTCAAGGTATGGGCGCAGGGGGATTTGAGGCCTTTCAATTCTTCGCTTTTGAGTCCTTCGTGCCAAGATTTGTCACTTCGCCATGAAATCCTCTCTGCTCCAGGCTTCGAGACTGCTGGTCCGTTTGGCGCTCAGAAGTCCCAAGATTTCTGCTGAGATGTTCTGGATCAAAAGTGTGCACAGATTGCATCAGTGTCTACTCGATCCTACTTGATCTGTGAATTGCCTCAGGCCCAAAGCCTACATTCTCATGGGCAACTTTTGTTCTCGTTCGTTTGTGCCATCGTCTGAAGGAGTCTGAGATCCTAATGGGATCACACTGGGCGCATTTGTGACATTTTATGACCATGGTCACAGAACAAACTACCTACTAACTTAGTGACTTCCCAATTTATCCTAATTTCTTGAACAAGTTTCCTTGCACCACTCCGAATTGTTTGTCCATTTTTGTTGACGGGAAGCTTATGAAAATGATGAAGTGTCTATGCTGATGGGTGGAGTCTGTGCAATCGATGCTAAGAGCACTACATTCTTTAGTGAAAGCAATGGCAATGGTTTTGGGCTTTGCTTGAAGCGACTCAAAGATTGTTTCGTTGACACATGTTGACACTTTTGGAGCAAAAGCAGCAGGCCTGAAGGATCCCCCCCACACACAACCGCATAGTCCTTCTTGTATTCGGATGCAGAAGGTACACCATGATTCCGCCTACAAAATCAGAGCTGTCAACATGTGATGTGATGCGTTTCAATCATACAGCGTCCGGTGAGGTCCGCGCTTATCGCGAAGGCTTTGAGCGGCTGAAGTTTATGATGTGCAGCTCTCAGACACTCAGATGCTGAGAAAGCCTTCAAGGAGTTCCATGGAGCTCCAAATTTCTCACATCTCTTAGTTTCTCAATTTTTCTCAGTTGACCACCAAGATGAAGCAAGATGAAGCAGTTGGGAACAGAAACATACAGAAACCATGCTCCATCATGGCCATGTGATGCCATGTGGCATCCATGGCTCAGGAGGAGCTTGGAAGCTCATGTGATGCACGGCACTCGCTTCATCTTCATTCCGGGGCCACGAGATCCTGGACCTCAGACGCTGCTGGGAGGCCCAGGTCAACTGCTCCACGGCCGGGGCCTGTTAGAATGTGTGGTTACTCGTGGTTACCCGTGGTATGATTCAGAACCCAAGCCTGTCATGGTCTATCTAATATTATCTAATCCTGTAGATAATATTAGTGGATACATGTGGTTACTATTGCATGATATTAGTGGTTGCTATTGTACAATGTGTGGATTGAGATAGATTTAGATTGTTTATGTTTTCAGAATCTGCTTGAACATATTTGAACCTATGGAGAACGGAAACATTCTGCCACCATCAAGTCTCGCAGGTCTTGCTGAGTCTTGCCTCTACCCGACTCTATCCCAAGGAAGTCACGATGTCAATCCTTACCCGTGCATCGGATGCACGCTTCCAAGCCGAGATCATGTCCAGCATTCCCACAATGCTGAAAGCTCTACTCTTTATCCGAAGATTTGGCTTCCTGTACTCTACTCTACTCTTTACTTTTTTCTACAAGTCTTTTCCTTGTCACTGGCTTCTCATTCAAGTCAATGGCCTCCTGTTGTCTGGCTGCATGGTGCTATCGGTAACTGGAAGAACAGAATTGCCGTTCGATGCTAACATCATCAAAGCAATCGAGTGCAGAAAGACAGCTTCAAAGTTCAGACATCCCCTATTCGCACTGCCAGACAGAGCGCTTAATAAACAGTTGCTGCAAGTTCTGGTTGGGCCAAACATTGACTTTCAATCAACACCGTGCGGGAAAGATCCCCTGAAAGAACTAAAGCATGCTTTGACATCCAGTGAAAGCAATTTCTCAGAGACTTCTTTCTCTCTGCTGATTCTGTTATATAGCTACATCATGTTCCATGGACACAGTGGATGTTGGAGCTGAGCTGAAGGCCCCGCGCTATTCTTCAGCATCGGTAAGACCAGCCAGTCGATGTCAGTTGCATAGCTGTAGAGGATAGTAGAGGTATGGTCAGCTGCGGATCCCAGGAAAGTTTAAGTTTAGGTTTCAAAGTGAGGGCAACTGGTTCAAAAGTGTGCTGAGTTCTGCATGACACGCTTGATTTTTCCTTCATGTCGCCATCGCTCTTCAGGACATTGTCACCACTTCCCAGGCCGAATCTGTGGAATTTTGGCCAACCACATGTTCATCACAAAGCAGCGCCTGAAAACGCAGAGATCCACCCATGCCCGTCGTGTCTTTGGAGCCTGCGGCCCTCGAATCTTGCAGAATTCACCTGACTGCTCAAGCACTAGATGTACATGGTGCAGGAAAGAAATCTGTCTTGTCTTTTCCGAGTGGAACAAATGCTCTTTTCCACGATATCGCAGAGAGGACGTGAAAGCGACTGCAAAAAGGGAGCAGTTGCCCGTTACGCACGCCTTCAATGCGCAAGCTTGCCCGCTCTGGAAACATGGTGGAAAGAATCAAACATCTAGGCTGTTGATTGCAACTAACGCACCATGAAAGGAACCTTGAGTCAACATGAGTAAAGCTGTCCTAGGTCAAGGTGTATGCCGTCACATCTGCAATATGATACAAGGCGATGGATATGCGGGGTAAATGTGTATATATATATATGTACGATGGACCTTTATGTACTATTTGAACGTTTCCCATTCAAGCTTAATATTTAAAAAAAAATTAAAAAATTAAAAAAATTGAAAATTTTAAAAGTTTTGAAGGCTCCCCCAAATTTTTAAATAGGCCAGCAAGACTAAATAATTAAAAAATTGAAAAAATCAAAAGTTTTGGGGGCTCTAAAATTTTTAATTTTTTTTTTAAATTATTTAGTATTAGATAATTAAAAATGTTGGGGGACCTTCAAAACTTTTAAAATTTTTAATTTTTTTAATTTTTTGATTTTTTTTAATTAATTAAAAAAATTAAAAAAAATTAAAAATTTCTAGAGCTCCAAAATTTTTAAAATTTTTAAATATTTAATTAATTAAAAAATTCAAAAAATTAAAAAAATTAAAAATTTTAAAAGTTTTGGAGGCTCCCCCAAATTTTTAAATAGGCCAGCAAGACTAAATAATTAAAAAATTGAAAAAATCAAAAGTTTTGGGGGCTCTAAAATTTTTAATTTTTTTTTTAAATTATTTAGTATTAGATAATTAAAAATGTTGGGGGACCTTCAAAACTTTTAAAATTTTTAATTTTTTTAATTTTTTGATTTTAAATTATACTGACAAAAAAGTAATTGTTACCGATAAAAATCCACATCTATGTACCGACAAATACCCTCTTCTTACTGAGTGTTCACTGATATTCAGTTCATTGATTTATTGCGCCAAACGGCGCCAATTCTGAATATAGAGAGCTATGTGTTAGCAGGGGCGCTTTGACAGGGTCTCCGCCAGCAGGGCACCATGTGTTTCCAGGGGCGCTTTGACAGGGTCTCCGCCAGCAGGGCACCATGTGTTTCCAGGGGCGCTTTGACAGGGTCTCCGCCAGCAGGGCACCATGTGTTTCCAGGGGCGCTTTGACAGGGTCTCCGCCAGCAGGGCACCATGTGTTTCCAGGGGCGCTTTGACAGGGTCTCCGCCAGCAGGGCACCATGTGTTTCCAGGGGCGCTTTGACAGGGTTTCCGCCAGCAGGGCACCTGACAAGTTAGGCAGTTGAGTCAAGACAAATGGCGAATCGGTCCATGTCGCACAAGAGCTGCAGTTGAGTACTTTCAAGTTCTCCTTTTAATTTGACTTGTTTTTCATAGTTTTACTTTCTTGCTGACTCAAAGCATCCAAAGGGTTGGAGGCAGAAAAGAAACATTTTGTACATGTCCGCTTGCTGTCCCTGGCATATGGCTTAGCAGAAAGGTTGGAAATAGAGATGCAACTACAGATTTCCACATGGCAGGAAGTCTTTTTCTCGCCCTTCGAGGGCATCAAGACATCGTAAGATTGAATCCTTGAATAAAACTGAGACGGGATTGCTAGGTCAGGTGTGCAAGACTGCATGATTTTGAAATCTGTGCACTACAGCCCTGTATGTCATAGCTAAGTTAGACAGATCCAAAGCACCGGCGAGCAAAGAACATGGCAGAGCAATGGAGATTTCGTTGGGAAAGGCTGTGAAGGCTGTCCAGGATCTGAATCGCCAGAGGAGGCGACGCGGAATGGCGGCTGTGCCTCTTCCAACAGTTCCTCGGACGCCTCCTCGTCGATCTAGGGGCTTTGGTTCGCCTGAGCCAGTGGACGATGAGCATGAGCAGGACCAGGCGCAGCTTGACAGCATGTTTTCACTGTGTTGGATGAAATTTTTGGCAGGTAGATGATAGCTTTCTCCGTGACCTGGTGGTGGAAGTTCCTCCCGAGCTGGTGCCAGCCTCGCAACCCCGAGGCCATACCCGGCGCCAGCTTTGCTCTACTTTTCTGTTTCAAAGACGAAAGTCTTTGTCTTTGTTTGGACAATATCCTGTCGAGGCATACCCAATATCGGCAACAGCTGCTACGCGGCAGCCGTCCTTCAGATGGTTGCATCCATCCCACGTGAGGACATCGGTGAAGAGGACCGATTTGTTGTCAAATTGTTTTCAACTATCAAGCTCTGTTGTCTGCGCATGGAAACAGCGTTTGCTTTCATTGTTTTCAATTTGCAGGAAGCATCATCTGATGCGCTGCTGAAGACTTGGCTGGAGATCCAGGCCCGGCCTTGTAGTCGTTTTCGATGTGAGTGACTCGGTGTGTCGTTGTCTCCATCCTTTTCTTTTCTGCATTTCTATACCATGTATGTTTTTGCTCTGCGCACGCAGTGTCTCTGTTTATCCAAGCTATATGCATTCATGTGCTTTCATTCGGTCGTTCCTGCAACGTGTATACTCATTCCGCCGGAGCACTGTGCGCGAACATTCGGGCCGAATGTTCGTATTGAGTTTCTCTTGATATATGCGTCGGCCTGTGTGTCTCCAGTGTCAATGCTTTTCCACTGTTTGGGCAGGCGCGCACGTCCATTCGGTCCGTGTGGTGCGCGCGTACATTCGGTCTGCCTGTGCATGCGCGTACATTCGGTCCGCGTGCATTCGATCCACGTTCGGACATGTGAGG
>VSDK01009756.1:5797-41014 GCA_009767595.1 Symbiodinium kawagutii
AAGTCTTGGAGGAAGGCATTGAGTGTGAGCCTTATTTGCCATTTGCCCTTCCTTAGCGTGTTTCCGCAGTTCACCTACTTAGGTGATCTGTCGTTACCGCTCCTTCTCCTGGCTAGTGCATCTGGTGGGCATAATCTGACAAAGTGCTAAACCAGCTAATCTCTCAGTCCCCGGGTACCATTGATGACGAAAGGATCCGGTCTTCCTTTCGTGCCAAGTTTTGGCTGTAGGCAAGAATCCTCAGTCTGCTTTGGTCGACATCATCAGGGCAAAGTCCCGACAAACGATGAGCTCACTTGCACCCCACAGAGCAAGACTCACCCGAAAGCTGCGGCATGACTACAACACGGGTTGAGATACCTTGACAAGGCGCTGAGCCTACTAGTTTTCACACCCTGGCCTCACCAGTAGGTAGTAACTTCGGTGAAACTGACCGTCTGGCCATTGTGTGAAAACAGGTGTGGTTCGCCCCTTGACGGTGTCTCCCCAAGCTATCTGGGCAATAGGAGTCCACATATTCGATTACGATAAGCCTTGGACGAAGCCATTGCCTGGAAAGCCCCAGGTAAACCATGGCCCCTACGCGGGCCAACTCACCTTGTAGTGCCTTACTCCCCACCTTGGGCTTCTAGGCATACAACATTATAGCAATGTCAGAAGCGCTTCTGACAAAAGGTCTTGCTACAATAATGTTACCCGAGTGCATTTTTGGCAGCTACATAACTGGCAGACCAAACATGTAAAGATCTACTTTGCAATCAGTACGACAATCTTCCCGTCGGATTGTCGACAAGCACACAGTGGACTGCTGGTTGGACTGGTGGCCTTGTCGGCCATCACAAGCTATCACAACGGCGCCAACTTTTCGTTTGATGGTCCCATCTGCATAGTGGTTACGCAGAGAAGTTGTGAGGCGGGGAATTCATTGCGTGTATATATTTTCGCAGTTTTATTGCCTTTGCTTCTGTTGCTTCCTAGCTTCGGAGCTTCGTACGTTTCACTTTGTTTCACCTGGTTTCACTGCTTCTTATCGACCTTAGCTTAGTGCTACCGAGGCGATGCAGGCGAGCAAAAAAAAAGACTGTATGTTGACTGTAATGTTGATTGTCAATCCCATGGCAGGGCCACTTGAAACCACATCTAGCACGTCAAGCCTCCCGGCGCGCATCAAGGGCAGGGCCAAGACTTCCAAAAAGGATGGTTCAAATGCGTCCTCCGTCGTGCTTCGCAGGCTAGGAGCAACTGCTCTTGTCCAAGATGTGTGGAGCAGATGCCGCGAGGGACCACTCAGTCTTGCCAGTAAAACTTTCCCGGACTGAAGGTCAAGATGTGTGTCACCTGCGGAGCAGGTCCGTCGTTGGTGGAGGTTTTGGGTGGCTGGCGGCGTTCAAAAAAAACAGCCATTCATGCTCTTGCTGCGGCCAGCCTTTTTTTTCAATGTTGGTGGAGTTTTTGGGTCGCTGGCGGCGTTCAAAAAAAACAGCCATTCATGCTCTTGCTGCGGCCAGCCTTTGCCGTCAACATTGGTGGAGTTTTTGGGTCGCTGGCGGCGTTCAAAAAAAACGGCCATTTATGCTCTTGCTGCGGCCAGCCTTACCGTCAACATTGACATCGGGTGCAAGGGGTTGCCATTGCCTTAGCGGTGGTTCATCTCGGATGGCTGTTTTTTCTGAACTACCCGGTACTAATGCAATGCGCTTGATCGGTGTGTGGATGGTTGTCCTTATTTGTTGGCTGGTTTGTCTTTGTTTGGCTGGTTGTGTGTGTTTGCTCCTTGGTTCTGGTTTGTTGGTTTGTTGGTTTGTTGGTTTGTTGGTTTGTTGGTTGGTTGGTTTGTTGGTTTGTTGGTTTGTTGGTTTGTTGGTTTGTTGGTTTGTTGGCTTGTTGGTTTGTTGGTTTGTTGGTTTGTTGGTTTGTCGGTTTGTCGGTTTGTTGGTTTGTGGGTTTGTTGGTGTGTTGGTGTGTTGGTGTGTTGGTGTGTTGGTGTGTTGGTGTGTTGGTTTGCTGGTTTGTTGGTTTGTTGGTTTGTTGGTTTGTTGGTTTGTTGCTTGCTTGCTTGCTTGCTTGCTTGCTTGTTTGTTTGCTTGGTTGCTTGCTTGCTTGCTTGCTTGCTTGGTTGGTTGGTTGGTTGTTTGTTTGTTTGTTTGTTTGTTTGTTTGTTTGTTTGTTTGTTTGTTTGTTTGTTTGTTTGTTTGTTTGTTTGTTTGTTTGTTTGTTTGTTTGTTTGTACACACCATTGTGCATTTCATGCTGACTTACCTCACTATTTTTCACCACTCGAACTAATAGCGACCTGAGTGATGTGCTCGTGTGGCGCTTCGGGGGGTAAAAAAAAATCACTGCCATTGCTTTTTTCTTTCCAGGCTGTAAGCAGTGGGCCTGCAAAGGACATGGGGGTCCAGAAATAGATCCAGGAAACCGGAAAATGCAATGGTGCTTCTCGGGCCAGAATCTAATAACATTTTTGCCAGGCCAACTGCTGCGCGGGCGTTGTTACGTGGAACATCGTGTGGAAATAAGGCCAATTATCTCTAGAAGCAGGTTCCGGTACCAGAAACGTTCGTGAGGAAGACCATGGAGGAGGCAATATCCTTAAGGACGTGTGTCATTTTCGGAGCGGCCATTTTACAGAAAAATTGTACCAACTTCCATGGTCGTGAAGCAACTTGGGCCTCCGAATGCCGGGTATCTCCAGTGTGTAAGAACGCTTCGACCCCGATAGCTCGGGCCCATTTATTAGAACAATTGATATGCATATCTGTCAGATTTCTTCCACCATAGCACATGCTGTGGATCATAGCGGAATGAACCGCAATGCAGTGGTTCAAGTGAGATGGAAAAAGAGCGCTAGGTGCGCCTCTGCCTGCCAACATGGCAGCGGAGCCTAGTTGCATGCTCGTTGCCTTCCTCATGGTGCTGTTGCTGGGTGGAGCCTATGCTAAGCCCATGCTGGTGAACCAGTTGGATGAGCACGAGCTCAAATTCGAAATGGAGGTTGACACCATGCCCAAGAACTTCAAGATGACTTCTGATGAAGCGTACGCCTGGGTGCCCCTCCATGATTGTGGCAAAGGACGATGCCGATCCAGTGGACCCAATTTGCTGGAAGACTACTATGTGACTGAGGAGCACATTATTCTGAAGAATGTCTTTGAGAACTTTGGTGGAGTACGTGCCAATGCGACATGGTGGATTGGAACCGCCTTGGAAGGGATCTGGAACCCTGATGGTTTGGAGAGTGCTGGGATTGGTGCCCACTACATTCTAATGGCTGTCTTCACTGTGGTGCAATCATTGCTTGTGATGGTGGTGAGCTCTTCTTTCTGGAGTATGTGTACCGGCGTTTCGATGGTGGCTACGTGTTTGAAGGCTTGGCTACTTCGATCTTTGTGGAGCCCTACATGCTGGACTTTAACTTCATTGGTGGTCCTCTTTGTCTACAACAAGATGGTTCGATCCAAGAAGATCCTCAAGAAGAAGAACCACTTGGGCCCAGGTCAGAAACGTCGAAGGTGGCAAGGAAATCTTCGTCTTCGGTGGGAAGCTACTCTCAAACTTCGTGGCTTGGTGTTCCTTGGCTTCTACTTACAGGCCAATGGGATGAATGCTGACCAAGCCAATGAACTTTTGTCTCGAGTGATGAGCTTGTCGAGTGCTGCCACCAATGCTGCTTTAGCTACGAACACTCTGGTTCAAGAGTTTCAACAAGGTGGTGGTGGCAAAGGGTCAGGGCCTCGTTTTGGTGATGGTGCTCGTTTGCTGAAGGCCCCAGATGTTTTCGATACAGATGATCCTGTGAGGTACAGTTTGTGGAGAGAACAATTTCTCAACTGGCTGGTTTTCTGTGATTCTCGTTACAGTGAGCTGATTCGAGATGTTGAGAACTTGGATGTGGTTGCTGACATGGACATGGACGACACTGTGAAGGAGCTGGGAATGAAGCTCTACTCAATCATGAGCTCCTATCTTCGAGGTCCAGCTCTTCAACTTGTCCGTTCTCATCAAGATGACCGAAATGGGTTTGCAGTGTGGCATCGACTCAAGAGCTTGTATGCCCCTCGTGCTAGACCTCGAGCTTTGGCCATTGGACAAGCCATCATGCAGCATCCAGCTTTCAACCAACAGAAGAGCATGCTGGAGAATCTTCTTCAATTGGATGCATTGCTGGATCAGTATGAGACAGCAAGTGGAGCTCAGATGCCAGATGACTTGGTGGTGTCAACGGTGCTTCGATGCTTGGATGCTCCTACAAGGCGCCACCTCGAGATGGTCATGGACGACACCATGGACTACACCAAGCTGAAGGAGAAGCTCATCTTGCTGGACAAGAACACTAAGAGTTGGAGTGGTGACCAGTTCCTGAAGAACTTCCAAGCACTTCAGAACCCTTCAGCTCCATCGACAACCGACCCTTCTTACCAAGGACCTGCTGCTATGGAAGTTGACCGAGTGGGGTGGAAAGGCGGCAACAAAGGCAAAAAGGGCAACAAGGGCAAGAGTGGTATGAAAGGTGGCTACTTTGGTTTTCCCTATGGTGGTGGTAAAGGAAACTACAAGGGCAACAAGGGCAAGAAAGGCAAAGGCAAACAGAAAGGAAAGAAAGGCAAAGGCAAGAACAAGGGCAAGCACAATGGCAAAGGGAAAGGAGGATTCAATAGCAACACTTGTCGAATCTGCGGAGAACAAGGGCACTGGGGAAACGAGTGTCCAAACAAGGTCAACCAGGTCAACAATGGCAATGAGAACCCAGCCTCAACGAATGCTGATGCTACAAGTGTGGCTGGATCTTCAACAACGAGGAGAACTTCGAGCTCATCAGCTTCGACGACTGCGACTTCAAGGCCTGGTGGTGGTGGTGTTCGAAGAGTAAAACTCTACAGTGTTGCAACCCCTCCTTTGACTACCCCCGAGCTCTATGAGATCCAGAGTGAAGAGGAAGAAGATGTTTGGAGTTCAATTCGAATGGTCTCTTTCAACATGGCTGAGGATGAGATCAACATGGATGGTGAGCAATGGAAGGATGACTCACTCTTCCAATGGTATGCTCAACAACAACACAGGATGGATCGGTGCCATCTTCGAGAAGAACGTGTGGATAGGTACCACATTCGAGCTGTCCCTCTTCAAGATGCAAGCTTGGTGGTTTTGGATTCTGGTGCTGACATCAGCCTGCTGCCCTACACCATGATGAATCGTGGTCGTGATCAACGTCTTGGCCGAGCAGTTCTTGAAGATGCACAAGGAGGACGTCTTCAAACTTTTGGTCGTCGAGCTGCTCAAGTTGAAGTGGAAGACTCAAATCATCGAACCATCATCATTGAGGATGACTTCATTGTGGCCAGTGTTCAGAGCCCTTTGATTAGCCTGGGAAGGTTGCTGTCGAAAGGTTGGTCTATGGGATCATGTTCTACCTCTGAGACCGGTGTAAGCCTTATCTCCCCTGACAAGGTCTGTTCTATACCTTTGAGGTTCAAGAGGCATTCACTTGCCATGGAAGCCCACATCAGGATGGTGAACTATGTGGAGGACAATGAAAGCTACAAGTTGGATTGTCCCATCATTTCCATCGATGAAGGAGATGAATGTGAAGAAGAAAGGCCTATGGACGTGGTGGTGGTGCAGACCATTGTGGACGTCAAGGAGGAGATCTTGGACAGGCTCTTCATTCGTGGTTGGAGCACAACAGAGTCTGGAAATCCCTTTTGCATCATCCCTGAGACCACCAAGTTCCTCAACCCCAACTTCCTTTATCCTTGGAGTGAATGGCCTAGGAGATCTACTTTGGTGCAACGGTCTGACTTTAAGTGGGAGGTTGTCGAGCACTGCGTTCCCTACTTCACCAAGTTGGATGCTGAAGGTGAGATTGAAGAATGCAATGGAGTACCCAAGTTTGTGTTGACTATGCTGCACAAGAAGGACGAGCCGATTGAAGTGTTTGGTACTCTTGGTTTGGAAGAAGCAGCTGAATCTGGTGGAGTTCAAGTTGAGAGCCCTTTCGAGTTTCCCAACGAAGCTGGTGTCCCTCCTGAAATGCAAGAAGGACTTCAACCTGAAGAAGTGGAACAGCCTGATGCAGGCGGGGCTCTACCACCAGAAGCTGGTCAAGTTCGACCTCATGAAGAAGAACGGCTTAACTGGACCTTCGAGAACAAGGACTCCTTGGTTGTGAATGGTGAGGTGATCACAGCAAGCAGTTCTCTTGGCATGCTTCGTAGTGCAGCTGACTTCGTTGGTGTTCACAAAGGTGGTTCAAAGAAATCTTTGTGGGATAGATTGAATCAAGCTGTCCAACAGAAAGAGCACTTGGAGATGTTCAAGGCGGCCAACAACCTTTATCGTGAAGAACGTCAACCTGATGGCATTGTTCCTCAAGCAGTACCTCGTGTCCCTTCTGCTCAAGAAGTTGAACTTCACAACTTAACTCACTTGCCTTTCAGGTCATGGTGTGACTTTTGTGTTGCTTGCAAGAGTCGAGTTGATCCTCAACGACATGTTGACCCAGCTGCTGAACCCAGACGTTCGATTCCAAGCATTCAGGTGGACTATGGCTATGGCAAGCTGGATGTGAATGAGCCTGTAGTCACTGTGTTGGTGGCCATTGATACCGAGACCAAGTACCTGAGAGCCATCCCTGTTGAATCGAAGGGTACCAACCTCCGTGCTCAAGCAGAAGGACTGGTGAAGTTTTCCCTCATGCTGAACTACCTCGACAAGGTGGAGTTCGTGGGTGATTCAGAGCCAACGATGAAGGCATTGCTGTCCAGTGTCCAATTGATGAGGCAGCATCTTGGATTTCAAACTGTGCTCACCCACACAAAACCTGAGGAGAAAGGAAGAACGGCTCAGGTTGAACGAGCTATCCAGACTTTGAGGAGGCAGTCTTCGACTTTGATGCACATGGCCGAGGAGAAGTGCAGATTGCGTTTGAATGCTGATCATGCTCTACTACCTTGGAGCTACATCCATGCCGCCTGGACCCTGAACAGGTTTGCCACCCACACTACAACAAAGATGACACCCTTTGAACTGGTGTTTGGAAGACGGTATAGTGGCAAAGTGGCATGTTTTGGAGAAGTGGTCATGGTGTTACATCGACGTGGTGTGAACTGCAAGCAAGGTCCTCAATGGATTCCTGGAGTTTGGTTGGGAAAAACAGATGGAGAAGATCTTCATGCAGTGGCTACACCTGAAGGAGTTCGATATGGCAAAGCAATTCGACGAACTGCTGATCCATGGAGAGGTCTTTGGCTGTTTTTGGTGAAGGAGAAGCCCTTTCAAACGACCAAGAGAAGACAGGCCAGGTTGAACTTTGGTGGGCTGGTGACTCCAAGGCCTATCACAAAAAGACATCCTGGACGAGGTGAAGCCATTGAAGAGTTCTCACATGAAATCCCTGGTGAGGACATTGATGCTCGAGATGTTCAGCAATATGCCCAAGAACATCCTCACAGTGATGAAAGTGAAGGTGAAGAACCTCGAGACCGACGACAAAAGAGACAAGACGAAACAGATGGCCCAAGACCAACAAAACTTCCTCGTCTACCTGCTGGAGAAGGTCTACTTGGTGGTGGTGGTTCTTCATCACATGGCAATGATGGAGGAGAAGTCTTGGTGGATGATTCAGAAGTACCTGAACCTTCAAACAAGTCCCAGAGAACAGACGCCTTTGACAGGTCTGGTAGCCCAAGCTCAGGACGTTTGTTTGCCCCTCACTATGCTGGAAATGTGATGACTGTTGGTGAAGTTGATGAAGAAGCTTGGGAGGATGAAGTTGAAACCTACATGGAAGAAGACTTCTTCAACGAGGAGCCCGAAGCTGAACCCCAGAATGAAGGTTCCCCGCCTGATCTTTCACCTGAAGATCTTGAACAAGTTGAAATCGCTGCTGGCTATGAGGAAATTGAAAGGCTTCTTTCTATGGGAGTCATCAGAGAACCAACACCTGGTGAACTTCAACAAGGAACCCCACTTTCAACACGGTCTGTGTATGACTGGCGCTTCAGGGAGAACAAGTGGAAGCGCAGGTGCAGATTTGTTGCTCGAGAATTTCGTGGAGGAGATCGTGGCGATGCTTCAACCTTTGCGCCTACCTCTGGAATTGGTGGAAAGCTGGTGATGCTTCTACATGTGTGCTTTGGTTGGTTGCTTTCCTTCCTGGACATCAAGGATGCATTCCTTCTTGTACCTCAACGAGAACTTGTGTTGGTTTCAAAACCTTCATGGTGGGATTCTTCAAGTACACCTGGCAATGAGAAGTACTGGGTACTACAACGTTGTCTTCCTGGTCAACGAAATGCAGCGGCAAGGTTCTTTGACTTCCTCCTGGAACACTTGAAGGCCCTGGACTTTGTCAACACGCCTTTGCTCCCCAGCCTCTTCAAACACAAGGAGAAGAAAGTGGTGGTTTGCTCCCATGTGGATGACCTGATTCTCGGTGGTGAGAAACGGGAGTTAGCTTGGTTGGTGAGTGAGCTGGAGAAGAAGTTTACTCTTTCTGGTGGAACCCTACTTCCTGAAGTTGACCAAGATCCTGAACAACCTGTACGGTTTCTGAAGCGGAGGCACTTCTTTACACCTCAAGGAGTGGTGGTTGCAGCTCATGAGAAGTATGTGGAGGAGTTGGTGAAGCTCTATGGACTTCAAGGACGTGCCCCACGTGCTACCCCAGATGTACCTTCAGAACAAGGTGTTGGGAAAGAATTGAATGAGGTGGACAAGAGCAAGTTTCGTTCTGGCATGGGGACTCTTCTTTACCTTTGCCAAGATCGCATTGATATCCAACATGCGGTCAGGCATTTGTCTCAATGGATGAGCAAGCCCACAAAGGTTTCAGAGGATGGACTGAAACGTGTGATCCTCTACTTGAAAGGAACTGCTGACTATGGCCTCTTGCTCCCCTACACCGTCCAGAACAACAGCAAGTTGGATGGCATCCTTCAACGTGATGGAGGTCATGGTGGTGAGAAGATTGAAGTTTTCACCGATTCAGACTGGGCAGGTGACAAGTCTGGACCCTCAAGAAAGAGGCACTCAGTTTCATCGGTGGTGATCTGTGTGAATGGAAGGATTGCTACCTCATGGTCCAGATCTCAGAAGTCGATTGCCCTTAGCTCCTGCGAGGCTGAGTACTTGGCATCTGTTGGTGGTGCTGCCGAAGGTCTTTTCATTGGACGCCTTTGGAACTTCTTGGTGAACAAGGAGGTGACGGTTTCCATTATTGGTGATTCGAGTTCATGCAGGGCATTTGCTCAGAGACAAGGAGTTGGAAGACTCAAGCATGTGGAAACAAAGTTTCTTTGGTTGCAGCAAGCAATCAAAGATGAGCTGCTTGAGATGAAGCCCATTCCAACCCTCTTCAACATTGCAGACCTTGGAACGAAGGGTTTGAACAGAGCAAGGAGATCCTTTCTCATGTTCCTCATGGACGTGGTCTACTTCAATGAGGAGTCGAACACCTATGTGCCTGTAGGTGAAAAGGACTACAACGACTACATCCAGCAGAAGTACTTGGCCAAGCAGATGAAGGAGATCCGAAGAGCTATGATGAAAGCTTTGGTGAACGATGGTGAGGAAAACCTTTCTCAACCCAAGGTTCCAAAGAACATGGTGAAGGCCATTGCGTTGCTTTCACTACTTCCTGGTGCTCAAGGAGGTTCATTGGACGAGATGCAGAATGTGGCGACGATGAGTGGCTTTTGGTTCTATGACTGGATGACCAGTTGGACCTTCATCCTTGTGTACACCCTGGCAGTGTTCTTTGTCGGTTTCTTTGCTGGCCTACAGCTCAGGAAGTACCACTACGATGAGCGTGTGAAAAAGGTGGTCAACTGGGCAGTGTCTTCTGTCCAAGAAGCTAGCCAGGGCAATGCCCACTTGGAAATCCAAGAAGGCGGTGAAGAAGAAGACGTGGAGATGGATGAGATGGACAGGATTTTCGATACCGTCGATGAGTGGGACCCGGATACACAACAGATGCGTCAATACCGGATCATCGACAATCCCAGTGACGCTGAATCTGAGGAGGAGTACTTCAAGGTGAAAAGTGGCGAAGATGGTGGCGAAACTCTTGTGCGCTACTATCGCCCGAACCGTCACGTGCGAGCAGCGACTGGTGACCGTGAAGTGCGAGCAGCTGACTGGGAAGAGCGCTACAGCAGCAGCGCTACAGACGACAACTCCGAAGGTCTACCTCGACTGCGTCTACCTGCGGCTCCCAACTTTGTGAACCCTCAGGACATGGAGCCGGATGACATGACGAAGATGCCGATACCCCAGATTGGCATTGACTGGAACCGAAGAGCAGCTCTCCTCAACCATCTACCACCTCGTGAGAAAGTTCGTGCAGAACGTATGGTGGATGGTGGCGTGTTCTATGAGAGCGAGTTCAAGGAGTTCCTGCAGATGCGCATGATGGACCTGTACCCGGACCAGCCGGATCTCAAATGGGATCATCCGGTGATGTGGAGCCACTTCACGCTTCGTAGGCATCTGATATTCCGCCAAATTCTTGTGGATGGACAGTATGACATGAACTGGGCATCATGGCTAGAAGCATGGCACATGAACGAAAACCTCATGGACCAAATTGGGCAAATTCACGATGAGGACACATGAATTTGAGGCGGGGTGTCAGATTTCTTCCACCATAGCACATGCTGTGGATCATAGCGGAATGAACCGCAATGCAGTGGTTCAAGTGAGATGGAAAAAGAGCGCTAGGTGCGCCTCTGCCTGCCAACAATATCGATGGTTGTTCTTTTAGCAGGCACAATGATATGTTTTGAATATTTTTAAACTTGCATTTACACACATCAATGTTAAAATGTTTCATGGTGGCTGCAATAGTGCGACCGTACTATGTTTTTTAAAATCAATCATCATTACTGAACATCGCTCAGTATGATTAGCCAAGGAATGATAATGTTTTTGTGAATGCCATTTCCTGTGTTGACGATCCACGGATGTGATTTTTGGTGCTTTAATAAGGTATTAGGCATTGTTTTTTGCAACAAAAACACTGTCAATACAATTGTTTCCTTGACATGTTTGAGAAGACATTTTGCCGTTTAACCAAGTCCCGCGGCGTTTTCATACCAATTTGCTACGCAAACGTACCCATGTTTAGTTTCAGGCGTTTAAACATTGATGCGTAAATTCACATTGCTTTGTTCCAACAAACAGGTGCACGATGTTTCCCGCACACTTTGCGAGGTTTTGGTAAATCAGACGGCATGTTTCAGCAAATTGCGCCGCAGACAAAACAAAAAAAAATATTTGAGTCAGCAGCAACTTTGGCTACCCACCCCTTGGGCTGCAACTGCGTCAAGGAGGGCTCGACACATATACACACACACACAGACCATTATGCAGTTTGATTCCCATATGAACTGTTTGGATTGACTTTCACAAAATTTGTGCAACATATTTTGTGCAACATACATTTGAGATGGTGAATGATTGTACGTGAGAAAGAGCTTGGAACCAACACACAGCCAATTTGCCCTATTACACCCATCAAATCATAAAACGTCCAATTTCGGTTGGAAAAAAGGGTGCATGGAGGCGGAATGTGGCATACAATTGTTTGCCATATCACGCATTTTTTTTGTGAACTTGCGTGTTCCGGTTCCAATCCCAGTAATCAAATCGCATGCTTTCCAGCCAGCTTGATCCAATATGCGACCGAATTGTCGTTAGACCAATCAAATCCTTGTGAAACAGAAAACCAACTGGAGCGTTCTGAGACTTGTTCTCCACCCACGCCATGTCACTCATGCGCTCCTTGCCTCACATGCAAGATTCGGACTCAAACTGCGCAATGTAGCAAGTGGATCTGCATTGATCATGGCCTTTCAGAGCGACATGGCCATGCCAGGTGTTGCCAAACACTATTAATTCTTGAGTACAAATTTCATTCATGGATGATTCTTCAAACAAATTCAGCATTTTTGAATACCATACTGATATCAACCCGATGTCTCGAACGGACTGTAGAAAACATGTTTCGTTTTCGTTCAGACAGGTGCAACACAGGTATTGTAAAATTGTTGCGCCAACCCATGCATACGAAACTTTGTGTTTTTCCAGGGCTTGGTGGTATGCACATGCCCGACCAACTACAGACTGAAACGCATGGTCACAACCCGAAGAAAGTGGTACGGTAAGGGTTGAAATAGAGTTGAAACGACGCAACCACATTTTGATCACAATTTTTGCCAAAAAAAGTTTGTTCGTCATTGTTCGTCAGTATAGTGCGATATATGATATAATAGATTGAACTTGGCCTACGCCAAGTGCATTGGACGTTGAAAAACAATGCGGCCTCGGTTTGCGAAGCACTTGTGGACACAATGCATCTGCCGTTCAGCACTTCGGCCAGTTCGTCCTCGATGTGGATCATGGCAGGAACATTCTCTTCGAACATGTTTTTTTGTGCATCGGTAAGGGATTCTTTTTGTAAACAGGAAAACTAGGAGGCAACCAGCACTCACATGAGACACAATGTGCTGTGGCATTCATCAGAAATGGTAAGACTTCCATTCTTGGTTTGCACCGGTTAAATTTAAATTCAAACCATCATTATTTCTCTTCGTCTTGGCTTTCTGCTAGTCGCAGCCTGCCTCGAAAGTTTTGCGGCAATGACAGATCCTGGAATTGAATTGTGGGTTTTGCACATTTGTGTGCATTTGTCCATGTGATGGCGCCGTTCAAAGAAAATTCTCTTTGGAAGTCACATTTTCGATTGGTCGCAAACGATTCGACACGGCTTCTTGAAAAGGCAGTCACCCGACCTGCGTCTAAATTGCGGGTTTCCCATTCAAGGACTCTCATTATGTTCCTACAAAAACCTCTGCCAAACCGACATGTTCTGCAAATAGGAGAAGGAGTGAGAAACGAAGCGGGGGACGAAAATTTGCCCCTTCTTGAGATCGATGGAAAAAACGCAAAATTTTGTTGTTGTTGATTCGGATGATGGGTGTGTTGAATGTTTAGTATTTTTTGAACCCTTCGATGCGGCCCCAAAAATGCAACCCACACCTGTCAGTCAAGCGGAGTGCAAACAGTATTTTGGTTGGAAAAAAATGCACACCTTTGTTTTGCGCACGTTGTATGCACAAACCCTTGACATGGACCGTAGGACAACCCAAATATATCAATGTGGACGAAATTTTGTCGGTGTTGGATCACTGTTGTTCGATGAACGGGTTATTGGAGTATGTGTTTGCACTGCACTTTAGGCCAGCCAATTTCAGGCTGCATGGCATCACAAATGCTGCAATTTGTTTGGCCACGTCTTTGTGGCTACGTTTCAACCATTGCGGCGCCTCATCCGGTGTCCCCGGAAGGCGAACCCTGGAAAACACTTTTTTTGGTGCTCACAACATGCTCAGTGTTGCCAAGGTCACGGGTTTTGGCTATTGGGCCAGGTCGTCGCTCATGACTTTCCTGAGGGTTTTCCAATCATCAACTTCCCCGTGAAACTTGGAACGGGTTTACCATGCCCCATTGAATTTTGCCCTGTTGATGGTTTTTTCTTCCTTTTTGGTTTGTTGGATTTGGCGGGCGGTTGCCCACCCATAAAGAAGAAATCAACAACCTTGGGGAATGGCCGCGGCCTTCGAATGCGTTAAACCTGCTTCTATTTGCAGCATTGGCACGACGCAGGTGCCTACGAAACATTTTTTCGTTGAACAAAGGAGGGATTTTCATGGAAATCAAGGTTTAAAATTTTGCGCTGTGTGACAAAAGGTGGCTTGTTGAGTCCATAAATTCGCCGATATGGAGCAGCCTTTTCCAAATGAAAATCTGGTGGACGACACATTTGTTTTTGCGCATTTGAGCATCAGGGCGTGACGATCACAAGAGACGTTGATGAACAAATGTCGTGCGCATTGTTTGACTTTCATCGTGCATGCCGGTCGGCCACCGTTTTGGGCGCAAGGAGGGGCAACAAATTTGAAGATCAAACAAAAAACATTGGAAGAAAACCAATTCACACATTTTTATCAGCAGGCACCGTCTTCCAACCGCGTAGGCGTTTCCGGCGACAAATCGTTTCCAACAATTTGTTTGATGTTTGTACGGTTTTCCTTGTAAATTTTCTCCTTTCAAATGCAGGAATGGCACCAAGATTTTCAATTGGCCCAAATTGTGGTATGTGTTCAATGTTGGTGTGTTGTGCCCGGCTTCGATCGGCTTCGGGAAAAAATCAAATATGTATGGGATTTTGCACATATTTTGTGCCAGCAGTTTCCGTGGCATGGCTGCGCAAAGTTGACATGCGAAGCCTCCAGCCGATTTAGGCCCCGAAATTCGGCCCGGATCGCTTCAGTTCAATTGTTTGCTATTTTCGCGTTTGTTGTCAAGAAGTGATTTTTGAAACTGTTTTGACGTTTCTGTCCTTGCAGCACGGCGTGCCGGCAGTAACCGGGAAACAAAATGTTTTGCACAGCGGCCCTTTACCGAGTGTTGGTACATGTGGCGCGTGGTTATCACTTTGACAAATCATAAGCGGTTGGCTGCAGAGCAGCGTGGCCAATGCAAACGCAGGATTGGGACAACGGAGTCTTTTGAATCCAGGACTTTTCCTTTTTGTTTGGCGGGCGGCGCGGTGACTTGGGGATGTCAAACAAAGACGCGGGTTTCGATTTTGGACCGTTTCGTTTGGTTTTTTTCTTGGTGTACATTTGATTGGTGACATCGTAACAAACGTTAGGAAATTCGTAGCAAAATTTGGTACATCGTTGGATTCGTTGATTAGTTCTTGTCACGTTTTTGGGATGCAGATTCGCGTAGCGAAAAAAATGCGAACGACATACCACCCTGGCCAGCGATTGAGGTAAAAATTTTCGACCTAATTGTTCGGCACCGGTGGTGGGGTTCCATATTATGAGGTAATTCATTCTAGCATGATGATTTTCCTTACCAAAACAAACGCGGGAAAAAAAAGTCAAACTTTGAAGTGCGCACAGGGAGTAGTCCAATTTACACTTCAGTCATTCACCGGTTCTCAACTTGAGAAATGTTATTTCGTTTCACTTCTGATCGCCGGACGGCCGGCCCCTTCAGGGCACAGGCCAAGGAGAAAACATTTTAGCAAAAAATTGTTGAAAACACTTCGCCTCATTGCAAATTAAACTCCACAAAGTCACGGGCCAAACAATGCCAGAGTTGTATGTTTGCGCAACATCGGCCCAGCCAAGTAAATCGTTGCATCAACAAAAAAATTCAAGTTTGGAATCGCAACATGGCATGGGTCCCCCAGGGATCGCAGTCCCTTCCGGGTTTCAAAGCACCAACTTTTTCACCCACCTTGCTGAACGTAGGCCTGCAATATATGCAGCAAATTTCCAATATTGATGCCAGGAAAACGGCCCAAGGAGGATTTAAACATTGCTGGACCCATTGGGACACCCTTTCGTTCCAAACATATTTAATCCGTGCGTTTGGCCGCTGCATTTGGAACAGTTTGTTGTCTTCACGACTGGTGCCGGCCATAGCTTGTAGCCGTTAGCTTTCCAATGTGCACATGCAGCGCTAGCCTCCGCCCCCAGAAGGCTGCCCCAAATTGGGCATGCGGGTGTGACTGACTGACTGACTGACTGACTGACTGACTGACTGACTGATTGATTGACTGCCTGATTGACTGCCGGATTGACTGACTGACGGAGTGAGTGATTGAGTGACTGACTGATTGTGCCAACGGTTGCTCCAATCAACCCCGGCAAGCGGGCCAACCACGCTTCCCACACGCTTACGGACATGAGCATCCAATTTCGGTAAATCAGATGAATGGACCGTCCGAAAACGAACACCAAAACAAGCAATGTGGAGGGGGGTGATAATGGCATGAACAAACCGCAGGCGGTTTTGGATTGACATGTTCCCTGCGCAGAAAATTTCCGTACAAACATAAAAGGATGTGTGCTAAGCCTTCGGCTGTGCTGTGCCGCTTTGCAGGATGCTATGGGCAAATGGCGTGAGCACGTGGATCAATTGGGCATAGACCTACATGATGGTTAGCAGCGTTTATTGGCCTTGCGATTCGCAGATGATGTTCTCATCTTTGCCAAAGCAGCAGCTGGGGCGAAGTTGGTCTCATATTGAACGCTTCAAAAACTATAGTGCTGACAACTGAAGCTCAACCACCGCGGTTCCTTACGACTCCTGATGGTGAGCGTTTACAAGCATTGGACAAAACATCGCCACACAAATGGTTGGGTTGTATGTTGTGTTGTGGTGGACCCCGCGCTACATCTGCATCTGCTGACGTGGACTTCCACTTGCAAGCAGCGACTAAAACAATTTTTGCCAACAAGGGGATTTTGTGCGATCATAAGGTATCAATTTGCAAAGGGCTTCGTTACTTTGATGCAATTGTGACGCCTGTCGCATGTTTTGCCGCAGGGCACAGGACAATCCGCAAATGTGATCTAGTGCGGCTGGACGTGCACTGTCGCAAATTGTTGCGTACTGTTGTGGGGCCCCCGCCGGATGTAGACTGGTCATTTTCATGGCATGAAATCCTGCATACATGGAATGACCGTGTGCGGATGTTTGTCGAGCAAGCTGGCATTCGTTTTTGGTCATCTTATTGCTTGCGGCAACACTGGAAACTTGCTTCGTACATCATGTCGTTACCTACCTGTCGTTGGGTTCGCCGTATTTTGGATTGGTCCCTTCGCGGCGGCTCACGTATTGGAAGGCCTGGTTCCACATGGACTTCGAAGCTCGAAGCGTTTTGTCGATACAAAAATTTGGGGCCTTGGAATGTTGCAGCGACAGATCCTGGCGCATGGCTGGCTTTCAGTGATGAGTTTATAGCTTTTTGTATGAACAATCAGTGATGCTGTTGATGGACACATGTTTCACTCGCCGGCGCCCTAAATTGGGCTGTCTTCGGACGCGCGGGCGCAAAGTCAAAGTCAAAGTCAGACATAAAAAGGACCCCAAATGCAGATTGTATGTGATATTCCAAGTCAACATTGGCGTTTTTGGAGCCGCTTGCGCTCAACATGCCACGTGTGACATTTATGGCCAGCTGAAGGCGCCAGAGCTTGAAGTTGCTCGCCGCCAGCACTTGAAGTTATTCAATGTCAAAAATTTTAAAGCAATCAATCAAATTTTCATGATTTTCGCTTGATTGAATGTCGCCCGTCAATGTGGGTCGGGAGTCATGGGGGCAGAGTCACAACACGCACATCAAGTGATGGGAACGCATGTTTGCATGTCAAGTGATTTTTTTTTTTTTCGCCTCTGCCTCTCCCACCCTTACTCCAACGATTTTTGTGAGCACGTGCCTTGGGGCAAATGCCTTTCACGGCAAGTGCCGCAAGACCAACCAAGTGATTGGCACCAATTTTCATTCTGTTTCTGAGTCGATGGGTTTTAACCAAACTCTGTTTTGTTCAGCGGGTGCCTGTGCGACAAGACGTGAATTATTTAGGTCCTTTGACCTTCCTTTTGGGCCTGTTGTAAGGTGAGGCTACCCAAAGGCAGCCCGTGTGATTTCAAATCGTTTATGTTGTGGGTCTGCGAATGGTATTGGTTTGTGAGTTGTCGATTCATATCGAATTTCTGTCACCATGCATGTGTTCACCCTTAGCCGTGACAGCGCGGCCAAAGCTTGACCCCAATTCTGAAGAGAAAAAAACGTTGTGGCTGCATTGCCTGAGTTGATGGTGTTCCGTTTTGTCAAGGGAATAAAAATGCGTGGCTCAAAAAAAAAAATGGCCGAGGCCCCCGCCCCCAGATTTAGCAACCAGAGGGTTTCTTGACACCGACGTTTCCATCATGGCATCTTCGCGTTAGGATTATTGTGTGGCGCGTTCAATGCTTGGAATGGGGCTGGGCAGAGGCCGAGGGAAGAAGAGGATTTGCACAGGTTAAACGTTTGAAAATGTTGTACGAGAAAACAACGACAAAAAATTTAAGGCGTGATTCGAAAAACCGAACTCTAGTCAAAAAATGAATTCAAATCTAGACATGCCATTGTTGGCACATTTGGATGTGCCACCACATGCCCTTTGCAGCCTCCATACGCATTCACATCAAGATTGTATTCTCTTCGTGGGCCGAGTCGCAGACCATGCATGTGTGGTTTTCTGCCAACATTTGTGTCCAAAATGCTTCTATGTGCATCAACGCGGTTTTTCTGATTGCAAACCTTTCTAGGACCAGGGTCTGATTGAGACTCGGACGGGCGGAAGAACACGAAGAAGAAGAAAAACACGAAGAAAAAAAAAAAATGATCAAAAAAAGGAGGAAAAAAAAAGAAGGGAAAAAAACAAATGAAAACAAAATGTGGCTTTCAAAGCCATCTCAATGACCAATTGGCGGGAAATATGCCATAGCCTTGCAACATTTCCGCGCAAAATGTTGCAGAAGGTCAACCAAAGCATGAACACATCATCACGGGCATGTTTCAACCATTCCGCCACGAATCTAGTTTCATTTCATTTTCCGTCCGCCGGGGCACGAGCGAATGCCAATGTCCATCACACCGCATCTACATGTCCTCGACGACGCAAGGCAAAAAAAACACATTAATTGCTTTACTGGCACGCAGATTGGCGATCGCGGTTTTCGATTCTGGCAAGGGCAAACGGTTTTTTCCCGTAGCCCCATGGCCCAAAACCATTGCATTCATTCGCTTCCAGCCAGAAAAGTCTCGGCGGTCGGGGTCCTTGCAACACAAACTCCACCGGCTTGCCTCGGGCAGCGGGAGCGCGGCCCGTTCCCTTGCACCCAAAGTTTCCAACCATGCATTTCAAATTTTTTTCTGCCCCCAAGCATGTTGCCGGAGGGGTGTTGCCAAAATTTGCCCCCAAAAAAATCAACAAAATTCAAAAACGAAAATGAAAACGCACAACCAGGCGCACATAGACGCAATTTTTTTCTTTTGTCGTCAGTCCACTGGCTGACCGGATGTAAAGTCAATGCCGTAGTCAAGGTGGCATTCATGTATGCACTGTTGCATTGCAACCCGCTGGCTCCATAAGGGTCCACCATGGGCGCTTTGCAAAGGCTTGTGCGCAGCAATGATGCGTTTTGAACCTATGATTCTTCAAATCGCTGTATACAGTCACCATTGTCCGCAAGACGAGCGTGAGTAAAAACCCTTTCCACCGAACAGTAGGACCAAAACTGCGCGAAAGGCGGAAATACCCGAAAAAAATAGCAAAGAGAAAATACGGAAATTAGTTAACACAAAAAGCACCCAGTTGCTGTCCGCAAACGTGTAGCATTCCTCAACGATTGTAGCACGGCACAACCAGCATGACAGGGCAAGCAAAGTAACAGGCACATACTAGAACCGAGTGTAGGCCCAGTGCCACGAAGATGGACGAACGCATTTTTTTTTCACAAACGTGATGTGTCCGACTGCCTGTCGAACACTAAGGTGTTGCAGAGGCATCTCCTCGCTCACAAGTAAGCCCCAGCGTGCGACCACGTGGTCCAGGTTGAGGTGGCGGCACTTCCCGGCCTGATCGAGCGTGCCGTTTGGCGTGGCGGCCGAGAGCACATCTGGACTTGCTCGGAATTTTGATCGTGGCCAAAATTGTTGGGCAACACGGTCGCGCCATTGTTGTTATTTTGTCAGAATTTGCCACTCTCTAGCGGCCCGCCATTTGGGCAGTGGTCATGCTATGCAATGCCCTCCAAGCGTCCCAAGTGTTGACCCTCTTTATACATTTTTTGGGAAGATCGAAAATAGTCAAACGGTTGAACTCGCCCACTCAATTTTTTCCCCGTTCCGGCCATTTTCGTCAAACACTGCCATTTTTTCCAGGGACACGGGGACGAACAAAATCGCGAACCAAAACACTGTTTCAGAAATCACTATACAGACCCGCATGTCAAAATCATTTTTGACTTCGCATCGCCACGGCTAGGAGAAATGGATGTGGGAAAACTGGTTCGGATCATAATCACAACGTTTCGATGGGTGACCCGCTTCCCTTGAAGGAACCCTTTGCCATCCAACCAGAGCCCGCAACATACGACGCTCTAAAATATCGTTAGTTTTTTTGCAGTTGGGTCTCCAGATTTTTGCCTTGCGCAACCGTCTGCACCACAGGAAAATTGGGCCTTTGCAAGCGCAAGGGTGTCAAGACCATACAAGTGATGTTTTATTTTCATTCGGACAGGCCCACAACAAAACCAAACTCCGACAAACCCTAGTGGCCGGCTGAGTTGGGACACAGGCCGGAGACACGTAACTATGAAAAAAATTAAACAATTGGGAGGCAAATTGGGAAGCAATGGGACACATGTCAGCAAATCCAACTCAATTTTCTGGCACCCTTTAAGTGAGGATGCAAATGGTAATCAAACTCAAACCCGTGTCCTGTCTGACGCGAATCCAAAACAAATTCGAACCGATGTCATGATGAAATGTGAAATGGGGAAGCCGTTTGGGACACAACCGCGAGATATCGCGAAAATCATTTTGTAGCAAAAATCGAGATTATATAGAAAAAAATATCCCACCAACGATCAATTTCATGAATAAAACTCGGGAGGTCGGAACGCCAATTGCTTTATTCTGCGCAATTGAGTTGGGTTGCATGTTGCACGGCATGCTTGCATGACGTGTTTTTTTTGGGAAATTGCTTGGTTTGTAATTTCCCACGTCGTTTTGCGGTCGTTTTGTCAAGGGGGATGTTAAAAACATTTTCAATTTAAGGGTCACAATTTTCCATGCAATAAATTGACGACCGAATCGAACGCAATCCAGAAATCCAGAAATACTAGATCACAGATGGTGATGTATTGTAGGTTGATCGTTTGTTTTTAGGTGGTAGTCGTGAAGTTTTTGCAAAATAATTCAGATTTTGCGAGACCTTGATTTTTTTTTGGGGGTTTCACTGCAGGAATCCAATGACCTAGTGAATGCACATGCGAAGGTATCATTACCATCGCCACATATTGCCACCGTGGTGTTTTTGAGAGAAGTGCAAAGTAGAAAATTGCAGGATTTTAGTATATGGAGGGTAAGATTCTTGAATTTTTTTGCCGCTGGCCGCATGCCACATGCCGCAAAAAATCAACTGCTTTGTCGGATGGCTCCAGCCTAGCTGAGACAAACAAATCCTGAGTTTCTCCTTGCCTTTGAGTTTGCGGAAATGATGCGAACCGAGCCTGTTACCCGGAGTGCCTCTGGGCCCGGGCCAGGGATTGCAGGGCAACCTGCACCATACCGATTGGTGTCAGGAACTCCATACAGCATCCCAGCAGCAGGGTCCTCGACCATCACTTACAACTACCCAGCTGGTTACACCGTTCCTTACCAGGTCCCCACCGCACCAACAGCTCAGGGCTCCCTTCCAGTGAGCTCCACAGCGAGTGCAGCGGTGGCTCCTGCCACATTGCCACCACTGCGTGCTGCACCGGTTGCCATGCCAGTCCCGATGCAAAGTCCTCAGATGCCTGGCCTACAGCAGGTGGCTGCCCCCGTGATGGCCGGTAGCCCTCTGATGGCTGCGAGTGGCACGCCGGTGATGGCTGCGAGTGGCACCCCGGTGATGAGTGGCACCCCAGTGATGAGTGGCACCCCGGTGGCCGCAGGTGCAACTCCCACGTCGGTGTCATACTCCTTGACTCCAGTGGCGCAACCAGGTCCAATGCTTGCAGAGATGGATGCAGCAGGGCCGGGGACATCGCATGAAGTGCAAAGTTCCAACTCAGCACAACCAAATTTTCATGTGCCTGACGCAGGGCAAGCAGGGCCACAGGTTCCTTGGATGGATGTTAAATTGAAGCATTTGATCCAGGTTATATAGTCAATCAAATGCATTTGGGGCTGTTGGTTCCTGTTGGTCGAACTTCCCATGTGCTTTGTACTGGAGGGTTTGGCCGCTGCGGAGAGTTCAATGAAGCAGAAATAAAAACTTTTGTGGTGTATATAATTAATTTCGTCCTAGGGCATTTATTGGGCACAAGGGGTTGCCATACTGATGGATTACCCTTTCTTACTGATCTTATTGCAAAATGTGTGTAGAAGTCCCGAGCGGTTTCGACATTTAGATTTTAAAAGATAAATATATGACTCTCGGCAACCTTTCTGCTGATTCTCCCAAGTTTGAGGCCAAGAAGCCGAAGAAGAAGGCAACCAAGGGCAAGCGATGTGCTTGCTGCAATTGAGATCGTGGACGCTGAATGCAAACGGACTATCAGTGAGATGTGCTGACCAAGAAGTTTACATGGTAGTGACACAAAGGTAGAGGATTGGTACCAGTACAAGGTTGCTCGGTGCTAGCTCCACTCAAACGCAGTCATTCTCCAGGAAAAAAACACATGCTGAGCATGCTACACGCTTTTTTGAGTATGGGTATCAACTGCTCAGGCCTCGTTCTCCTCGCATTAAAATCGCTTGAGCATTTATTGATTTTATTGTTGAGATATTTTTGTACTGGGCATGCATAAGGTTGTACGAAGTAGAGAACTTTTGGTGCAACATGCTGCCACACAGCTTGAAATGTCAGCAGTCTCCTTCCAGCGTAGCCTTTCAGAGTCAAGATTGTGAGAGACACTTTGTGAATCTCCGCCATGGATGCGCTGCCCACCACTACAGTGGCTTCACAGGGCTTGCAGCCAACGACCTATGCGGGAGCAACGATGCCAGCACCTTATGTAGGACCGTATTCAACGGCAGGCGGCGCTGCCTTGCCAACGACCACGTGGATCCAGTCCCCCCTCCCAGCAGGAAACCTTGGGACGGCCCAGCCCTTGGCGGCGCCGATCCAAACAGTGAGTGCCCTCCCAACGACCATTGCAACAAACCGTACCTTCACCTACACACTTCCATCAATGCCTCCATCAATTCCCACCGTTCCCACGGTTCCCACCGGTACTTATGCCCCATATGCAATGCCCATGCAAGGGTCCCAACCATTGGCAATGCCAAGGCCAACGGTTCTAATGCAGCCACAGGTCCCACAGGTCGCCCCAGCACCCGTGCCTCAAAGCTCACCTGAGAGCGCGTCCATTGGTGGAAACCTCGTGCCATCCATGGCCTCTCCTGTGAGCACCTCCACCTTCACGGCGTCGCAAACCAACACCCCAGTGACAGGTGGGATGCCGCAGCCAGCCTCGGCCTCGCCCTCCGCCGTGGCCACCCAGTCCTTTGTGCTAACTGGGCCACCTACGGCAACTGGGCAGCCAATTGGCTCACCGGTCCAGACGGGGGTTCCCATGGTTCCAATGCAGTCCATGGGATCCCAGCAGGGCAAGGTCGCAGTTGATCCCTTCGGCGTTCAGGCCATGGGCACAAATGCTGCAGTCACTGCAGCTGGTGCAAGTGAAGGTCCCTTGGCATCAATTTTTGTAGTTTGTGGATGTTTGTGATCATTTCATGTGATATTTCGTGTCGTTTCCTTGGTTCTGGTCTCTAGTTGCCCTTCATGCTTGTTTGGAGCCTTGAACCTGTCACCAGGTGATGAGGCAACAGTGCAGACCCAGTCTTTGAAGCAGCCGGCCTCGAGGAAGAACAAAAAGGCTCGAAGACGATGGTTCATTTGTTGCTAGGCTGCAGGCCAGTCAGCTCAAGCTCCAGCCAATGCAGTCGATCGTTTGGCGCTGATGGGACGCCCAAAGAAGCCTATGAAATCCTATGAATCTATGAAGTTTCAAGTCATGTAGACAAGTCACAGCCGCTGCCAGCAGCACCATGGGGTGTATTCAAAAGATCGAGCGCAAAACAGGTGCGGCACGCCTGCTGGCTTCTTGACAGTCTCTGCTTGCGTCAGACCCCCCCAAAGGATCAACAAAAATGCGCATTCTGATTAAATGAACTGAACGAATTGAATGAATTCAATTAATTAAATGAATTGAAGGAATTAAATAAATGAATTGAATGCCATCCATTTGATTGAATCCATTTAAATCATTTATTTAATTCATGGATCTGAATCTTCTCTTGGATCCTTTCCTTTAGATGCAACTCGGCCTGCTCTTCAGCACCGCTTTCTCCGCAGCTTGGGCTCGGACTTGTGAGGCGCCGGCCGCTTGGTTTCTCGCAGCGAAACGCTGCGGGGTATGTGCTGCAGAAGACTGCCATGGAACAACCATGGAGAAGCTACAGTTAAGATCAGTTAAGCAGAACACAACTTTGGCAAATGACAGCTGTGAGAAGTTCGGAGGGCTGAGTCGTGGTGACACCTGGTGAGTTGATATTCCTTTCTGGCAGAACCCGAGGTGGCCGCCGCCATTCTTTGACACCATGGATGACCCCTTGGAGTTGGTGCTGAGCATAGAGCCACTGTCAAGCGTGGACTCATCGCACTGAGAGAGTCACTGGAGCTTTTGGAATCAGAGCACGGTATGCCAAAGTGAGACTTTTTTTGCTAGACAGTCAGTGCTGATGTACAGTTCAAGTGGTTTCGATCGGAGCAAAGCATGCACAAGACTAAGAATGGGATTGGCCAGCATTGGAACCGATTACCTGGGCATACCCGAACTAGCTCAGTTTCCCACGTCCGAGTTATGAACTTTCTTCATCTTTCTTCATTACATGTTGGGTTCAGGTGTTGGCTCGGTCTTCGCCTCTGCGGGATCGCAGCAATGAAGCCTTTCCGGCCAGCCCTTCAGAAGGTTCAGGAGGAGATGGGTCTGTCCATGAATGGTGGTACCCCTCAGCTTTAACCAACCAACACAGCATCTTGATAGAGAAGCAGCCAGTTGTAGGGGTGCACCATGCATGGACAAACCCAGATGGAAAATCTCTCGTGCCCAAGTCATGGGGCGCACCACGACTCTCCAAGTCATGCTGCTAGAATTTCATGTCTTTAATTTTGGTGTTTTCAATTTGGTCGCTATGCTTGGGACGAAGCAGGCAACCGGGCCTCCAAATCCTCCAAGAGGTTGATCTGGTTGGTGGGTGGTTTCAAACATTTTTTATCCCGAGTGATTATTAACAACTGGTTGGTTGACTCATATTTTTCACGACGGGGTTGAAGCCACCAACCATACCGCCAAAAGGTCGATGTTTTCTTCCCGGATTCAGTTTGGTGAGTAAGCCAGTTTGGGAGCCCCAAAGCTATGGTTGGTTTATTATCATAGATGGTTGATAAAGGATGATTGGTCAGTACAGCCGTTCTTCTGAATGCCATCCCAAGCCGAGGTGGAGGCCTACAAGACGCCAAAGAAGCGCCGAAGCCTGGGAGGGGAGGACCGCCAGATCTGCTCAGTCCCTGGAACTATTTCTGACCTCGATCCTGAGGATAGGAATCCCTGGAACAAGATTTTGGGTTTGGATAGGAAAATCGTTCGAAATCCTTAGAGGTCCTTAGAAATCCGGGGAAATGCTTAGAAATCCTGCGAAATCCATTGAAATTCTTTGAAATCCCTAGAAATCCTTGGAAAAGCTGCAGGATTTTTGATTCTTGTTGCTGCATAGCTTGGTGGTTGCCAGGATGTGGGGCGACGTCGCCGCCCCAGCGCTGGCTCACCCCTGGAATCCGATCCGAGGCATGGTTTGCTGGCACGGGCCGACCTGGGATGCCCTGTATCGAGCCACCAGGCAGTTTGACATCCATTTATGGCTAAGGAACTAGGTGTTTAATGGTTGACTTACGGTTCATTGACGCTTTTTTTTGATGGATTGACCAGTACTCACTTTGAACAAGTTTTCTTTGCTGCAAACTGCTTAGGCTGAATGAACCTGAGTTCTTTATCGTTCGACTTTATCATGCAGCAACAGCTGTTTGGAATTCCCGCTCACCGAAACTCCTTGGCACTTGCGTAGGGAACCCATGGCCGAACACCAAATGGCAACTTAGATTACGAATGTCTGAGTCCTCAGGTTCACGGAAGCCTAGCAAAGGAGTCCGCGAAGATTGAATTAGTTTGCATTAAACTAAGGGGTGCACAGCAAAGTGTCCTATTTTTCATTTCCTTCCAAGGCCCAACTTTGGGCGCCACCAAGCCTCGCTAGTGTAGATCTGAAGAAATGGAATCGTCTCACACTATGAACGATGACCTGTACTTCATTGCACGTTGCTCTCCTTTTAGGGTAAATATCCGCAGAATTGCCTCAAACAATCTTTTGTTGATAAATCTTTCAAGCAGCCTCTCAGTTTCTGTCTTTTTTGCCTTTGTTGTTTATATTTTTCCACTCTATCTCTGTCCATCTCTTTTTGCTGCACGCGCGTGCACACCATTCTTTTTTGGGAGGGCCTGTCAGTATACATATTTTTTAAAGTTGTCATTTCACACATATACTGTGTAATTATTAACATATGTCCATGTGTGTGTCTTTTCCTCCTCATGACATGTAAACCCGCAGGCAGACAGACAGACAGACAGACAGACAGACAGACAGACAGACAGACAGACACACACTTACACAAACAGATGTGCAGACATCAATGCGTACATAGATGCATGCATGTGTACCACATCAGAGGGGGTGCTGATGTCAGAATGAGACAGTTTCCTCTTTGTGTCTTCCGCAGTTAGTCGGACCCTTTTGCAGCCTTCCCAACTGCATTTAGTTTGACAGCCGCAGAATGGCCATGTAGTTTGTCTCAGCCGTTCTCGCTGATTGCCCCTGCAGGCCAATTGCTGAAGCGGAGATGATGAGTTTTGCCAAAGGCTTAGATCTAGATTGCTTCCTTTGCAGTGTCTGAAAGATGAACAGGTTAAACTTTCTCCATGAAACCTTGAGCATTCACCAAAAACACACATAGCTCAAAAGAGCTTTCCTTGAGGACGAGATGCGCAAGCAGCCAGTCTCTCAGAAGATCAGAAGGGTGTTGGCCACTGGCTCAAGCACGGCCAAGCACGGCTTGGTTAGAAGGAGGTAAGCAAGCCATGGCAAGGGTTGCTTGATTCGCTACCTTTTCACTGCCCAGGTTGAGCATGTGGCAGTTCCATTTGAGCGAACTCACCGCCGAGCATCGTGAAGCTGAAAAGTTGCGACAGGACAGCGACAAGGAATTGCCCAATGGCTTAATCTGGGCCCAGTTCCATTGACACATTTTCTTCCCTTGCACCGCAGCAGAGGTCTGGTTCCTACCATGGGCCAACCGTTGCCAGCTGCCCACGTCCCCTCCCCAGGACACGTCCTGCCTGCGCAGCAAGCTGGTGAATTCGGAGGCTGAAGCCAGCGAACGGGCCCGGAGGTGCCAGGGCGGTTGCAACCGATGGCGCTGGGCCATGGCGGCCATGGGTCCCTGGTGAGGTCCCGGGGTCCTGTGTGAAGTTTCTTTCTCTGGAGATGTTGGCAGAACTCAACTGCAGCTGCAGATGTTAGGAAGTTTTCACTGCCTAACTTCTGAAGCTGCAGAGGTTAGGAAGTCGGGGTTTTTTGAATGCAGCTTTGTTGATGCAGTTGCAGTTGCCATCCGCTGCCTTTGGCTCAGCCCTCCGCAGCCCGGTGCTGCTCGAGTCGGCTCATGGGCTGGATCATGTGAGCCAGAGGTCTGCCAGAGATCTGCTGGGAGGTACGCTAAGAGTAGGAGAGCAGAGTCTTCGTCATTCGCCATGTTCTCTTCATCAGCTAATCAGTGTTGAAATGTGTTGAAATGCTGCATGATAGTTGGAGAGGCAATGAGAGGCATGCATACATTGGAAGATAGAAGCTGACCGGACTCCGGGGACAGGCTCACTTGCTTCCGAGACCCTTTCATTTCACTTCTTGTCCCTGAACCTGTTCACAGTCGCTTTGGTGCATCTACAGTACTTGATCTTTCGCCATGTCAATGGATGTGCTGACAGACTGACCGGAGTGAAGATATCTGGTGATCAACATCCCAGTTGACTTGTTCACTTGCCCGTCATCATCAACTTGTAGTGAGTCAATGTTTGCGACAGCCAAGGCAGACCAAGGTACAAGGAGAGGGTGCGGAAATGTGAATGCGGCAGTGAAGTGACGGGAAAGTCAGGGCAACACCGCAACACCTTCAAAAATCGATTTCGGAAGAATTTAGAGATGAAGCACATTAGAGTGGCGGTGGATTAGCTGGCTATAGCACTGCTATAGCTCCTTTGAGGCTTGTGCAATGTCTTTGGCGTGTGATCCAAGCCTGTCACGGGTGTAGACTAAGCACCTGGATCGCTGCAACGCCAGGAGCTACTGTAGCTTTTCACCGCGGGTGGCAACGCCTCCGCTGGTGTCGAATGAAGCAATCTATCGTGCCGGGCCAAACTTTGCGATGTGAATTTGCCATTCATCTGCGTCAAATGTTTGGCGCCAAACAAGTGGCATTTCATGTCGCTGGTTGGATGTTTAAGTGTTGATTTTTTTTGGGGGAGGGTTAGCATCAGAGGGCCAGGCCTGCTTTTCCCCTCCTCGACAGTTGGCAAGGTGCTGCAATGGCTGCTCATTTGCAGCATGTGCAGCCCGCACCACGTGTCTTGGATAGCAAAGACCCCACTGTTACATTCTTCCTATGTATTCTTCCTGTGTTCTCTGCTTATGTTTTCTCTTCCGTTTTCTTCCTACTGTATGTATTCTTATGATGTTCTACTGTAGGGTCGAAGACGGACTCCGTTGACCCTCGCTTTGAATCCCAGGGGATGAAGGCATCCCACGGATCGCGGGGACTCTCAGCTGCTGCAGCTACGGTTTGCGGCACTGGTGCTGCGCAGCGCTGTTGGCAAGTGCTGTGCCCAGGTGGGGTTCCAACTGGGAGCTCACATCCGAGGCTGGGAGTTTCTCCTGTTGGAATGAACCAATTTGAGTGACAAAGGCATATCATATGCAGATGCCCATGATGCCAAGGGTGTAGGTATAGTTGATGCGGATGATTTCAGAGGTAATTACAGTTGATGCAGATGATTGCAGATTCCTGTCATCCATTTCTAGAATGCTTCCCGTGCTTACCCTGATGTTTTTCCGCATTGCTACTTGCCAGGAGGAACCCATGGTCACTGTATTTCACACGGGTTTGCTCTCCCGTGACAATGACTTGAAAGCCTTCCAGAGGAGCAGCTCCAGACGACCCAACGTGAATGAATCAATGTTGTTTGACATTTTGCCCGAACAGATGGCACTGGCTTCTGCTTGAGGGACCAAAACTTCCATTCAACTTTTCTGAAGTCATCTCTCCGGCAGAACTGGGAATTTGCAGTTTAGTTTTCTCTTCTTTCCACCGGCAGCCGCATGGACAAAGATCTGCAACTAGGACGGCTGATCAGCGTGCTACGTTAGAGAGCACTGCCCCCAAGAAGGAGATGTTGCAGCAGCCCACATGAAAGGGAAATGGTCTAATTTGCATGGCAGCATGGCAGGCCATTTGCTTTGACTACACTTGGAAGGTCTACATGGCACCACTGAACAGCTTCAGCGGCTGAACTGAATGAACAGATAGGCTTCTTGTATGTCTAGACTCTAGACTCTAGGCAACACTGCTATTACTATCATTGTCAGTAATCGATTTTCAGCCTGATGGCCATGCTGAAAGGGATCTAGCAAACATAGCAGGTTTGCGGGCATTTTACGATGCAAGCCTACTGCATTCAAGCAAGTCAGAAAGTAGAGAGGGAGAGAGGTTCGATAAATAGACAGACAGATAGAAAGAAAGGCAGATAGAAAGAAAGACAGACAGACAGATACTGCGGATGGATGGATGGATGGATGGATGGATGGATGGATGGATGGGTGGGTGGATGGATGGATGGGTGGATGGATGGATGGATGGACGGATGGATGGATGGATAGATAGGAGAGAGGAGAGATAGATAGACAAGATAAATAGAGCCGAGAGGCAAATAGCTAGACAAAGATAGAGACGAGAGATAGATAGACAGATAGATGGATAGGATAGATAGGATAGACAGGACAGAAAGAAAGAGAAGAAAGATAGGATAGGTAGAATAGATCCGATGGACAGGATAGATGGATAAGTTCCATAAGATAGATAAGACAGATACGATAGGCAGAGAAGATGGCTCTCTGAAAATGAGCTCAATGGACAGTTGGATAGATAGGATTGATAGAACAGAAGAGATAGACAACATAGATGAGATAGACCACATAGGCAAGATTGTTAAGATGGATTCGCTTGAATCAATCTGGAATAAGATTAGATAGATAGGTAGCATAGGATCATATTAGATAAGAAAGGCAGGTAGATAGAAAGATCGAGAGATAGATAGGTCGACAAGGACAGACAGATAAATACACCTGAATAGAAAATAGATAGGAACACGGCTCTCGGTGTACGGTCCCCAAAAGTATTCCACTGGGCTGTTGGATGGATTTAGACTTTACTGGTCTACTGTGCCCCCGAAGCATTTCACTAAACTTCAGGTTTCATTTCCATGCGGCTGGCCGCTGCCCTACTGATCGCAGGAGGAAAGTGCGGAGTGCAATCCAGGATATTTCAAGACATCGGACAATGCTTGCGAACCATTTGCCTGCTTGACAGGACCTGGGAAGTTGAAAAGTGACGGGGTCAGAATGGACAGCTATTTGAGGTCCCTCTTGCAAACTCTAGATATCCCATTGCTAGTGGATACGGATTCGAAGACACACTTGGCTGTCCTTGACACATCTCTTGCCATCACCAGCAGCTCAAATTGAAGGCATGCAATCAAGGGATCCCAGAGAGCGCATTATATGACCTGAAAAGGCTTGGTTGAGTGATCCGCTGGGCACATTGGTTATTTTCCATTGGCATTAATGTTTAACCGTTTAACCATTATTACAGGAACCACTATTGTATAAGTGTATAACCATTATTAACCACAATCAACCGCTATTATCCACTATAGACGACTATGTTTTCACCGTTGCCACCACTGGTAACCCGCATTTCTCGGTCCGAGGGGCCCCTCTCAAGCAGCAGCTGCATGCTGTCTCCCCATTGCTCCAGGAGAAGGAGCCGCATGCAAGACCTGCCGGCCGCAACGCAACAGAACTGCGCACGGAAGCTGGGATCATGTTAGTGTCATTGACTTCAAAAGATATTATTATGAGCTTCATTAGCTATCCTTGTTGTTGTAATTGTTTTCATTGTCATTGACTTCAATGTTATTATTATGAGCTTCATTAGCTATCATTGTTATTGTTATATATTTTATATGTTATTGTTATTGTTAATGTTATTGCTTTCATTGTCATTAGCTTCAGTGTCATGATTGCTATCATTGGTATTGTTATCACAATATCGTTGTTTCCTTCTTTTGTTGTTTGTGTGTTTTTTTGCTATACTGTTGATCAGTATTATGGCTGTTTTTGATATTGTTATGTTTAATCAATGTTAATAATGTGTTGTGATTGTCTTCATCATTAAAAATTACTTGTGCTTTTCTCACTGTCACTATCAGCACTGTTACTATCATCATTGCGGTACTATTGCCACTACTATTGTCATCGTTTTTATACTTTTTGCCTTTTCTATTTTTCAACATGTTTTTAGAAGTATTTCAATTTGCAAATTCAAATTGTGGAATCGCGACGGGTAGAGTCAGCTGAGTCCTTGCGTAGGCTGAGACTTCGAGGGCTTAGGTAAGGCCGGGATTCTCTCTCTCTCTCTCTCTCGCTTGACCTCCTTCCACAGAGGTTGAGGGCTGAAGGGTCAGTCAACCTGTCAGCCATAAAACTTTCATGTGCAGAATTTACTTTCAAATTCCACGTATTGTCTAGAAAGCACGCGCAAATCGCCATAAATCATGCATAAATCCTGCATGCGCCATCCGGAGTCCTGCAGAAGTCATAAATTTATTGTTCCTGAATGAAGTATCCAGTTATCAAATTACATTGCGCAATTCACCTGCAGACAAGTCATGTGTCATTCATAAACGGTCCCTAGATCATGCACAAGTCATCCGTAGACTCTGCAATGCTCACCCATCCCTTTATACAGGTCCATAGATCTTTGTTTGCTCCGGAAGTTCCTCTATCTTTTGTGCGAACAAGTTCTCCTTCACTTCCTCTCCTTTCAACAAATATCGTAGCGGTGTTGTTTGGGGCTCGTGAGGGGGAGCTTTGCCTAAGAAACTTCTAGAAACGACTGGAAGACACCTGGCTCGGCAGTCCTTTCAGCTACCTGACAACCCCATGGCCGAGGGCAATGCCTCGATTGCAACGATGGCTATGACCTGAACTCTGCTGGCACTTGCGGAGCCTTCACCTGCAGCACTGGGCCCGATGAAGCCTGCAAGGTGTGGGATGAGTCCGGGGGTTTACATGGCCACAACTTGGCGCTTCCGTGAAAAATCATTGGATGTCCACCAGGTGGCAGGGTGGTGATCCGCATTCATGCCATGCTTTATAGGGAAAGGAAGCAGGTTTCCAGTATCAAGCTATGTCAAGCTACTGCAATGCAGGCTGTATCTGATGGTTTTGCTGCTCCATGGGGGCAGGTGTGCCGTTCCCAGAATTCCTCGTCTCAGATCAGCTTCCAGCAATCTTCCAGTGGAAAGCTCCTCGGCAGCACGCGACCTGCTTGCTGACAGTGTCCATTGAACCCGCTGGCAAGGGCATGCCCAGAGAGCAAGAAGAGCACAGTCTACACCAGCACCGAGCTGATCTCGCCATTGAATTGCTCGACTGCTATCTGTGCCAGTGCTCGTTGCAGCAAGGCCCGGCATTGTTGGGCTCATGGATCTAGTCCATTTGCAATGCTCTGAGCATGTCAAGTGCATCCCTTTGAGGAAGCTTCGCACTTTTTTGCACACTGTTGCACCATGTCGCACCCTGTTGCACCGTGGCGGCCAAACCTGAAAGGCCTCCTTCGAGATCTTGTCAAAGCCAGGTGCATTTTGGTCCCTCAGCTGCAGCTGGTTGATCGCAGTGTTCATTTTGCATTCCTAGGTTCAGATTCTCTCAACAGCTGCATCGCTGGTTCTGATGGCTGCGCAGCCCTGTAGCTATAGGCAGTGTTCCTGCATCAAAGCGGACGCTCAATGCGAAGAAGATGATCTGCGTGATGATTTGCATACAAAATCTTACAGTGGCCCGGTGGCCGCCAGTGTGGACGGGCCTGGGATGGTGTTGGAAAAAGCGTAAACAAGGCAGAAAGAGTGGCCGTAAGGTCCGTAAGGGGCACGTAGCAAAATGCAATCCTCGATCCTTGCGGGTTGGTGTTTCGCAACTGGCAACTTTTTGGTAACAACTATGAAGTTCCGGGATAAACATGGGTGCGAGGTTGCTAAGTTTACTTTGATGAGGATTTAATGGTGGGTCCATATCAATAAACCATTCCCAGTCAGTTTGCCAATGCTTGGTGATTTACCATCAAAGATGCCCTCTGGCATACAAACATGTGAACTACAAATCGCCTTTTGTTCGAGCCAAAGCATTCGAAAAGGGGGAAATTGACCTCGCAACCAGGGTAGGCATGTCCCGGGCAAAACCACTGGATGCCCTGGCAAAAAAAAAAACCAGGGTAGGAACTACCAGAGTGTCAGGTGGTTTCTGGATCTCTGGGTCTGGCCGTATCTTCCTGGGATTCTGCAGCTGGTTCCTGGCCACTTGCCAAGGTCTCACAAGTTGTCCTGCGCCCAAGGAGGTTCTCACAGCCGCTCGGCAGTGGCTACTACCTGGTGTGAAAGACATTTTCCATCATTTGCCATCCTTTTCTACAAGATTTGATGATGTTGGAAAACATGGTTGGTTTTTCAAGCAGATCATGTTTAGGGATGGTTGGTTGATAAACTCTGTCATACTTTCCCGAGGGGTTGAAGCCACCAATCAGTGTTTGTTTGTGGTCATTTCAACCTATGGGTAAACCTGCGACTCAATTGGTAATGGGACCAAGATGCTCTGCAAACTTGAGTGCGTATCAAGCAGAACGACCTTTTCAGCTGGTGCTGTGCATTGTTTTGTTTGGGATGCTCATCCAATGACCCGAGGCCAACAACCAATGCGCGGAGTGCCCCTTGGATCACATAATTACTGCGTCGCATGTCGTCCGCTGGCACACAATGTTCCACCTTAAATAGAAAACTTTTGCTTGATTGCCAGCTCAAAGCTGACGATTAGACAGCGTCTAGGAATGTATCCCTTCCTGTAGTTCTTGGATTTTGTTGGTTATCAAAGAACGGATGAGTTGCAATTCATGGAGCAGACGTTCAGATGAATTGTTGGCTCCATTTCTTCACACTTCTCAGGCAACCCTGGGTACTTTCTGGGTTCAGATTTGCAGTGCAAGCCCTTCACCTGCTCCATGGGCCCCAGTGGCTTGGCTGCATCATTGGCACAGCTAGGCGTTCACCGTGCACACCGACCTGCCAGGCAATGCCTGCAAGACCTGCTTGGCACAATCGGCCAGGCCCAGTTGAAATCCATACGTAGCAGGAGTAAAGGCAAACAAGGATCAATACGGTAATAAGCATAGGAGGTTGCGACCCATGACAGCAGCAATAGGTGATAAGAATACATGAGAGATGTTCATGAGACGCTCAGGAGACGCTCATGAGTGTTTGAAACTTGTGCAGCGCTTCAGCCTGTCCGAGCCGATTCCTTGAAGTTGGCCCTTCTCCGCCAAACGTTTGCTGCGTGCAGGACTGGTAGAGATCAGTGCCTGGAGTGCAATTCTGGTTTCTACCGAGATGGGATGATTTGCAAACCATATACATGCGAGACCGGAACAGCCAATGGTTGTGACTTGGCGCCGACTTTCGAAGCCGAAGCAGTTCGGGTGTTGAGCTATGCACTTCTCCTGGGGTCACCTTTCTCCTTGAGGGCTTCCCCTCGCCTTGCTCCAGGCAAGGCCTGTCGCCTGGAAGCGGAACGAACGGGAAACGACCAATGCTCCTTGCCTCAGACTTGGCATAGCAAGCAGCACGGTATCTGAAGAGCTAGGGGCCACCTTGATGACCACACTGGCACTGCCCGTGTCAGGTTCCCAATGCAACCCTGGCTATGGCTTAACTGCTGCGTCCAGCTGTGAGATCTTCAGCTGCTTCACAGGCGCTGTCACCGGCATTCCATGGGGCTCCATGATGGTCATAGGGCTTATTGTCATGCTTATCCACCAGTAGTGTTGGTTGATGATCGTTGAAACGATGGAGTTGTAACTCATTTTGACCATGCGTTGAATCATCATGCACCATCACCACCAGCCTAGCTGACATTAATATTGCATCAGCAGTTGATATTAAATACCATTGACATTTACATAAACATATCATTAATGTTCACCAACATCATCAATGTTCACCAACATCATCAATGTGAACCAATACCACCCACTGTCAACCAACATTGACCAAGTTGCTGGTTCACTTATATGTAGCAAGAACCCCAGGTTCACTGCCAGTGTT
>VSDK01009756.1:41024-56474 GCA_009767595.1 Symbiodinium kawagutii
AACCGCCAGCATTTGCCAGCTGCTTCGGCCAAGGCGATGGCGCGAACTGCCGAAAGTGCAGGGACGTGGCTTTTCGAACAGCAACGAACCAATGCATGGAATGCAACCGAGGCAGCGTGGCTGGTGATCAATCGTGGTCCATGGAGGTAGAAACATATGGAATCAGTGGTCCGAGCTCTACATGGTGGTGAAAATTATGGATGAAAATTACGAATGATGCTTGTGAACAATGAAACCTTTTTCAGAATGATTCAGTGTTTAACAGTTGCCTTGCACTCTTGCCAGTGAGTTCAGGATACATGCTGACAGAGGACTTCAAATGCAAAAAGATCACGTGCAGCATCGGCCCTGCAACAGCATGTAAGACATGCAAAACAGCGATCGAGAGCTCAGCCATGGAAACTCAGCGGAAGCATAAGACGGGCGAGATAACTCTGAGATAACCTGGTTAAGCTTTCGGTTTTTCTTTGGCATTTTTCACCTGTATCATTTTGTGTGCTTGTTTCATGGACCGTGTTGATTTTGCAAGTTTACCTCACTTCCATCCTGGACTAAATTGTATGCGGTCATCTTTCCTGTGCGCCCAGAACCAGTGTGAAGCGTGCAACCCTGGCTACGAACTGACAGCGGACTTCAAGTGCACTCCGTTCACTTGCTCCACTGGTACAGATGCCGGCTGCAATGTGTGTCGGAGTGGGGTGCTTAGATGTTTTGAGGTTGACCTGTAGCCTGGCACAGTGGTAGATGTGGTGTCCATTTCACCAGTTCGGAAAAGTCACGGTTAGCCTCTCTTGTTGGTTCCCTGTTGTACCTTTTGTCACGAGAAGTAAATTAATGACTCACAAGCATAGGGGGCTGCCCAACTGCCTCTGCGAGGCCTTTCAAGAAGGACAGCCCATGAGCAATGCCGCGAGTGCAAGCCTGGTTATAGCTTGACAGTGGATCACAAGTGCGAGCCCTTTCTTTGTGACCAAGGGCCAGGGAGACTTTGCAAGCGATGCCTCGACCAGGAGATGTCAGCTCTCAAAAGTGCCCTGTAGCTCATCCGCTTCTGCATTGCACGTTATGAATGTCTTTTGAAACTGTTTTTGAAATGTTTTGCAGTCGCTGCTTTGGAAGTCCCCAATCGCACATTGGTATTTTGCAAGATGCTTGACAGCGTTTCAATTCCGCGAGGTCTAATCTAAACACCTTTCCCTGGACCATGTGGAGGTTCTTTGGGGTTTGTTCACAGGACATGAGAACCAGTGATGACCAGTGCGCCGAATGCAACGCTGGCTACACTCTGACCGAGAATCAAAGATGTAGCGCCTTCACCTGTGTCACTGGACCTGGATCTGCGTGCAAGGTCTGCCGCTTGCAGGTCAACGCGACAGCCAACGACCAGTGCAGTGAAGCTGGGCCAAGCTGTGCAAACTTAACGACGGTAGCATCAAGATGGAGAGACCATCATTAAGGGCCCAGGTTCATCAATTAGGTTACGAGGAGTCCTTAGGTGTCCTCCTGCGTGTTTTCCTTGTCTCGGGCCTGTCAGGAATGCAATCCTGGTCACGAACTTTTGCCCGATGGCACCTGCAAGCCTTTCACTTGCAAGATCGGTGACGGCGCCGAGTGCAAGGAGTGCAACGAAATAAAGCTTCGAACAGCAGATGGTCAGTGCACCGCTTGCAACGCTGGTTTCACTCTGATCGATGGGATTTGCACAGCCTCAGAATGCTCGAAGGGTGCAGCCTGTGACTCGGCAATGCTAGAGGAGAGAGGGCGTACGCTGTGATTTTCTCCAGCGATCAGACAGCCGCCAGCTGGAGCGAAGTCAATTTGAAGCGGCTTCAACAGCGAAGTGACCATCAAGTCATGACCAGCTAGGTGCCTGGATATTGAATGACATTTCCATATTGCCCTAGTGCAGTTTAGATTTAGATTGCAATGGATCTAGCCGACCCATTGCAACGGCCATTGACGTGCTGCATGGCACAACTCTAAGGTGAAATTTGTGGCTCAGACTACGAGTGCGACAAGTGTGGCCCAGGATTTGAGTTGACAACAGCCTTCGCATGCCGGCCACACACTTGCCAAACTGGAGGCCGTTCACAAAATTTCCCTAGCACCAAGGTATGTCTTACCCATCCATGTATGAATCCTCTGTTAACCAGGGACATCAATCTTGGCTTGTTTCAACATGTTTTCACTGGTGATCGGTGTGAACCTACCGATTGTCAAAAAGGTAGCAGCTCCCCAGTGGACATGTTTCGAATTTGCCCGAAGGTGGACCCTTATGCAAGACATGCCTGGCACAGAGCCAGCGTAGCCGCAGAAACCAATGCGCTAGCTGCAACCCGGGCTTTGCACTGACCGCTGATGCGAAGTGCGTTCCTTTCGTTTGCAGCCTTGGTGCCGGGTCTACCTGTCCCGCAGCTGCATGGCGGTGAACCCGCTGTGAAGTTGAAAGTGGAGAGAGATGGAGAGAGATGGAGAGCAGGGAGAGAAACAAACAAAGATGGAGAGAGATTGATTGCAAGTGTCTGTTGGCACTGCAGAAAGAGACGGACTTGGCGCTTCTGTCAGTCGTTTGGACATGTTTGCACCTGCCACTGGGCACCAAGGCAAAAAGTGCAAACCCCAAGGCGAGCGAACTGCAGACAACCAATGCGACGAGTGCAACGCAGGTCATGTTCTGAACAAGGTGGGCAGCGGCACGTTCGTGTCCCACCAAGGGCACATAGACTTCTTGCTGTCATTGGTATCCGTTCCTTTTGCAGCTGATGTCTATGATGTGAGTCTTTCATTTTATGTCCAGGGTCTTGATGTAGTTTGCCAGAAACCATACTTGAGAAGGGGCCGAACTAAAATGAACGGCTTCAATAAGTCCTCCTTTTGAATCGAAGTGAGCTCTCGCCCACAAAGAATGATAAGAGGGGATACCATCCCAAAACAGGAAAAACAGAGAAGATGAATCCCATGTAGGGGTTGAAAGTTTGTAAGGCGCGCCAGCAGTGGCCAATTCATCATACATCATACACTGTCAGAGGCTCAAGCGAGCTTTTGCCTTTTGACCGGATCCCAGGCAAAGCCTTTGGATGCCCTGGCCCCGCTAAAAAAAAACAGGATCCATGAATAGCTCAAACTCACAACAACAGTATCATCGAATGATCCAGCCTTGACTTTGTTTTTATGGCTGGTGATGTCCCAAATCTTGGCGGGCCCTTAAGAGCGGCAACGGTAGCACTACAGAAAATGGCTCATAGGCACAGTGTTGCTAGAAGTTGCACAGTTTGCGGTCGTATTTGCAAAGTGTTGCTAGAAGTTCGGCTCATATTACCAGATTGAGCAAACACATTTCCTCTCATCCATGCACCTGATGGACACAAGCATCATCACCTTCGCCATAGCGGGGTGGTGCTTGCTTTTTACCTTTTTGTCCCCAGACAGCTGACAAGCTATAAGGGGTTCTTACTTCTCAATGGTAGGGCCTCGAATCGGCGCTTTTGTTTGCTGCTGCTCTGCCGCTGCTCATGCTTGTTTCCCTTCATGTTCGACCTGTTGGCCTTTATCCCCCTTCATGCTTGCCTTGGCTTGCTTCCCTTTGTCTCCGCTTTGTCTCCCTCGTGGCTCCGGATCATGAGATCTATGAGCCAGCATGGTTCCCTTGTGACTGACAGTTCTCGGCTCATGCGCCCCGTGACAGCAGCCATTGGTAGCGGTTCCTTAACTAGCTTGGCAATTGCAGTGGTAAGGGAATATCTTTGGCCTGAACACGTGGTCCACTCCATCCCCACGGTACCTTCTGTTGCCCTGCCAGGATCTGATTTTTGCCTGTCAGGACCTGTGGATTGGAAATTGGACTTTTGGTCCTTTGCTGCTGGCATTGCTGTGGGCATCCTCATCCTCCCAGTCCTCGAGGGCCTGGTGGTGGTGCGGATTGCTTGGGCTCGCTACGTGCAATCCCAACTGGGTGGACTTCGGCGTGAACTATACCGAGTTCTTGGATGAGCTCTACTGGATCGGGCTCTGCTGAGGTGGCTGCGCTTCGCTCCCTGGTTGATACCCTGGTGGCGAGGATCACTGCTCTCGAATCCCGCGTTGAGGATCTCGAGCGCAACAACTCTGGGTTTGAATTGGTTGGTGATCAATTGGACACTTCGGTTTCCTTATCATCATTGCATCCTGCTCATTCCTTGAGAACTGGTGAGGTGGACAAGAACAACACTGCTGGTAGGGTGTTGCTGGCCGAGCAGATCGGCAAATATCTGCGCAGGGCCGTCAACGGCGAGCCCCGTGGATCCTCGGGCCGTGACCGGCTCAAACTGCAAAACCGCTGCTACCTGATTGTGGCCGACTTTGACGGCCGTGTGCTCCCTGAACCTGTGTTCTGTGAGCGTTTTGCTCAGGTGGTGGAACTTTGCAAACGAGGAGGAGATCCAGGTTCCTCCATTTTTGTGGGATTGGCTACCATGTGGGAGGCCAGGTGCGCTTTGCAGGCTGGGCAGTTCGCTTTGCCTGCTGCCTTGAGAGATGACTGAGCTGGAAGAGGAAGCTCCTCCAGTCGAAGAGGAGCTTGAGGCAGGCGAAGCCCTGCCTCTCTTGGTGCTTCCTAGTGGCGCACCCAATCCCAATTACCAGTTTTGCCACCTCAATCTCACAGAGGGCGAGGTCACCAAAGTTTTCAATTTTGTTGCCTTGGCGAGATTGCACGACGGTCTCCTCGTAGCATTTCCTCGAGAAGCTTGGCACAGGACTGTCAGCAGGAGAGCACTTCCGTCTGCAGCTTTGAAGAAGGCTATACTGGTGGAGGTGGCTTGCTCCTTTTTGGCTGATCCTACTTCCCCGGACAACGGTAGCGAACCCATCAAAGTTTGGATTGGTTACTTGGCCCCTGAGCTGGTTGCTCGTTCAGAAGCAGGAAAAGCTGAGTTTGCTGACTACGAGCCATGCTTCGAAGACGTGACAGATGGGGAGACGCGCATTCCGTTTGCTCCAGCTTTGTGCGAGATTGTGGAGAACCATTTCGCTTTTGCATCAGCAGCGAAGGATCCGGTGACTGTTCGCAGAGGGAAGCAGGACATGGAAGCTCGGATGGGCTCGCTAGAAGGATTCGAGCCATACAGGTTTCTTTAGCCGACCTTGTCAGCAAGCCGTCTCCGACTCCGAAGTCAACTGCTCGGGAACCTCGCGAAAGGAAGTCAGCTTTGCGACCCAAGACTCCAGTCGAGGAGGAAATCTACACAGGTCTCGATCCAGCAGTGGTTCACTCAGCTCGTCAAGCCGGGATCCCAGAAGATCAGATTCGCAACCTTGGAAGCTTGTTGAAGAAGAGCTCGAAGATGGCGGATCAACCCCGGAAAGTGAGCTATGCAGCAGGACCTGTCGACATCCTTGGCGAATCGGAGGAGGAGCAGATCGAAGAAGAACCAGCCGAACTTCAGGTGAGTGGTCGAGACCCCATCGAAACAGCTGTGGTGCAATTGACCAAGATAGTGGGGTCGATGAACAAGAAGCCAGGCCGGGACCTCGAAGCTTTGTTGGATGGTGCAGAGAACGTCAGCTACGATGGGGTGACAGCTGGAGGAGGTGGAAAGTCGAAGGCAGCTGCCTACAAGCGATTGAGGAGTGCACTGACGGAAAATCCTTCAGCCATCTTCCAGACCATAGAGCAGCTCATGGCCGAGGACTTCCATCAATCGAAGACCGCTCCAGGTGCCTCTCTTCAGCAGATGTCGTCCCGAGCTTGGGTGGAACATCGCAGCAAAGTGATGCACTTCCCAACTTCGATCAAAGCCATCTGGCAGATAGCTGGAATTCACGATGCTCTGCGTGCTGGGGCATATCAAGAAGCTCGTGCGAGGTCAGCAGTGGCACTTGCAAGCTGGGATCAGGCCAGTTTGGACCAAGGAAGTTGGATGATGAGTCAGGAGATCTGCCTCGAGCCAGCGCCACCCTTTGCGGCATTTCAGAACAAAAGATTGCCGGATGTGCACGAGCAGGCCTCGAGCAAGCTGGTGGACGACAGATGGCTGGCTGTATTCCAATGGAAGCTGAAGGACCAAGATACTTATCTCGAAGCTCGGAAGAGGATGAGTCAAAGCAGGAGCAGACCAGATGCGACCAAGAACGAGGAGAAGCCAGGCGGGAAAGCGAATGGCAAGAGCAAGGGCGGAAAAGGTCGAGGCGGAGCCGGAGGAGCAAGCAGCAGCAGTGCGAACAACCAGAAGGAGGCCCAGTCCGGGCCTCAGCAGGATCAATGAATGAGGCTGCTGCAGCTGCCCATGAAAACGGGCAGCAGAGGCTTCCTGGAGAAGGAGCTTCGACAGTGCATGCTTGTCGAATTTGGGATTTTTTGTGGTCGGCTCTATGCGAAGTCAGGTGCCGGCTGAGGATGTTTTGGTTTGCAGCCAGATCGAAACCAGCTCAGAAACGAGCTGCCCATGGGAAGGTGTGGCCATTGCCCCTTCCTTACCCTGAAGTTCATCGCAAAGGTGCTGGACTTCGACATCACCGAGATCCAACAAAGCTCGGTGTGAATTTTGTCGTTTTGGTTTTGAACTTCCTGGCCATGGATGGAGTTCACTGGAGGTCAGCGATGCCGGGCAACGGCACGCCTTTGAACAAGGTGCAGTGGCAGACGGTGCTCAAGATTCAGAAAGAGATCAGCCATTGGAACAACCTTGACCCCATTTCGTGCAAAGAGATGGGTCGCAGTGCAGCCAAGGTAGAGAACCTTGAGGAGCAGCTTCGCAGTTTGCAGGTCGCCGCAGGAGGAACGCGGTTGCTTGCTGCTGGGAAGTATGCTGCTACAAAGACAAGAGCTCAGACAGAATGGGGTTTTGAAGGCGATCCAGGTGAGGTCATAGGCCAATTTCCTCGTGAGATACCTCATCTGGCAAAGGCTGTGGAACCTCAACGCTTTCAGTTTTGGAAGACTCCTTCGTTTGATGCTGCAGAGTTTTTAGATGATGAGAATCGCAAATGCTACAACTACCCAATCACCCATGCTTTTCCTCCTGATGAAGAGGAGCGTCCACCTCCCAGAGTGTCAGTCCGATGCAGGAAGGCTGACAGGATTGCGCTCTTGGAAAAACTTGATGAGAGCGACAGGTTAGCATTGGTGCCTTGGGACGAAGTCAGACCAAGATATCGAAATGGAATGTTCAGCATACCCAAGGATGCGAAACGCGACAGAATGGTCTTGGATGCTAGACCTCCTAACAAGCTTGAGGAGACAGAGGACAAGTGGATTCAGAGCCTGGCATCAACTCAGCAGTTCGGCCACTACTTCCTGAAGGATGATGAAGTTGCCGTAGCTTTTTGCGAAGACCTTAGAGAGTTTTATCACTGCTTTCTGATCTCGCCTGAGCGGATCAGAAGGAACGCACTGGCCATGGAGGTTGAGCCATGGGAGGTGAAGCATTTGAAGTGCTATGACAAGAAGCTGGGGCATCATGGCACCTTGGTGCCCTGTCTCCGAACAATGGCCATGGGCGACTGTAACGCCGTATCCTACGGCCAGATCTCCCACTTAGCAGTGCTGTTGCGTTCCGAGGCCGTCACAGTGTGTTGCGTTCCGAGGCCGTCACAGTGGATCAGTTTGTGATGCTCAAGCTGCCTCCGCCGCGAGGTAACCTTTGCTGCGGTTTAGTCATTGACGACTTCGTCTTGGTTGAGAAGCTGAAGCGGAGTGCGGTCGATGAGGGAACCTCGCCTGGAGAAGCGGTGATCGACAAGGTTCGCAAGGCCTATGATGATGCCGGACTGCCTAGACATGCTGGGAAATCGGTCTACAAGAGTTTGGAAGCATCCTTTTGGGGAATGACTATGTATGGCGAAGAAGGCAAGATGAGACCCAATCCTTCGAGGAGTGTTCCTTTGACATTCATCTTGGCAGGCGCAGTGAGCAGCGGTGTGACCACAGTGAACTTGCTAGAAGTGCTCTCCGGATCCTTGGTGTCGGTTTTCTCTTGCAGGAGACGGTTCCTTTCGATCCTGGAAGAGGTCTATGCGGCCCAACGCTTTCGCGATCAGAAGGACATGATCGCGATGAGTGCTTCCTTGAGACAGGAACTTCTATGCTGTGCGGCATTGGTCCCTCTTGCAAGCTTTGACTTCAGGCGGAAGGCTGCTGAGAAAGTTGTGTGCTCTGATGCATCTTCGCGTGCTGAAGCTGCAGTCGTTGCTGACCTGCCTGGTGTTGTAGTTGAGGAGCTTCAGAAATTTGCTTTGCAGAAAGGCCTATGGAACAGACTTCTGGATCCCTTGAAAGCCTACTTCAAGGAGAAAGACATCTTGCCTGCAGATGAGGAGTTGCCGGATGATGAGTACTCCATGAATCCCATCTGGGAAGAGTTGGTGACATCGCTGCAGTATGAGAAGTTCGGAAAAGTTCACTTCAGTTCCGAAAGAGCTCACATCAACATCAAAGAGGTGCGTGCAGCTTTGCGAGCAGAAAGAGAACTAGGTGCTCTCGAACCCGACAGCTACTACCTGCACCTTCAAGATAGTCAAGTGTCATTGGCCTGCATGCTGAAAGGTAGAAGCAGTTCTGGAGCCATCAATCGGGAGCTGAGGAAGTCCATCCCTTCGTTGATCGCTAACAACAATCACAGTTTTCATGGCTATGTGAGATCAAGGCTGAACCCTGCAGATGATCCAACTAGAGGAGCAAGCTTGAGAGAAGCAGTTCGTCCTAAGTCCGAATGGCTTGCTGAACTGGAGAAAGGGAACGTGAAGCCTTTGGATGTGATGCTGGAGCAAAACTTCATGAATCGAAGGCAACTGAGTGGCCTCCCCGATGAACGTGCACTATGGCCTGATCTCGAAGTCGATTTGCGTTCAGGTTCCGAAGTGCGCAGTGACCGACGACGAAAGCTACGACACGAACATCGAGCACAAGCTGCATTGCCTGAGCCCTCTCCTTTGGAAGCCTCGGGTGCTGTAGCAAAATCCTCTGCTTCGAGAGTTGTTGCTGGTCCTGGCATGTCGGAGGAAATCATTCAGGAGTTGCTTGCATTTCCTAGTTCTCAGTTCGAATGGTCTTCGCAATTCAGCAGCTTGGAGGAAGCAGTTCGCAGTGGACCTGGAGTGCTGGACCTCTTTGCAGGCTCGCGAGGACTCGCAAAGGCTGTCACCAGGACCTGTAGGACTTGGGTTCTCACGTTTGATCTTGTTCATTCAAAATCTGAGGATCTTTTGCATGTTCCCTTGCAACTGCAATTGCTAAGACTAGTTAAGTCTAGAGCCTTCCGAGCCATGGTAGCGGGACCGGTCTGTGCATCCTTCAGTGTGGCCATAACGCCACCGTGTCGAACGAAGCTGCATCCTGCCGGTGTGCCCTGGGCTTCTGCAAAGCAAACTGCTAAGATGTTGGAAGGTAACAAGATGCTTCAGTTTGTGCTGGCTATGGTGAAAGCCTGCATTTCAGTGGGAGCAATTTTCACTGTAGAAAATCCAGATGGTTCTTGGTTTTGGCGACAGAACGATGATCTCTCCTGGGAAAGCGTTATGAGTTCTGGCAAGGTGGGGGACTTCAGGGTCGACTACTGCAGATTTGGAACGCCTTGGAGAAAAAGGACTCGTTTCAGAACCAACAGCTCGCTGCAAGGCGAGAGCATTTTCTGCCTTTGCTCAAAGCCACATGTGAAGCTTCGCGGGAGATGCAAAGATAGAAAATGTGCTATGACGAAGCTTGCCGAACCCTATCCTCGCAAACTGTGTTCGATGATTGCAGCAACTCTGATGCAAGATGCTGGGATGACGCCGAAGACGCGTCGTCTTGACCTTTCTGCCTGCGCTAAGTGCAACAGCAGAGTGGGTGAAACTAGTCACCCTGGACCTCGCCGGTCGGATCGAACAATCCGATCAGCAGTGCAACTTGCAGATGTGGAGTTGTTGGAGCCCAGCACGGTGGAAATCAGACACAAAGTTTGGCAGCGTTTTGTCAGGTGGAGTGATGAGACTGTCGGCCGCGGTGTTGCAGTTGACTGGGTGACTCGGGCACCAGGAGTGTTTGTGATGCTTCTGGTTGCATTTGGCTACGAGCTCTTCGATGCTGGGGAGTCGCTGCACTTGTATCGACAGATGCTGGCTCACGTGCAACGAGAGTTCGTTTTGCTGAAGCCGTACATGTCAACTGCTTGGGCTACTGTTTCGAAGTGGGAGAAGGTGGAACCGTTGACACATCGCGTGCCGATGCCTGAACCACTGCTTCACGCCATGACCACGCTCTGCATATCCTGGGGTTGGAGACATTTCGCAGCAGCTATCGTTTTCAGCTTCTATTCAGCCTCAAGGATTGGAGAAGTGATTCGAGCTCGCCGACGAGACGTCCTGACACCTCGCGATCTGCTGGATGAGAGCGACAAAGTTTATCTTAAGATCCTAAACCCGAAGACGAGGAATCGTGGTGCACGAGTGCAATACTCTTCTGCTGAGGATTCGCGGCTTATCAAGTTCGTTGCCTCCGTGTGGGATCAACTGATGCCTGATGAGATGCTGTATGCTGGATCGCAATCAGCTTTTCGATCCAGATGGGATGCTCTGCTGAGACACATTCAGGTTTCAAAATCCTTTGGCCTCACTCCGGGGTCATTGAGAGGCGGAGGAGCCGTCGTGGCACATCGCCGCGGCGTTTCTGTGAATGACTTGATGTGGAAGATGCGAGTGACCCAGCAGCGCACCCTTTTCCATTACCTCCAAGAAACAGCCGCAGTTAGCCTGTTGCCACAGCTTAGTGAAGGAACTCGCTCCAAGATAAAGCTGCTTCAGGTGCTTCTGCTTCGTTTTTGTGAAACTCCAAGCCCGCAGCGCACAGCTGTGCTACATACCTGAAGGTATCCTCTCGCTGTAGGCCCGGGGAGTGTTTTGGATGGTGGCGCCACCAGCTGTGTGTAAAGATCACAGCATAAACAATAGACAATGATCTGCTGCAAAAGAATTGCGTCGCAGTGAAGCAGGAGTGAGGTAACCATGAGCCAGCATGGTTCCCTTGTGACTGTCAGTTCTCGGCCCCACAGGCCACCCGCCTGATGGTGGCGCCACCAGCTGTGTGTAAAGATCACAGCATAAACAATAGACAATGATCTGCTGCAAAAGAATTGCGTCGCAGTGAAGCAGGAGTGAGGTAACCATGAGCCAGCATGGTTCCCTTGTGACTGACAGTTCTCGTCCCCACAGGCCACCCGCCCGATGGTGGCGCCACCAGCTGTGTGTAAAGATCACAGCATAAACAATAGACAATGATCTGCTGCAAAAGAATTGCGTCGCAGTGAAGCAGGAGTGAGGTAACCATGACAATATTATTGTAAACAAACCATGCAATTCAAAACGCAGGTTTATGGTACACGCCCTGGAAATCTTTGTGCGCAATGTGTCCGCTATCTGGGGTCTATGCTGGTGTAATTCCCTTTCCTTCCCTTTCATTATATGTCCAGGGTCTTGAGTCTTGAGGTAGTGTTTTCTTTGTTTCTTCCTTCTCCCCCCAGAGGAGAATAAGGAGGATCAAACAAAAGGAGGATGTCGAATCGAGTCATTTGTGTTTCCTTCTCATCCCACACAGTGGCCCCAGGACTTTGCTTGCGTGCAGTTCCGTTGCAGCATTGGTCCGGGTCCTGCATCTTGGCACCACTTGGGGAACGCTGGGGGCGTGCCACTGATGGTGCGGCTGTGGTGACATCTGTGCTGTCCAGATGTGCCCAGTGTCAGATGGGACACTTTCAAGTAATTTCATGGTGATGGCAGGAGGTGCACAAATTGAATGGGCAACTTCAGCCCACAAATAGCACGAGGTGGCTAAATCAAACTTCCCTCTGATTGGCTGAATTTTGAGAATCCTATTTTGACGTTGTCGACTGCCACCTCTGTTTGAACCGAACCGGGCAAATCTGAGTCTGAGGGTGGCTCAATGTGCTTCCTGTTTCAATTTTCCAAAAGGCCCTGCGTTTGCCCAGCAAGGCTTGCAAGACATGTCGGAAGCTGCAGTATCTGACAGCTGACGATCAATGTGAAGCTTGCAATCCGGGCTATGTCCTGAACGAGGTGCGTATTGAGCTGTTTCAATTCGACTTGACTCCAGATCACTCGGGTCACGTAGGTTTTGGATTCCAGAATCAGACATGCCACCCTGAAGGAAAACCAGTGCGAGACTCTATCGTGTGAGGAAGGCACTGGATCCAAATGCAAGGTATGCAAGGGAAGGCTGCAAAGAACTGCCAGTGGACAGTTTCCATTTGCTTTGGCAAGCTTTCGCTACCCTTGTTTGCTACCCTCGTTTTAGCCCTTGAGGTTGCAACATTCATTTTATTGGCTTTTCTTCTGCGCCGTGTGCTGTGCATGCTGAGTAAGGACAGTGCCTCGAGTGCAATCCGGGCTACGAGCTCAATGAGGACTTAAAGTGTGTGCCCCTGACTTGCGAAACTGGTGACGCCTCCACCGATTGCAAGGCATGTGTTGCCCAGGAACCTTGCCTCTTAAATGTCATGTGCTCTGAGCCACTGAGGGTGTGATGGATGTGTTTCCATTTTGCCTATTGCAAGTGCGCTAGGGGCTGACTGACTGACACTAGAAAGAGAGAGAGGGAGAGATAAAGACATTTTTTTTGGGAGTGACTCATGTGGCTATCGGATTCGGCCACAGAGCTTGGTCTTGGCGTTTCATATGTGGCATGCCGAGATATCAATTGACAGCCGGCGACCTAGGACGAGCGAACTGTTCGCAATCATTGCTCAAAGTGCAATGCAGGATCCGGTCCGAATCAGATTGTGCTTACTCTAGCAGTTTTTCATTTTTAACCTTTCTTTTGTGATATATTTATCGGTGTGTATATGTAGATATAGTGCTTTTTTTCAGGCATTAGTCCTCAGCCTATATGCAACAATGGCATCTTGGGGGTTCCGGACCTAGATTTGGAGCTGTTTGAGGTCTTATTGGGGCTCTATGCCAGCGGTTTACCTGCGAAACTGGTGTTGGCGCAGCATGCAAGACCTGTGTTGGACAGGGTCAACGTACGGCCTTCGACCAGTGTGTGACTTGTTGGTGGGTTTAGATTTGGTTTTGCAGTTTGTGAGTTCTTCTTGGGCATGTTGGACCCCGAGAAAGCAGTAAAACAGCTTTTGAACGATCAAACGTCCTGAAATGATATGAAAATACATGAGACATCTTGGTACAGAATTTGAGGGCTTGTTATTACATTGTGATGTGGGTAGCCCTCTTAGGCTCCTTCTGTCCAGAAACTAAAGCAGCTCCAAGTTGTTCAAAACCCTTGCATTCGGTTGCCTGCGGAGTCTACGGGCGCTGTTTTTCTACTCCGATTGGTGCGCATAGTATGTATATTTATCGGCACACAATTTTAGAGTTGTGTCCTTGCCGACAAGTCGTGAGTAGTTGATCATTGCAGCGCTAAGCTTCATACTGGTTTTGCCAGTTTCTTTTTTTGGGGTGGTGGTGTTCTCACAACACTTTCCATGGCTGAACAGACAAGAGAAGCGAGGATGAACACAGCAAAAGAATCCTGGCGCGAACTCTATGAGCCAGATCTCGGACTCATATTTTCATCAGGTGTAAAACAAGATGGGTATCCGAAAGTTCAAGGGTGGATCTGAGCTCCCTTGGCACAGCCATTGGACCCCCGTTGTGTTGAGAAAGAGTTTTTCAGAAAAGGACAAAGCTCAATGAAAAAGCTTAAGAGAAAAAGGTTCAAGAAAAAGCTCGAAGAGTATGCTTAGAAAACCTTCGAAAAACAGAGCCAAATCAACCTGCAGACTGCTCGTGCAAAGCAGTGCCACCGTACGAGGCAAGTTGCAACCCGGGCTATGCGTTGAACGGCACGACTTGCGAAGCCATCACGTGTGCTTTGGGCGAGAATGATGCATGTCAAACCTGCCGGGCGCAGGAAGCCAGAACTGCCAAGGATGAGTGCAACGTGGCCAAATCTTACAGTTGTTTCGCCTTGACTTCATGGCAATACACTGGCAGTGAAGCAGTTTGCCACATTTTGTGCAGCATCTTCCTGATTCTTGTATCAGCAGCTGGCAGTATGTACAAAGAAAGAGGTATACACAATGCAGTCAGTGTGGGTGTGTGCGTGTATTTATTTGTATACGTACATATAAATAGATACATAAAGAAATACATAAATAAATGCATAAATAAAAAATAAATAAACAGAGAGATAGATAAATAAATAGATAAATAGATAAATAGATAGATAAGTAAATAAATATAATATTTTATTTATGTATATATATATATATATATAAACATACATATGTATGTAAATACTTGCAGGTACACAAGATCGATATTAAAGAAATGCACGCATGTCCTTGGTGCCTACAACCAGGTCCAGGGGTCTGTCTAGGTGAATCCTGCAATCCGGGCTTCTACCTTTCCAACTCCACGGGCCCGTGGAAGTGTGAAGCATACAGCTGCACTACGGGGCCTGGCGCTGGTTGTAACTTGTTCGCCAATCCATTCGTGGAGGCTGGCCTAAGTGTGACAGACGGTGTCATTTATGATGACTCAAAGACTTTTAGGGCATGATTTGCATCTCACTCGCATATATTTAGGTACTTATTAGCGGGACTCTGAGGCAGTCTCTTGGATGTCAGCGCACAGAGGTCTGAAGTCAAGGCTTGTTTCGAACACAGTGCAAGGCGATCCTGGTTGGGAAGAAAACCACCGAGTCAACCCACTTGCAGCGGAGGGTCATAAGCTTCGACCCCCTTTTTCAGGGTCCCTTTCCGCTTATTCATGCAATGCCTGTGGTATCAGGAATGCTCTCGAGAAACTAACGGATGTCATACTTTGTGTCAGCCAGAAGTGCGATGGTCACATGTCCTCAGGTAAATCTTGCCAAGAGCAAGGTGCCAGGACGGGCGCAGATCAGTGCGCTGCATGCCATCCCGGCCCTTGTCTCAGCTGGCGCAAGTTTTCTCAGTTGGAAAAGCTCTTCTGTTTGAAAAGATGGCGTGATCGTCGCATTTACGTAACTATCACCGAGCCCTATGAACCATCATTCAGCCATCACTACATCATTTGAAGGTTTTGTTTGTCACATCTTGTTCCATGCTGCTCTTCTGCAAGAGGGTTAACAAATCATCAGCCATCATTCCACCACGATTGACCACCAATCGTGGTTCCCTGGGCCGGTGCTGCCAAGGCTTTGAGCTGCTGGCAGATGGACGCTGCAAGGCCTTGACGTGCAAGACCGGCCTTGGGATTGCGTGCAAGGCCGGGGTTGGGAGCGTCAGCGGTTGGTGTACTGCGGTTGGGCTGAAGGGAATTGAAGCGGAAGAGCTGGCTGTTGGGAGGGAGCTAAGGAGCCAGGGGTAATCCATATAGCCCTTTAAGAAAAGCTCTGCAGCTACCAAGAGGGGTCCAATGAAATGTTAGTTCACGGGGAAAATTTTGAGTTATGAGATAGAGCCAGTCCGTTCCACCCCAAACCAACCACTTGCAGGAATG
>VSDK01009756.1:66727-84879 GCA_009767595.1 Symbiodinium kawagutii
TCCCTACAGCTTCTTTGCAGAATTCTGCTTCAGGATATTTCCTCGATGAAAATGCCCAGTGCCAACCGTACACGTGCACGGAGGGTGAAGGGAAAGACTGCCGAAGGTGTACCCGACAGCAGCTTGACTGCATGGTGTAGTAGCTTTGCCTTTGATACATTTTGGCACTTTTTGCAGCTTGTCGCAATCTTTCAAGACGTTTCGTTGAAAACTATCGAGAACTTGATTCCCTACTTGCAATGTTTATGCTGAGTCCATGTCAAAGGGAAGTTCACAGGAATAAAGCACCCCAAATTTCCAGCTGGTGAGTCACACCCAGCCATATGGCTTGTTGATGAACAGCTGCTTTGCCATGGCTAGAGCTGTAGGAGTCAGCGTTCTGCTCATGGACAGTGCCAGCGATGCAACCCTGGGTATGAGCTGACACGGCACAAGACTTGTCGTCCCTTCTCCTGCAAGCTGGAAAGCATGGACTGCCTGGACTGTGTAGAGCAGCAGTTGCGAAGTGGTGACCTGGCGAAATCGTAAACATGAGCCAAACCTGTGTGTTTGGCATGACCTGCACCAAGATGTACAAACTTTGTGGGGAAAAACCTGCCACTGTTTTGAAGCCGTGCATCTGCGGGCAAGGTGACAATCAGTGCAGAAAGTGCAAACCTGGCTTTTCGTTGCTTACCCCGCACTAAGCCCTGAAGATCCTGGCACTGCTCATCATTGATGCTTGAAGCGTCTTGAAGCCATTTTGTTGAAAGCGACTCCAGGTTGTACATACTGGAGGCCACCAGCAGAACATACACATAGTCTTGCGCCAGGGGTGCTTGTCTTTGTTTATGTGAAGATGGGGTCCTGTTTGACTTCAGGTTGTCGAAGGACATGAAGTGTGTGCCTTACTCATGCAAGACCGGAGATGGGGTAGCGTGCAGATTCTGCAAAGTGCAGAGCGAGAGGACTCGCTGCAGATTTGCGGACTTGACCTTTGGGAGACATTTTTTCGCTAGTAATTATTAACATATGGTTGGTTGACACGCATATTTGTCACAGGGGCGGTTCAAGCACCAACGTGATGGAGAGAGAGACATCCCAAGGTTGCTTCAAAAGGAAACGTAACAGGAACCCATGGGGGCTGCAGCCAGGACTCGGGAAGACCACTGCTCCAGTTGCAATCCGGGCTTCACTTTGGTGGATGGTCGCTGTGAAGCCTTTACCTGTCACTTGGGCACGGGCTCTGGCTGTAAGACCTGCAAACCTTTGGAGGAAAGGACCGCCAAGGTGCGCTGGGCACATGTCCTGGGCACATGATGTAGCTTGTGCTGACCACAAGTCGTGATGCTCAGCATCTAGCGGCAAGGACTGTTGTCATTGGGCTTCGTTGCACCTTGCTATGGTCCATTTGCGTGCCCTGTACCTGTGTGCATTCTACATATTTCCAGATATTTTATAGATGGTATTTGGAGAATCTCTGCTTCAACGGCACCAACGCAACTTGATACTATTGGGTACCAATAGGAAATCCAGTTTGAGCTTGCAGACGAGTGAGGTGAGATGGGGTGAGCAGTTTTCTACGGCTGTTTCAGGACCAGTGCGATGAGTGCAATGCTGGCTTCGCTTTGAATGAGTCTGGAGCGTGTGTAGAATATTCCTGTCGCACTGGAAGTGGTGAACAGTGCAAAGTGTGTAGGGAGACATCAGCACGCACGGGGAACAACCAGTGCTTGGAATGTGGCAAGGCTGCAATGGGATAGGGGAGCGTGGATGGTGAGCAACGGGAAAGATGGAAATAGCTCATGTCTTAAGCTTGTGAAGGGTGGAAGCTCCTGAGGAGCCGGGGGGCCCAGGGTGGAGCCCCCCAGCAGTCCCTGGGGGAGAAGAAACCGAGGCAATGCTGACTATGTCCTGACGCCAAGCATGAAGTGCGCTGCGAAACCTGAGCAATGGCTTCCTCGTGTCAACGCAGCTTGCCTGGTGACAGCTTCATCAAGCCATGCACCATATTTGATTGTTGTTCAGCAGTAATGATGGTCGATACAGTTTTAAATGAAATATGTTTTGTAACACGTGTATTGTTATTGACCATCATTGCTGCTTCGTGCTGGCTACCCCAAGTGAGAAACTCGGGTCGATCTAGGAACTGCGTCCATGTCAGGAGTTGTTCACGGCGCACGGGGGGTTATAAGGTTGTCAGCCATGAGTGCTAGAAGCTGGGCATGGCAAGCCAAGGCCATCGTATACACCAAGGAGGTAGTAGAGAAACTTTTCAAAGAGCTGGACCTCAATGGGGATGGCAAAGTCACCTCTGATGAGTTTAGCAAGAAAGAGGTCGATGCAGCTATTGGCAAGGTGGGATGCTGAGCTCGTAAAGATGTGCGAGTTTCCTGATCCACCTACCGTAGGGATTGATGATTTGCCCAAGGCGCAGGTGCCAGCAGACCCCACACCGTTGTTCAGCATGGGTAGCTTCAGTTAAAGTCCAGTCCAGGTCATGGAACCATGTGTTGTGTTTCTACTCAGGTACGGGGGTTCCTTACAACAGGGAACCCCAAAATGGTTGGTCTAGAAAGGCTCAATATCGTATGATTGGAGGGTACCCCTTTTTTTTGAGAAACCACCGCATCAAATCATCAAATCATGTGATCATGCCTGCGTCCTCTTGGACTTTAACATTTTCAGGCCATGGCAAAGCTGGCCATGGACAAGGCCTTTGACTTTCAGGAGCTTCGCAAGCCAGGCGATACTGACCTTGTGGCCATCGACCGCGTCTTCGAACGGCGCCATATCTGCAGCAAGACACGCCATGGATTTCCCGTGTTCTTTTCGTTCCCAAGCTGGTCCTTCGGGATCCGACATTTGGAACACTTCTCCGCGGTGGTGCTGTGTTTGGAGCTGACTCCAGGTTAGATTTTGACAAGGATGATTTCGTTTCGCCTCCAGAATTCAAGGACTGTGCACGGGATCTTGGAACCATGCGAGTTTGAGCTGGTGTTCAGTTTAGATGGATGTTGTGAAGGGAGAAAAGACAGGCCTCAAGTGAGCATGGATGAACATGAAGACGCCACATAGGTCCCCAGGTACAACACTGGTCATCTTCAGCTAGCAAGCTGCAACAAGCAGAATGCAGGTTCTAAGGGTTGGCTCGGAGATGACAGAATTGCAGGAGGGAATCCGAAGCAAGAAGGTCAGCGCGTGGAATTTGTTGCAGTCTGTGGATGAGAACCATGATGGAGCTTAAGCCGCAGTTGGATGCTAACATATGCTAACATTACCTTGAAACATATGTAACTTATTGTAACTTGGGGTATTCGCTACATGTACTTATACATACGCTATACATCTCTGACTTTCCTCGGGAAGTCGTCTAAGATGATCCTAAACTGTAGTTTTCAGAGGCGCATTGCAATGCCAATCCATTTGCACAGCTTGGCTCGGGTTTGTGCTGATGATTTAGTGTGGTTGATGATGGTTAAGTAGGGTTATGAATGGTTGTTGGTAGATGAGGTTTGGTGGGTTTTGATGGTTATTGATGGTCATATGAGTCATGGGAACCTGAACTCTCGGAGATGGTGATGGAGAGAGATGAGTCATGGTCACCGAAGGTCAGTTGATTGTTATTTGATGCTGACGTGATGGTAAGTGAAGGTTCAATGATACTGAAGTGATGGTATCTGAAGGTTCAATCATACTGAAGTGATGGTAAGCCAACTGATGGTTACAAAAGTGATGGTAGATCAACTGATGGCTACAAAAGTGATGGTTGATGAACTGCTGGTTACATAGGTTAACTGCTGGTTAAGCGCTGGTTAAGCGCTGGTTAACTGCTGGCCGACTGATGATGAGTTGATAGTTCGGTTCCTCCAACGGCTGCTTGGTCGTCGCCACCGAGGTCTGGTGTCGCGGGAGGAGTTCACCAAGGCTGCTCGAGGGCCTGCTGAGCTGCGGGCGACCAGCCTAGCCTTCCGCAGGGCGGATGCGAACCACGAAGCTTGGCGGAGCGGGGCAGGTTCCCAGGTATTTTTCCAAGGGAAGGCCATAGGTGGGGATGGGTTGGGGTTGGGGTGGGACTGGTTGGGAAGGGGTGGGAGGATGGCTTGAGATGTTGGGCAATGGGAATGGTTATCCTTTGTCTCAGAGTCTTGGTCCTTGTGCACCTGCAAGCACCTCAGGATCGGTACATTTCGCAAGCGGAATTTATCCGAGATGCTCGCATCTTGGCTGCATAATGAACAGACCAGGGACTGCCTGGTCATCCTGGTCCTCCTGCTGCTGCTGCTGGTGGAAATTGGTGCCCATACATTTACCGAGGCGCTCACTACAAGAGCTCGACTGCGGATGAGTTGATGCCATACTTCAGTTGCTTGGCATCCAAATCAGTTGCCTTTTCAAGCTCTTGATGCTGCGCTGGAATGCTCGGTTGTAGCGATGGAACATCAACATGAACTGACCCATGTGTGAGCTATACATTTGGCTCTCAAGGCAAGTTGGATGTGGACAAAGATGGGCGTTTGTCCAGAGTCGAATTCCAAGCGCAAGCTGAGAGTGGCTCTGGGCATCTCTGGGCCGGGGGGGTTCAAAGTACTTCAGTTTCGCCTACTTCCGCAAGGTGTTTGTAATCGAGCCTATCTGAACGACAGGTGGCCCCTTGGTCACGTAATTTCGAGGGTGTTGATTGCTTCGGTTTTATGGTCACGAAGTTTGGCCTACAATACGTTGATGAAGGTCATGGACACCTTGATTCTTACCGAAAACTGCCCAATGCAGATTCAGTTCCCAAGCGTGTGTGCAAGTGCCTCTTGCCATTTCTTCAGCGCTGCAGCACCGCAACTACGTCATTCAGGTCCTTTCTTCCCAAACAAGTTTAGCCCTAGGAAAGGGTTGCGATCCAGAGATCCGATCAAATCTGCGGCCATTTGTCGCAAAGCTACGTCCAGGTGATGCTGGAGACCGTCAGGGAGCCGCAGTTCAACTTCTTGTTGATCCCTTCGAGGCTTGTTGCGTCCCATCGTCGTGTTACCGCTTGCGACATGGCTTGCCGTCGCTGTTGGGATTCTCAGTATGGGAAAGTGCACTCTTGGCACGAGATAGAAGGTGGATATCTTCCTGGCACGCATTTAAACCCAATACCGGCTCTCTCACTCTCAGGTCCACTGCCAACGTTGTTTATTGTGTCATGTTGTGTCCATTCATGGGAGAACACCGTAAGGGGAACCAACACATGGTGCAGTTTCCTTGTTGATTTGCTTCCTTTGGGCGATTGAGAAACGTCCTGTTTTGCAAGTCCAGCAGTTGGCATGAGCGGGATTTTCAATCGAAAGGGGCAATTTTGCGGTCTCTCTTTGTTTTTCTTCGCAGGTTGGCCAGTGAGAGGCTTGAATGGAAAACGTGAGAAACTTCAGAGAAACCGAGAGAAACTCATAGACCTGCTGCAGCTAAGCCAAGCTGTCAAAAGGGCGTGATGCATGCGCGATTTGTGCTGTGCTTGAGGAAAGAAGTTAAACCCAATGACTATGAATCATTACCATCTATGAGCCATAAACATGCATTAGCCATATTGACTAGTACTAGTACCCATTGATAAAGCAATATCACATAGCATGGCGTGGGCTTTTTCATCATCCGACCATTTGCGGGAAAACATTTGGATCTTGCTGCGCCCGCTGTAGCCACTGGGCTGGAACCTCCCAGCTGTGGCGCCTGGCATCCAGTGCCTTTGCTATGATGGTTTTGCATGAATCTGCTTGCGCCAATATTAGACATTGACAAATCATCAATGATCATGATAATGGCAATTGTCATGGACTATTATTGACCATGATGGATGTAGCCTAGTTATCAAATCATGATGTTTTCATTGAATGGCCAACCACATGATTCACCACATTATCGAACCGTCATTTGCAGCCAATCTCAGGATTCTGGGAATGCCAGGAAGTGCCTGGCGGCAGTTGGGACAGTGGGGAGCAAACGCGGGGGGAACGGCAAAAACCACACATGGATAAACATAGAACAAAAGACGCGCGCACGCAAAGTATATACACGCACACAATCGGTCACAGGCATATACATCTCTCTCTCTCTCTATATATATATATATACGCGTATATATAGATAGATATTTTTATTTATAGATCGATATGTTTGCGTTTGCATATTCACATGCGTGTGTACGTTCATATGTGATCATATGTGCACCTACATGTCATGCACATGTATATGTAAATGAACATGTGTAAATAGAAAGGTGTATGTATATAATATACGAATCTTCTTTTGGTCAGTCTTTGTTGGGGGCCTCATATCCAGTCCGATTTCAACTTTTCATTCCTAACTCAACGGTTTTTCCGAACGGCTCCCCACGCCAACGGCTTGTTTTTTCCCGAATTGGACAGGGACTGCGCTGGATTTTTCGTTACACCTATTGACTTTTGCACCACTCAGGACTGGCCAAAAATGAAGATGCGGAAGCTGGGGCGAGCCATGAATCCAGCCCGCTAATCGAGAAGCCTAGTAGGGATGTGTTGCTCGACCAAGTGACAACTCTGGCGGCCGTTGTTTGGTCCAGGAGATATGGCCTACCCCATGAGCGATAGCAATTTCTGCACATTCCAAATTCCAAATGGATCAATTGAAAAAAATACCAAGTTGCATGCAGAGATGCTTAGGGATCCCGTGTGCCTGGTCGATTTCTGAGGTCTCTGCTACATCCAGTGCTGTGGCTTCGAACCCTTTCGCAGAGCTACACATGGAAGCTGTTAGCCATGGTGGCATGCACCAACCACCTTCTGAAGGTTCGATGTGGGCAGGGTATTGGATCAGGACAAGCAAGCGGCTTTTTTGCATCCAAACTTGAGGGGGCTGAGAGATTGAGAGCTGTTTTGTGGCAGCCGCTAAGGCATTCTGAGCCACACTAGCTCTAGAAGAGAATTGCATTCCTGGAATCGCAAATAGGGAGAGTTCTAAACCATCAAAAATCCGCTCAGCTGAACTGCAGGGCTTTGTCGCTGGAGGTGGTGATGAAGGACCAGCCTGGAGCACTGCGGAAGTCTCCAGATGTGGCTTTCAATTTTGGTCTGTCAGTGAGCCAAACATCACTTGCTACACAACGACTGCAAGTGGAAATGGGTTGCGGAAATCTCATGAAATGCTTCCGCCTCTTGACTCCCTCTTGAGGATTGATAGGCAAGCCTGCTGAGTTTCTGTTTGGTGAGCTGGGGGTCTCTGCCGGCAGACTTCAAGCACTCAAGGCGGGGGAGCAGCCAGGCACTGCCAGGCCAAGCAGCTTGGCAGTTGTGAGTTGTGAAGCATCGTATTAACCAACCAATGATGAGATAATATCCAACCATTTTTGTAGGTAAAACAATGGTTAATGATAGGGGAACCAGGGGTACAGGGTTTTGACCCGCTGCCATGCAGGCAGTGGCCATTATTCCCTTTGCACTGAAGCCTCTGGTTGCATTGCTGAGCGACGCCTTTCCCATTGCTGGCTACCACAAGCTGCCATACGTGGTCAGGTTCTCAGATCGATCTTGGTGTCGTTTTGCAAGAAGGATCCTGTTCGGACAAGTGTCGACATGTCCGCACGTGTCCGAACTGTGTCCTAAATGTTTTGCAAGCTTTGGAAAATTTCCGAAGCAGCATCATCAGCTATCGGGCCACTGGGTCAAACGTGGTCAACCCATCATTATTCGATAAGATCGAATAGCATCAAATCGGTGGATTCCACAGCATTGTTGTGATTTGGTCGTGGGTCAACATTCACCAACCAACAAATTGGTAGCAGTTCAGATCCCAACAGCTCTACAGCCGGGCTGCCCGGTCATCCACTGGGTGTTCTCCAGGGCACCACCTGGGGACCCACAGCCATGGCTGCTGCGAGGTGATCTTCACCATTTTGTCATTCGCATCTCTGGTGACCCTGGGGCTGGGCCTGGCCATGACGGAAGCTGCCGTGGTGACGGCGCTGTTCCTGGCCTTTTTGCAGGTGGGAAGCGCTGGGCGGTTCCACTGGTTGCGGTCGGATTTGTGGCGCCTCCAGGGGCTAGGCCCCATAAACCCCTGGTTGATGGATAGGGGGGTATCCCCCAAAAGATTTGCTTTCCCATTACAGTGGTTCCCCCCCAATTTGTCAACCAGCGGAATTTACAGTGTCAATCCGAGGCGTTGACATTGCAGCCTTTCCCAGTATCAGCTGGCTGTTTGTTGCCCTGGATGAAGCGCGAGCGAATGGAAGAGCACACAACACATGCAGAGCCATTCATGCCGCGGTGATGTGTGATGATGGCAGATTCTTTGGACCCGCACAGGTGGCTAGCATTGATGTGCTCATGGCAGCAAAGTCATCCGAAGAGGTGAAAAAACATGTCGCTTGGCGCAGATTTCCCTTGTTCCCCCAGAGACAGGAACGACTCTTGATGCGAATTTGCTCGGAAGCAAATTCTGGTAGAGCCAAATTTCACAAGGCCAAGCTGGGACCCGACTTCATGACCTACACCTGGCTGGGCATCAACATGGGGCAAGTCTTGAGCGTCCCTTGGCAGCCTTGGATCCCTTGGATCCCTTGGGCTACCGAGTTCCACCGTTCAACCCTTGGTGGCGCCCAAGGTGCTGTTCCTGGGCCCGGTGGTGGCAGCCCTTGGGCCTCGGGCGCCCTATTGCTGCGCAGCCCCTTTGGAGCCTTGGCCTGACCTACAGGGGTTGATCCAAGTGCATCAGCACGAAGAAGCACTTGGAGACCAAGCCTATAGACCATGTTACATGCCAATTCCTTGGAGACAATTCGACTGGCAAACAATTTTGAATTCAGGATGCTTCAGGGATCATGTCCTTGGGAATTGCCCAAGATACAAATGCATTCAGAATTTCGCACTGCCAGTTGAGAGCCCAGGTCTTAGTGGTGCTGTGGCCGGCGCTTGGCAACTTCATGGGGGAACGTCCTGCAGCGCCACAGGGTTGGCCAATCGTCTTCCAGCGGCTTGGACGCCAAGGCTTCGCCAAGGCTTTCGAGGCTTCCACCCGAATCCCACTTGGAGGTTGTCCGTTTGTTGCTGCAAGTCCCGAGGAAGCACAAGGTGCTGTGCCGCCTCACCATGCTGATTGGGGCCCTGGCTCTTTCTTTGGTCGTGCCTCTTCTTGAAAATGTGATGTAAAGAATTAAATGGTGGTGAGCTGTTTGTGGCTGGTGCCCAGCTCTGCAAGATGTAGATGAAAGCAAAGGCCATCCAGCAGTTCTCTTGTTAGATATTCTTGGGCACTGATGGCCGTTTCCTTGTTGCAAGACCTGCTCGCCTTGAGGTCTCCACCTTCACCCTGCATGACGTGCAGCTGTTGAAGATATCTGCTGCCATGGCGGTAGTGGTTCTTTTCTCCTTTGCGGTTTTCATCAGGCCGCCTGATCTCGTCATATCTCGTCCTGCAGATAGGAACTGACACCTCAAGAGTCTGGGGATCCTGGGAATCAAGCACCACCCGCCCCGAAAAGGTGGGAAATTGCTGGACCAGTGATCTTCTTCTTTCTATTGGGTCTCTTGAATCTGAACATCGACGGTGCTCTCTTCTACTTCTGTCGCTTTGCCGCATGCAACGCTTGTAGCGGCTCAGCAAGCCTCCCAAACAAAGGTGGGAAGCAGTGGCCAAGGTACCGATGATGTCGCGGAGTTTCCGACTGGACCACACTTTAGCCCCAAGTTCTACATCACAGGCGGCAGTCTTCCTGTTGTGAGGAGTGTATGGGAGCGTGGGATTCAATCGACAATATCTTTCATGTGACTTTGATTGACTTTACAACTTCACGGAAGCCCCTGTTGGAAGTGAAGCTCAATGCGGCAATAAGAAGCTTGTGATTTCCGGCCCCACGTCGTGCCAGCAATGAGACGTGGCACCTTTGAGGAAGGATTTGTAGTCATGAGGCTATGTTGGGGTCAAGGAGGCACTTGCGGTCATGAGGACAAATCTGAACACTGGACACGATGCCCCACTGCTACGTGCCCCTTGAAGACGTTTTAGATGATGACAAAATGTACGGCATGATGACACGACCCCAGCTGAACAATGGATTCAAGCACACATCCCAAGAAATTCTAAGAATCCCAAAGAATTCTCACGGTTTCACGGGTGCCAAAGCAGATAAGCAGTCCAAGCGGCCCAAGTGTTTGGAAGTTCCAAGTGGTTCTCTTCCGAGCCCTTTAAAGGTTCTGCGCGTTTCAACTGCCAGGTGCTCCAACAAATCGGCCAGCCCTTTTCAACCAAGTGTTCCAAGTGTTTCGCCAAGATGAACCGAAGTGCAAGGAAGCAGTTTTCCCATCCTTTTTTTTTTCTCCCCTGTAACGGTTAAACAATTATAGACTATAGTTATTAATTGCTGGGTTATACATGTTACAACTATAGCTATGGAAAATCATCACCTTCTTTCCTATGATCATTAATGAGTTGATAGTTATGACAAAAGCAATTGATGATCACCAGGGGGACCTGGGAGATGGCGTTGGGGAGAGAGAAAATTACCATAGTGTCATAACTAGTCATAACTATTCATGATCATTAATTGATAGTTGTCACTATTTTTTAATGAATAATTGAATATAGTTAATATAGTTATGGCTACGACTGTCACTTCCTATTCTTTAGGATGGTCCTTTGGGGACCTGTACGTTGCTGGCGCGCATGGCGGGTGCCCCACCTCGGAGGCTTGGGAGGTGCCACGTTCCTGGGCATCACCGTGGGCTACGCCACCGGCCCGGCGCGGAGTTACCGCAGCATTTGCCACGTGACCATCGCGATGCGGGCAGGGGGCCCAGCTGTGGATGGGGCGCTGGATGGGGCGCTGGTGCAGATGTGGCAGTTGACTCACGGCGACGCGTGCATGCGGAGTTGCCTGCAGTTGGTGCCATGAAATCGAGTGTTTTGGATATGTGTTGGCTACATTTTCAACAGTTCTCTGCCATGATTTGCGAGCGTTGATGAAGCACGAATACGGATTGATGAGCAATCATTACCATCACGAACCATCATGACTTCATCACAGCTCATTGTCGCGCAACGACTTTAGTGCATAATCTACAGAACTTAGTGGTTGGATCACTTGGAAAACCTTCGAACAAACCATCATAAAGCACAAGCATGGGGCAAGGCCTTGCAAGCAGCCTGCTGCCAGGTGCTGACTCAACTGGCCATGGTCCCCTTGCTGCGGCGCAGCAGCTTCGGGGTTCCGGACAGTGTGTGGTTGCTGGCGGGCATGGGAATCGACAGCAGCTAAGCGAAGTCGGGAGGTAGAGAAGGGGAGGGAATGCTTGGTTCATGGAGATGCTTGATGTAACTTAATGATGGGGATTCATTTTTTTCATGGTTGAGGATGTTTCATGATGATGGTCGATGTAATCATCGTTAATGTTGGTTAGTGATGGTCGAGGATGAATCCCTACTCATCAAAGCTTTTTGTTCACCTCTCCGCGGGTAAAATTCCTCACGCGAATGGCGACCGATTGTCATTCTTGGCGACTCATGGATACAAACCAGCCAATGACCGTCAGAAAGGCATCATTCTCAGTTGGGAATCCAAGACGAGCAGGCCAGAAGGCACTCACGGAATGCTGTTTCGGGATGCTGAGGTATGGTGCAAGCCTGGCGATGGATTCCCAAGCAGGCAGTGTATGCAGGGGATGGGGATGATGAGTTGTGAAGTCGCTTCAGCTTAGTGAGCTCTGGATTGATGCTTGAACCCCGGCCAGATCTGCAGTTGTACCAAGTTGATCCTCAGGTTTTGGCAGCTCATTTGGCACCCAAAGGGGTGGAAGCCACCTGCTTGGGTTTGCATGCTGGGACTTTCAACATGGCCAATATCTTGAGCCGCTCGCCAGGGCACTGGGAACGTTCGGGCTTCCAGAACGATGGATGACCACTACGAGGGTTTCTTAAGCCACAGGGGACCCCTAAAATGGTTGGCCTATTGCTATGCACTATACATGATCGAAGAAGGATGATTTGGGGGTACCCCCATTTTAAGAAAAACACAAGAGAAGGCAGATTGCACCCTCAATGCCGAGCCTTGAGCAGATTGGTGCCTGCGTCCAAGGCTCCTACTGCGGCAGCTTTATCCTAGGCTACTTCGGGGTGTCGCCAAGAGGCCGGCGAACCACTGCTGATATGGCCTCAGGCCTTGCCTAATCCGTTGAATTTTTTTGTGATGAAAAAAGTGGTGACGACTCTGAACCGTTTTGGTGAGTGCGCAGATCCTGTGGATTTCTGCTCTCAATTGCATACTGGTGGTGCCTAGGAGCCTTGTTGGAAGCTGGGAAGTTCGACAACCTATGGAAAGTTCAGTGACTCGGCAAGTCGCTGCCATGAGCATAGCAAGGCTGGCCCAGTCCCCTGCAGAACTTGGCTGCGATGTGAGCTGCTTCACTCGCTCCTTTGAGGTGCCTGGCAGCCCTCCTTCCGTTGCTTTTGCTCTTCTTGATCCCTCTGCTGGTTCCAAAGAAAGCGCAGACAGAGGCTCTCCTTGAGGACGGGCTCCTGTCCCACTGTACCATTGGCGAGGTCACTTGCTACTCTGGGTATCTTGGGTACTTGCGTGTGATGTTGCAGTAGGTATGCCGATCTTCACATAACTCTTCAATACTCTTGACACCCTAAAAGTATCCAAAAGTAAGATTGTATAGCTTCAGACACCAGCAGCAAGAAATTTCTCAGTCTGAAACTACAGTGCCACTACAAAAGGTTTAAGCCTCGCGGATCGGTATGCCCAGATTTTCAACCTTTTCTGACAAGACGGAAATAGGGGCTCCTGCAATTACTTCTAGAAGCCAGTCTGCCACATTGCATGGCATTGGTGTTTCACGTGGTTAGGGTTGACAATTTGAAGTCGTTGCCTTTGAAAGTATACTAGTTCAGGATATGCAGAAGACATCCAGTCCGTAACTTGATCCCTTGGCTTTGTAACAATGGCACCGTAAAACTGTATCCCGTTGTCATGATAATTCGCGAGCACCGCATGATGCACACCCGGGTGGTGGCGCAGCTTGCCCGCAGGAACGCGACGACTCGGCCACACACAACTCTCTCTTTGAGCGACTGACGCAGAGATGACTTCTTTGGCAGCTCATGTTTCACACGGCGCGTTGGACATGTCTCTGACATGCGGCCAAAAAGACGACCACTCTGTGCACTTGCCTCTTGACCACTGTCAAGTTAGCAGCATGTCTTGTTGGGGAATGCTTGTTGGTTGGAATCAAGTTTCCTTGGCCATCATGTTGCCTGGCTGTCTTGTCTTCGCTCGACAGGTTGGTGGAGACCCGGGTTCAGGCACGAGCGAGTTGCAGTCAACTGGTGCTGCCGCGGGTGGTGCTGGTGGTGGTGCGTTCCTCATCAAAAGAATCATCAAAAGAATCATCAAAAGAATCATCAAAAGAATCATCAAAAGAATCATCAAAAGAATCATCAAAAGAATCATCAAAAGAATCATCAAAAGAATCATCAAAAGAATCAGTTGGACTTGCGAAAGTCCATGGCTTTCATCCCAAAAGAGCTTCTGCGCGTCCTCACTTTTTCCAAAGTTTGATTCCTAGTCCAACAACTTCGCAGCGAGGTGCAGCAAAAGTCTCAGGAGCTGGCTCGCGCCTCAGTGGACGATGTGGTGGAGCTTGGCAACTTTTGGTCACAGGGCGCCGTATTCTTAGTCAATTGGAGGCTTCAAATGACAGAAACCGACGGGTTTCGCAAGCAGCTGGCTGATCATCTAGCAGTTGGCTTCCACAACCGTGGCAGTGCTGCAGTGCCAGTCATTCATTGCTGCCCGGGTGAAGTTCAGCAGTGCAAGAGTCAGATATCCAAAACAGGAAGTCGCAAGACTTGACGCTGAGGCGACAACACAGGAACAGCTCAACAAGAAGTTCATCGAGTTAGCTCAGGAAAAGGAGGCCTTTCCCAAATTGAGATGCGACTGGAAAGGGCTGTGTAGGCTGTGTCCTGGAACACTTTGGAACCAGGACAAGGGGACTTACTGAACCCGTCAAGATGAGATTAACTTATATAATTACTCAAAATTGGGATGGCCCTGGTGGTGGCCTCGATGCTATTTTCTTTTCATTACAGCACGTGTGATTGGGTGCGCATGTGCACTCTGGATCTTGGGCAATCTTGAACGCATTGCCTCATTCAAAATGGATCAAAACGATAAGCCACAGAACCGTTGACCAGCTGGATGCTCTACTTATATAATTTTGCCTCCAAATCTCCGGAGATTTGGAAGCTCCGCTCTTGTTGACCGCTTCAGTTTGTGTGGCTCAAGCGTTTCTGCTGAGATTCGGGTTTTTCTCAGCTGTGAAAGAGCGTGGGCAGCGACAATGCCTTCCTTTGAGAGTGAGGTGTTGTGGGGAGGATTGGGCACACTTTCCTGTTGGTTGATGTTGCATGAAGAGAGATCCTGGCTGTTGATATTTGGAACTTGAAACTTGCTGGCCTACACATGGTGGTTTCTCAAAATAGGGGTTCCCCCGAGTAGTTGCTTTATTACTAAGATAGATTTCGAATGGATGATTTGGGGGGTCCCTTCTTTTGAGAAACGCCAACATGCATTTGATTTTTCATTGCTTGACATCAAGCCACATGCCGGAGGTTGGCTTGGAGCCCTCTGTGCCCGTGGCTCTGAATCGTTTGAACCTCAGGAAAGAACCGTTTGTGAAGCAGTGGTCCGCCCTAGCGCAAGCAAACTTGTAATAGCTTGAGATCTCAGCTGAGGGTTGGACATAAAGTCAGAAGATCGTTGGATTTTGAGCCTGGCCTTCCTTCCTTTTGGCCACTTGGAGGCACCACATCAGATGGCCAATGGTCTGTTCGCAAGACCTTCGTGGAGGTTGAGGAGGATGAGGGGGACGAGGAGGAGCAGGACGGGGGCCTGCAGACTTGCTATGAGAGGAAATACATAAATAGTGTATTCATAGTGTGATTTTATACATTATGTTGTGTATGCAGGCGAGTGCCTGATGAAACTGACGAGTAAAAGCCTTCACCGACCCTTTGCAACCGATCAATTGTAGGACCAGCACCCATACCCCCAAACCCAAATCTCAAAAAAACATAATTTGATCCGCTACTCCCGGCCATTGTCCATGCAGTGCATCAGCCAGGTACTGCCTGCACAGCGCCGAGCCTCCTCAGAGCCACCCCAGAATCGTCAGGCACAGAAACTGATTTCACGAGCGGTTCTGGTGGGTGCTGCAAGAGAGAAAGCCTTCATCTCATTCCAGCCAGACATTGACCTGATTCACATCACCATTGCCAGCCCTTTCCAATGGGATTTGATGCTGGTGAGGAAGTCTTGGAGACTGTGGAGCAGGCCGTCGACGCTGCCACAAGAACTCCTTTCAGCGAGCATGTGGCTCGGTGGCAAATTCAAATTTGCAGTCAGTGGGTTTGGCAGGGGATGAGCATGAATGAACTAAATACAGTCAGCCTTCCCGCAGCAAAATGCTGATAACTCCGAACTTGCCAGCCTCAACTCCGTGCAAAAACTGACAGCAGACCATGCCTGGCCTTTCGGTCTAATGATTGTTCTGCCATATGTTCATGCGTCACCAGAGGTAGCATGACCGGAAGAATTTTCTTTTCTGAGGATTTCCATAGCAGGTTGAGTTCCTAGCAAAATTTTCGGCCAGAGAGCGAAGCTACTGGTTCTTACATGTTCTTACAGTACGGGCAGAGTTCCCCGAGTGCCCTTCAGAGCCATGGTGCCGTTTCAGTTTGTGCTGGGGTGCTCCCTACCGTTGCCATAGGTGCTGTGCGGAGTGTGCGCTCTGGAGCCAGGGTGCTGATATTAGGGGGTTGGTTGCGATGCTTGATGTCCATCCGGTGCCATACCGCTGCCCAACCCAAGCGCAGTTCAAGCTTTTCTTGTCTTCCAGGGGTCTAAACTACTGTTGTTGTTGTTGTTGTTGTTGTTGTTGTTGTTGTTGTTGTTGCTGCTGTTGCTGTTCAATACTGGTCGCAACTTTTGTTTCGAGGCATCCGTACCCGTGGCTCTGAATCGTTCGAACCTCAGATAAAATGAACAGTTTGTGAGGCAGTAGTTCCCTCTGAGTGGAAGACAGCTTGAAATCCAGTTCTCGGATTTTGATTGTGACGTTTCCTACTGGGCGGTTGAGGCACCACATCACATGGCCAATGGTCTGTTCGCAAGACATTCGTGGAGGTTGAGGAGGACGAGGAGGACGAGGAGGAGCAGGACGGGCGCTTGCAACACTGTCTGCATGTAGCAGGCAGCAGCGTATTCATAGTGTGATTGTGTATGCAGGCGAGTGCATGAGGAAACTACCGCACAAACAGACAAGTAAAAACCTTCACCAAACCTTTGCAAAGAAATACATGGGGTAGGACCAGCACCCATGCCCTCCGAACCTGAAAAATTGCCGAATCCCCAAAGATCAACTGGTAGGGCCCCGGCCATTTTCTATGCAGTGCATCGGCCAGGTACTGCCTGCACAGCGCCGAGCCTCCTCAGAGCCACCCCAGAATCGTCAGGCACAGAAACTGATTTCACGAGCGGTTCTGGTGGGTGCTGCAAGAGAGAAAGCCTTCATCTCATTCCAGTCAGACATTGACCTGATTCACATCACCATTGCCAGCAATTCCAATGGGATTTGTTGCTGGTTAGGAAGTCTGGGAGACCGTGGAGCAATTGAAAGAGCAGATCACTGCAGCTGAAGTGGCTGAAGCCGAGCTGAAGGCGAAGTGTGATGACAAAAGTTGCAGGGTTTTCCTGGGTCTTTTAGGATTTTGTATTTGCTCTTGTCTTATGGATCAGGAGCAGCTCCTCGTTGAAGAGCAGCTTGATTGCATTTGTCGTTTGTTGGTTTGCCATGGGTCATCATGATGTCGTGGATCACTGCGTCATGCCGTTTGTCCTTTGACTGAGGCAGTATGCAGTGAACATTTCCGGCCGTGGAACTGTGGTGCCTTGGGTTGCGTTGATCAGCAGCGATTCATCCCGCAAGGGCTGCAACTGGCAGGGCTGGTCGCGTGGGGATGCGTCGGGGTGGGTCCAAACTCAAAGCCAAGTTTCAGGAACGACTGGAGAAGGACCTTAACGATGTGATGGAGAAATATCAAGCTGTCACAGCCTGAGCCCAGCTGCCTGTGCCACCCTGTTGGACAGTGCCACTGTGCCGAAAGCTTTTGGATGTTTCATAGATGTTTTCTTTTCACGATGATTGCCATATGCCACCACAGCCAAAGTATCTGTAGCAGATAGGAGCAATACACGATTCCCATGAAATGCTGGCTCTGCCGGAGGCCTGCTGGTACTATGATGCAGAGGCTGAGCGGTGCAATCGTGCGCAGATGCTTGCAGGCACTTTGCAGGCGCAGCCGTGGCATAGACCAGCAGGTGGTGCCTTTGGATGTCTGGAAACAGCTGGGCCCTGCTGAGCTTTGGGATGCCATGTTATTCTCTGTCGTTAGTCATGTTATCATCGACAAACATGTCTTTGTAGTCAGTTTATGTCATCATTGTTATCATGCATCATTTTTCGTTTTCATTGTTGCTTTCGTTTCTTCTTATCATTTTTGTTATCATCAACAATCATGCTATTTCGGACGCCAGTTCCTGCCAATTTGTTATCATGCAAACACATGGCAGCGAAGCTGCAGCAGGAGACGCCGGCATGACTGCCCTTGACACACGGGCAAGTGCGTTGACTCGGGGACGTGTTGTGTCAGGCATTGTTAGGTGCCAGATGATGCAGCTAAGTCACAGGCGCTTGTAAAGACTGGAACCTGAGCCTCATCCAACCAGCTGATTTGGTAGATGTCATACTGTGCAAGGGCGGCTTTCTTGCCAGTCACATGAGGAGATTGATGAGAAGACTCGTGAAAACGAACAGTTGGAAGAAGAGTGTGAAGAGCTCAAAGCAGAAGTTGAATCGGTGAAAGCCCTGACCAAGAAAAACGCCATGGAAATGAAAAGGGTCGCTACCCCCATGAAACTTGTCACAGATCAGACTGGCGACAGTTGCTCCGACCCCTCTGTGCATAGGTGGAACATGGTGGAACAGTGATCCAATGTCGATCTTTTTTTTACGGTTTTTGTTGTATTTGTTGGGCTTGTTCTTGTCCTTGTTTTGTTGTTGTTGCTGTTGCTGCTGCTGCTGCTGCTGCTGCTGCTGCTGCTGCTG
>VSDK01009756.1:85044-109465 GCA_009767595.1 Symbiodinium kawagutii
TTGTTGTTGTTGTTGTTGTTGTTGTTGTTGTTGTTGTTGTTGTTGTTGTTCTTGTTCTTGTTCTTGTTGTTGTGGTCGTCGTCGTCGTCGGTTGTTTGTCGTTGGTCGTTTGTTGTTTGTTGTTTCTTGTTTCTTGTTTGTTGTTTGTGGTTTGTCGTTTGTCGTTTGTGGTTTGTGGTTTGTTGTTTGTTGCTTGTTGTTTTTTTGTTTTTTGTTGTTTGTTTGCTTGTTTGTTTGTTTGTTTGTTTGTTTGTTTGTTTGTTTGTTTGTTCGTCCGTCCGTCCGTCCGTCCGTCCGTCCGTCCGTCCGTCCGTCCGTCCGTCCGTCCGTCCGTCCGTCCGTCCGTCCGTTGGTTTGTTTGTTTGTTTGTTTGTTTGTTTGTTTGTTTGTTTGTTTGTTTGTTTGTTTGTTTGTTTGTTTGTTTGTTTGTTGTTGTTGTTGTTGTTGTTGTTCTTGTTCTTGTTCTTGTTCTTGTTCTTGTTGTTCTTGTTGCCAGCAGCCAGTTTGACTACAACAACAGCAGCAGCAGCAGCGACAAACACAGCAACAACGAATTTAATAACGACGACGGGTGCTGGATCACATCTTTCCACGAGTTTGTTTGCCAAGGAAAGGCGAACGCATGCTGGAGAAAGCCCAGACGGTTCCAGATGGAGCCCTTCTTGAAGCCCAGCGGCGCCGTTCGGAAGCCTTGCGCGCACATTCGGAAGCGCGTGCCGCATTCTCCACAGCCCGGGAGGAACTGGCACAAGCAAAGCACATTGGATCTGCATGCAGCGGCTTCACCATGCTTCACCTTCATCTTAAATCATCTTACGGGATCAGGAGTTCTGTGAATATCAATCTGTTCTGCAGTTCTGCAGGTGTCTGGGAGTACAGCTAAGGCAAGCTGAGCAGACGGCAGCAGAAGAGCTGGAGGACAAGGAAGCCCTGATGCAGAAGAAGTTGAAGCAAAATGAAGAGTCCCTCCTGTTGCAAGAGCTTGCATTGAAACAGGGGCTGGAGGCACTTGCTGAAGGACCTCCTCGGCCAGGAAGTGAACGGTTTTCCGATTGTTCAATTTTTTTCCGTCGTTTTTGTATGTTTTTGTTTTTTGGAGTGTTTCAAATTTTTGTTTGAGCTATTCTGTCAGACAACTGCGCAGTCCAGATTTCCTGCTAGTTTTGTGCACCAGGATTAGACAAAGCTGCCAAGAACAAGCAGGAGAAGGAGAAACGTTTGAAGCACTGGGCTGATAAGTTGCAAACAGCTCGGATGCGCAAGAGCAAAGCAGAGTCCAAGGCTAGCCGTGCAGAATCGAAGGCGGTCGCGATGCAAAGCGAGATCGAAACTCTCACTTCCAAAGTGCAGGAGGTTACTTGCCCATAGACCGGATTGTTGGGTGGCTGTGTTTATTCTTGCTCGGGCTTCAAATATTCTTGGCGCAGTTGATTGAAATAAATTTGACTCTTAGAATTAGACCTATGACATCCCATGACCGATGCCTATAAATAGATCACAGAGCGAGATTAGACTCTGACTAGACCTATGCGGAAGAAAAGTTGACTGCAGTTGTCAGCTGAGGCCCAGGATTCGCGCACAGAAATTGAATCAGATCTTGCCGCTGCCCGTGCATTTCGCGATGCATGGCAACAGCACCTCCGCATGGCATATGTGGTGCTGATCTCCTTGCTCTGTGTTTGTCTACTTCTCATGTGGATCTGAAGATGCCATCTTTCGGCAGCAGCCTTGGCCGCTCTTGAAGGCCTAAATGATCGCAAACTTGCCACAGTTGATTATTTCCAGGAAGCTGGAGCCAAAAGAGAGGGCCCTTTCAGAAACTCTCAATCATCCCAGGTGTGCCTCTACGGCACCTGCATGTTTCGTGCTTTTCCAAAGCTCAGAATGATGGTTGGCCCCCCTTTGCGCCACCAGCTCTTTTAAAAAACGGGCATGAAAACCCATGATTGGCTCTGCTCCCTGGGCTCGTAGAATGCAATCGCATGCTTCCGGTTTCAGTGCTGCGAGCCTTTCTGAAGCACTGAATCGGTTTGATGCACAAATTCATTTCTTTAATTTAGAGCTCTTTGCTTTTAGGGGCTGATGAGGGTTGAGCCTCACACCTTTGAGGAGTTGAGAAGGCTGAAGTTTTTGCCAACGATGGCAGGTCAACCCTCACACTGCCCAGCAATTCTAGATTCGATGATCGTCTCATACCATTCATCAGCTGCCGATCGAAGCAGCCCACCTTTGGGTATCAGATAACTCAGTGCGGAGCAGATTTTGTTCGGCTTTGCAGGGTCAAAGCAGGAGTCATGAACAGGTGGTCCGCATTCAGCAAGTTGGGAGCATGTCTAAACAAAATGACTGAAGGATACTGAAGGGGGATTGACTCGATCAGCAGACCGCAAAGCCCCAGAGGCTTCATGATCTTTGGCCGTTTGCGCAGCAAGCCGCCACTCCGTCCGCTGGGAACATGGGGCCTTTTCAACATCTTTATCCCCTTGTGTCTTTGGGAAGAACAGTCACAGAGAGAATGGACATATGTGAAGCCATCGGGCATCTGGTACATATGCAGTGGGTAGATGGCTGGAAACCCGTTGACTACCTGACAATTATTCAGAACTGTTCAGATTTATTTAGATCTGCGGTGGTTGTTCTCAGGCCAAACATTCAGTGGTTGTAGGATGTTGTAGGCGTTGCCAGGTGCACTTCCATTCTTACAAGGTTCACCACCCAATCACTTGTTGTATCCGATGGGCACGGGTCGTTTCAACTCAGCTGGACGCCGATGGTGCGCATGGGGCTGCGCCGGGCTGCCGGTTCTGCCGGCTTGGGAGTCCCGTGAGGTCCGGACGAGGATGACGCGCACCCCGAGGAGTAGCGTTTCAAGTCCCCGGGGTCGGTTGGCAAAAAAGGTCAGGCTGCGCGGCTGATCATGCTGCTATCTGAAGGTATCTGAAGGTGACATCTGGTGGACTTGGCGCACTTCTCGATGCTCGCTGGTTAGTGATCAGTGATCTTTTTTTCCTCCAAAAGTTTGGGATAGTTGGTTTGGATAGCTTAGCACCACAAGCCAGGTCTGTATTTCTCACTCACCTTTCTCTTCTGGAAGCGGAACCTGTCATCGCTACACGCCAGGCATCGCAACAGTTGCGCTGTCAGATTGGTCAGTTGAGAGCTTCTTTTCTGCATTGGTGGCTGCAGATTTTTTGGATCCAGATGTTCGGTATTTCGGAACCCGGTTTGTGGCTTGTGCAGATCCAGATGTTAAGTAGTTAGGGTCAACATTGGTAAAGAACGATCAAGAAAGATGCGACCGAATTATAGGATAGGGAACTTTGATTTGTACCATGGTGATCCCTGGTGATCCCCGATGGGTTTTTTTAATCTCTTTCCTCAGGATGAGTCGGAAGAGCAGCTGAAGGAAAAGTGCCAGCAGCTTCAGGAGGAAAAAGAGGCCCCGCTTCTTTCAGGAGAGAAGCAAAGGAGTTTCTCATAATCAGTTTCCCCACTGATTCTGGTGAGGCCTCAGGAAAGTTGAGGGAGGAGCTACGCCTTCTGAATGCTGGGAACCCAGCTGGGGAAAGCAGCCCAGGTTCAGTCAGATTTGGGGTCACGGCTAAAGTCTGGATGGTTGCAGCAAACTAGGGCGCCCACCGGCGGGAACAGTAAATGAGCAAATGATGCAGTTGCACTGGCCCAGTGGCGAATCATGAAACACAACTATGTAACTAGGGTTTGGTCAAGTGCCATGCTTTGCGGGGTTGCGTGTAGATGGATGTAGGATGATGTAGAAGTGTCAAGCATGTGCAAGGGTAGTGTATCCAAGTCGCCAACCATCAATGAGAGTGAATTTTAGGTGATTCGGTGTGGCACAGCAGCGGCATTTCCTTGACCATTAGCTGAAGTGGCAAGGGTGCCATGCTTGACAGTCCTCAACAACACTCCGGAACCAAGCTTGCACGTGCAACACGTCATTGCGGCAGACCCCACTTGAGCCCTGAGGATTCTGGTAGCCACGCTGAGCGCGTGCGTGTGGCTTGACCTTAGATATGCCATCCTTGCCAGAGAGCGTTGAACGGAACCGATACAGAGCCGGGACTGTGTCGGTTCCCATCTGGGAACAACACAAGAACATAGCATGCCCAGTAAGAGAGAGAGAGAGAGAGACTGCGTGAATTGTAGCATTTCTAAACGATATGTTGCTGCAATCTTTGAACAATATTAAGGCCCAGCCCATCACAATGCAAGGCTATTCATCAAGTGAGACTATTCAGTGTCATTTTCTGGCGACTATTCAGTGTCATTTTCTGGCCCTTTCCACTCACTTTCATGCAGCGAACTGGCACGCGCATTCGTCTTACCTCTTGCTTGTGGCAGTCCACACGCCCTTGTTAAAAACTTACATGAGGCACGTGTGTTCGTTAACTTCTTCTACGCCAGGGCTGCGACTACTATCAGGGCTGGGCTGATGCTTTTGCAGGTGGCTCTGGAAGCAGAACTGGATGAAACAAGAGCGCAGCGGGCAGCCAATGAGGTGCAGTTGGAACAGCCGACTGTTGGTTTAGAGGAGTTGGAGGGAGCTACAGAGCCAATGTATATACTCTTCATTTGGGGAACCCAGGAGGTACCAGTAGTGGCCAGTAACCGAATGGTCGACAATAGAAGTGCGTACAGGTTTGGATCGCTTGTTGACACTCCCATGGTGGGCCAGCTGATTCTACTGAGCTGATGCCTTCAGGTGGAATCGTCAAGGCTTCAAGCCCAGAACGTGGAGCTTGCAGAAGTCGCTTGGGGCCCAAGCATGGGATTATGTGGGATTGCTCACAAGCATGGCATGTATGGGGAACAGTGGACGGGAGAGTATTGGTGTTGGATAATCGAGCACGATGGCTACATGATGCTACATGCTTGGTTGATCAGAAGTGTTTTTTTGCTGGACCTGCCTGTTTAATCGTGTGTAACACCTTGAAGTGACATTTTGAAGTTCCACCACGGTGGCTCACCCCTTGTGCGCCCGCTCGCCATTCGAAGCCTGGAAGCATTACACGGTGATGAAAGACGGAGGAACTCCTGATGTCACAGCAGCTTGGAGCCACCGCAGAGCATGGTCGTGCAGCTTGAAACCAAGGAATTGCGAAGTACCCATCCGCTAGCTGAACCCCATCAGTAGTAAGCACACCTGCCGTCACTGGCACATAAGCGCAAGCGTCCACAGGATATCTGTCATACAGTGCCTGGCAGCAGCCACTAAGATTACCTGAATGTATTGCTGGCCGGTTGGATGATTCAAGACAGTGCGAAACGATTGGCCCAGCGTGGTCGAGCCCAATTTCAGTCTAGCTCAAAGAATACGCTTGGGCGCCCGGGTCACTACGATGCCATGGCGATGTTGGGGGCTGTTGAGTTGCGTCCTCATGCCTGCCCTAGGCCGGGTTTTCAGGGTGGGAGTGGCATGGATGCCCCGTGACTGGCAACATGGTGCAACATGTCTCCATTACCTGAACAGATGAATGAATCATAAGGTATGATAGGTTCGAAAATCTTTGAACATCGATCCTCAAGTGGTCTCATGAGTTTCCCCCCAAACGAAAACAAAAAATCCAACTCAATTGCATCCTGATTCACCTTTCCTTAGCCCCTAAAGCTTTCTGCAACTCCTGGGCACCTATCCTGTGGCGAAGTGAGTCCAATAGTGACATGGCACGTCCCGGGCCAAACCCCTGGATGCCCGGCGTTCAAACCATCCCCCACTGGCAGGGCAAGAGGCAGATGAATCTCGTGCGAGGGCCAAGGTGTCATCGATGTCATGGCGAGACCAGCTGAGTCGATGAGTCAATGAGTCAATGAATGGCTGGTGGTTTTAACCATGGTAAATAGTGGTTAAAAGTAGTGGTCCTTTGTGGTTGATAGTGGTTAATAATAGTGGTTAGTAATAGGGGTTAATAGTAGCGAATAGTAGTGGTTAATAATAGGGTTAATGGTGGTTAATAGTTGTTAATAGTGGTTGATAATTAGAAAAGTCATTGTAAATAGCGGTTAATAATAGGGGTGATAGCCGACAACAATGGTGAAACAACTACGGATTGGTCTCTATAAACATTTTTTTTGTTTCCCTAGTAGTTATTTACACGTGGTTGGTTGACTGATATTTTTCATGGGGGTGGTTCAACAACCAACCAGATGAGGCCTCAACATGCACCCTTTGATGACCTCCTGCCCCAGACATGCAAAGCTGGTAAGCAGACTGAGGTCCCTTCACAGTGGTGGCCAAACAGATCGTTCAAGAAGAATGTCCTGCGATCGCATTACCCGCACTGATTCTTGGCGAGTTGATTCAACCCATTCAACCACTTGGATTTGCTAGACCCCTTTCAGCAAAAAGAAGCACTTCGAAGTGCTTTTTCCATGAATGATGGTTCATGATGGCTGACCAGAATGCGTACTGGACAATCATGACTTACTGTGCCTAATGATGGCTATATTACCCTATATGGCTGTGGGTCAAAACCCCGTACCCCTGGTTCCCCATCATTAACCATTGGTTTCCCTATGATTTGGTTGGTCATTATAAGCCATTTTTGATGGTTAATATTGACCCATAGCCATATTACCCTATATTACCATGTTGCACACCAGCTTAGCCCAGCTTTTCTCAGTCCCAGCTGCTCATCTCAGGAATTTCTGGATGCAGCTCCAGGCCCATTTCTTTGAAGCCCAGTGTCCGGGCCAACGGGGGCTGGGCTTGCGTCCACCAACCAGCCATGGGCCATGGGTAGCTGTGAACAGGGTGAACATGCCGACAGTTGGACAATTTTGTTCATTGGATGTGACCAGCCAGGGGTACAGGCGACCCAGCTGGTCATTTGTTGGAAGTTGAATGCATCACCAGCACGCTTGATTAAGCCTGGTTGCTGATACTCGGGAGATTTGGCATCCTATGGCATCAAGTTGCGAAGTTCTGACGCGTCCAGTGAGGTATGAATATTTCAGCTCGAGGACGGACAGCAAGTTCATCGCCTTGATTGCCGGCATGGAAGGTTTAAACATGCTCATGCGGAAGCTCGCGTGCAGATGGTCAGTCTCATTGTTGACATGCCGAATCGAGAAGGTGGCGATCCGAACGAAAGAGAGGGAGAGAGAGGGAGACAGACTGATAGCTCTTGTGCTTTCGAGCTTTCTGAAGGTTTTCTATTGTGACATCCCATCGTCTCAAGACGGTTCTTCAGTTCTTACGATCTCAATTTTGCCCATGCCTTCAAGGAACCTGGACAGCGCTTACCTCTGTCCACTCTTAGCGGCGAAGAATTTCAAAGTGGTGGCCGAGTGGGCCACTGCCGTGTCTCATCCTTGGAGGGCGCGCTGCCTCCTACAGCTGGGCAATATCTTCAAGCTTCAGGCGATCCGTTCTTGTTTTGGCCATGGTTGAATCAGCTGGTTCATGTTTGGTAGTGCTTAAGTATGGTTAATAAATGTTAATGATGGTTAATAAGGGCTGATACGGCTTAGAACATAGATGAACATAGTACTGATGGCCCTTATCAGCCCTTAGCCAAAATGCTAACGGGCTTATCAATGCTTATCAGCACTTCATTAGTTCCCGAGAGCGTCTGCGAAGGGTTCTTCGTAAAAAATCAGCTGTATATCAACATCTGTACATCATCACATCAGCATCATCAACATCTGTACATCATCACATCAGCATCATCAACATCCGCAGATCTAGATCTTCACAACTCACATCTGCAGATCTAGATCTTTCACAACTCACATCTGCAGATCTAGATCTTCACAACTCACATCTGCAGATCTAGATCTTCACAACTCACATCTGCAGATCTAGATCTTCACAACTCACATCTGCAGATCTAGATCTTCACAACTCACATCTGCAGATCTAGATCTTCACAACTCACATCTGCAGATCTAGATCTTCACAACTCACATCTGCAGATCTAGATCTTCACAACTCACATCTGCAGATCTAGATCTTCACAACTCACATCTGCAGATCTAGATCTTCACAACTCACATCTGCAGATCTAGATCTTCACAACTCACATCTGCAGATCTAGATCTTCACAACTCACATCTGCAGATCTAGATCTTCACAACTCACATCTGCAGATCTAGATCTTCACAACTCACATCTGCAGATCTAGATCTTCACAACTCACATCTGCAGATCTAGATCTCCACAACCTCACATCTGCAGATCTAGACCTTCACAACTGACGTCTGCAGATCTAGATCTTCAAACTTTCACATCTGCAGATCTAGATCTTCACAACTCACATCTGCAGATCTAGATCTTCACAACTCACATCTGCAGATCTAGATCTTCACAACTCACATCTGCAGATCTAGATCTCCACAACCTCACATCTGCAGATCTAGATCTCCACAACCTCACATCTGCAGATCTAGACCTTCACAACTGACGTCTGCAGATCTAGATCTTCAAACGCTGACATCTGCAGATCTTTCTCTCTCTCGCTCTTCTTTCTTCTTCTCTCTAAGGCCGGGGTGGTGCCGCCGGACTTTGCGGTGTGGTAGGTTTTGTCTTAGTACGTGTTGCTGTGGTACGTTTTGATTTGGGACGTTTTGCTGCGGTACGTTTGGTCTTGGTACGTTTTGTCTTGGTACGTTTTGCGCTGGTACGTTTTGCGCTGGTACATTTTGGTTTGGTACGTTTCGATTTGGTACGTTTTGCGGTGTGGTAGGTTTTGTCTTAGTACGTGTTGCTGTGGTACGTTTTGATTTGGGACGTTTTGCTGCGGTACGTTTGGTCTTGGTACGTTTTGTCTTGGTACGTTTTGCGCTGGTACGTTTTGCGCTGGTACATTTTGGTTTGGTACGTTTCGATTTGGTACGTTTTGCGGTGTGGTAGGTTTTGTCTTAGTACGTGTTGCTGTGGTACGTTTCGATTTGGGACGTTTTGCTGCGGTACGTTTGGTCTTGGTACGTTTTGTCTTGGTACGTTTTGCGCTGGTACGTTTTGCGCTGGTGGGTTAAGTTGTGGTACTTTTCAATCTCTGGTAGGTTTTGCTGTGGTAGGTTTTGATTTGGTACGTTTTGCTATGGTGCGTTTGGTCTTGGTACGTTTTGTCTTGATACGTTTTGCTGTCTGGTGCGTTTTGCTGTGGTACGTTTTGCTCTGGTACGTTTTGTGCTGGTACGTTTTGATGTGGCGCGCTTTGTCTTGGACCTTAGGTTGTGGTGCGTTTTGCTCTGGTACGTTTTGCTGTCTGGTACGTTTTGCTGTGGTAGGTTTTGATTTGGTACGTTTTGCTATGGTGCGTTTGGTCTTGGTACGTTTTGTCTTGGTACGTTTTGCTGTGGTACGTTTTGCTGTGGTACGTTTTGCTGTGGTACGTTTTGCTGTGGTACGTTTTGCTGTGGTACGTTTTGCTGTGGTACGTTTTGCTCTGGTACGTTTTGCGCTGGTACGTTTTGATTCGGTACGTTATGCGGTGCGGTACGTTTTGTCTTGGTACGTTTTGCTGTGTTTACGTTTTGATTTGGGACGTTGTGCTGTGGTAGGTTTGGCCTTGGTACGTTTTGTCTTGGTACGTTTTGCTGTCTGAGTCTTGGTACGTTTTGCGCTGGTACGTTTTGCGCTGGTACATTTTGGTTTGGTACGTTTCGATTTGGTACGTTTTGCGGTGTGGTAGGTTTTGTCTTAGTACGTGTTGCTGTGGTACGTTTTGATTTGGGACGTTTTGCTGCGGTACGTTTGGTCTTGGTACGTTTTGTCTTGGTACGTTTTGCGCTGGTACGTTTTGCGCTGGTGGGTTAAGTTGTGGTACTTTTCAATCTCTGGTAGGTTTTGCTGTGGTAGGTTTTGATTTGGTACGTTTTGCTATGGTGCGTTTGGTCTTGGTACGTTTTGTCTTGATACGTTTTGCTGTCTGGTGCGTTTTGCTGTGGTACGTTTTGCTCTGGTACGTTTTGTGCTGGTACGTTTTGATGTGGCGCGCTTTGTCTTGGACCTTAGGTTGTGGTGCGTTTTGCTCTGGTACGTTTTGCTGTCTGGTACGTTTTGACTTGGTACGTTTTGCTGTGGTACGTTTGGTCTTGGTACGTTTTGTCTTGGTAGGGTTTGCTCTGGTACTTTTTGCGCTGGTACGTTAAGTTGTGGTGCGTTTTGCGCCGGTACGCTTCATCATCGCAACCTTCCCATCATTTTCTCCTACTTCATTATCATCACCATCATCTTCACCATCATTTTCGCTGCATCTGTAAATCGATCCGTTATTATTTTTGCTTCGTATACTTGAGGCTGCTATAACATCGCTTTTTTCGCTCTCGGGCCAACCGTCGTCTAGTTTTTAAATGGCTATGGGTCAATATTAGCCAACCAATTTCATGGGAGATAATAACCAGTAATAGGGAAAACGTGCTGGTTGATGATGGGGAACCAGGGGGGCTAGCCGGGTGAACTGACCCACAGCTGATTTGGTTGGTTACTATAAGCCATGATTGCTGGTCAACTGCTTGACCCATAGCTGGGATATCCCCTATAATTGTTAGTTATCATCCCCTCCTATTAAGCATCAACCAGCTGGTTAACCATTGGTTGGTTGCTTATCATAACCCATGGTTCACCAGCGTCCATGACGGCTTCTCCGCACCTTGTGCCAGCTTCCTGGCAAGGCCATGGCCCGGTGGTACAACCAGCTGCCCGGCTCGCCGGGCGAATCTCAACAGGCAGCGTCCAAGCGCTTCGAGTCGCGCTTGCAGGCGAGCCACATCAGTTTGGATCACGTGTGCATCAACCTCTTGGATTTACATCATCATGATCTTATCAATTTTTGTTAATTATTGCAACCTCTTGGATTGTGTTTTTTATGATTATGATTAATTGATTATTATGTCACGCAATCATTATCACACAGTATCTTTCAGGATTCCTTTATCTCACACATGTTTTGGGACATGCATTTGGAGATGTTTTTGCAACGAAGCGGAACGTCATGCAGGTGGAGTACACCATCGCCGTCACGCAGCTGCACGGATCTCTGCAAACTCCCCTGCGGCCGCTGGTATCTTGGATGGCATCAATGGCGGATCAATATTAGATAACAATAACCATGAATACAGATATTTATAGATAATAGCTATTCATGGTTAACTGATAAGTCACTAGCTATTCATGGTTAACACCCGAGTAAAATCATGAATAGCTAGTGACTTATCAGATGAAATATACAGGGCTTATTCATAATTATGGGTCCATCACTACCACTTACTGATTTGGGATTAGTCGCCAGCTATTTACAGCAAACTGGCGGTGATTGATAAATATGGATCTCCCCTTGTTGTTGCAACCGATGAATTGCTCTTGTTGATATGCCATTGGCCGACGTTAAATTGACAAACTAATTGGTTTGGATTGGGATACTTTTCATGGCTCACTTGTAGGGTTTAGTTAGTGTTGAACATGGCAATCAACGCGTTGTGTAGCACGAGCAGATGCGCATAGATACACGAATATCTACACTGACATCTCAGCAAGATCCTGCTGAATTCAGAGGTTCGCTGGCAAGGAGCCATCCCCAAGATCCAAGTGCACTCAATTTGTCACTATCGACACCTGGCAGCAATGAGTCAAGTTGGAATTTTATTTTGCACAGGCCATTGCATGGATCAACATCATCAACACTTTGATTTGATTTGCGTCCCTTGGAGAAAAACGCCAACGGTTGTAAATTTCCCCCCCGGACACGCCTTGAAAACCGTGACTTGAGGTCCAGACCCGACGTCGCAAACAGGAAGTGACTGTCCGCTGCCGGGACTTTCAGTGCCCAATCATCGTGCGTATTCGGATGCCTGGTAGAACTTTGCGACATTCAGGTGGTGGCTTCTTAAAATAGGATACCCCATAATGATTAATGATTACTATAGGATGATTTGGAGGCAACCTCATTTTGAGAAAAACCTGGGTTGCTTTTGCAATAGTTCCAAAATGTTCATAGTCTCCGTTCGTAACAATGTCATTGTCATTGAATATGTGCATATATCTATTTTATCTATCTATCTATCTATCTATCTATCTATCTATCTATCTATCTATCTATCTATCTATCTATATATATATATATTGTATTATTTGTTTTGTGTAGCGCCTTTTCTGTAATTTTACTTTAGCGCGGTTCCGTTTGAGTGAGCCACCTGCTCGCCCTCAGCCCAGCTGAACCTCCGGGATGGCGATGAAAACCTTCCAGATTTCTTGATTGTTGTACTTCTTTGTTTGGGTGGTTGTTGCGATGGAGATTGCCATTTGTATTCCAACCATTGTTAGCTATTATTTGGTAGAAACTAGTATCGTCACTGCAATTGCTCTGATGCTTTAAGTATGTTCATTTGTTCCGCTAGGTCATGCATTTCTTGATTTGCTTCTTCACTCTTCTGTGCGTTTTTGTCATAATCTATGCATTTTCCAGCCAGTTTTTGGCGTGGCGAAGTAGGTGCCAGTGCTGATCAGTGCTGCATTGCTGCATTGCATCTCAGGAGTATCATGGCTTCAAGTACGTGCTTCACACAGAGCTGCCACTCCCTGACCGAGAGGCTCACTATAGCAAGATGCTGGTGATCCATCAGGTAGCTATGGCTGCACGGCAGTGCAAGGCAGTGCAAGGCAGTGCACGGCAGTGCAAGGCAGTGCAAGGCAGTGCAAGGCAGTGCAAGATTCTGGTCATGGGAGTCTCCGGTCTTGTTTCGCTTGAACATGCTCTTAGATCTCTTGGTGGTGCTCTAGTAGAATGCTGTAGTAGAAGGTTCCCGAGACCAGATGATTTGAGTTGCTGGTGGATCAGCCGGGGTCGACACCGAGCTCACCGAGGCATTCTTGTCATCCGACAGTCCTGATTGGGTTTTCTTCATCGATTGTGATGCCTTTTTCACGGATCCGAAGACCAGCTTGGTGGACATCCTGGGCACCTACGGGGTATCAGAGTCTGCAGGGCCACATTTTTTGGTGGCCGAAGATCCGGGTGGTATCAACACTGGGACCGCAGGGCAGGGCAGTACGGCCGTGTTGTATTTGGGGCGCCCACGGTGCCAACCTTGCATGAAATGAAGACAGCCTGCTTCCAAAGCACTGCTAAGTGCTGGTTTTCAAGGGTGACAGTGGTGAACTATGGTGAACTAAGTTCAAGCATCATAACCAGCTTATCCATGCTTAGGTCGTCTTAGGTCCTTTTGTTGCATGCTGATGCTGCAGCCAAGTTGGTGGCTGGTCGTCACCATGGGACCCCAGCCGTTGGACTTGGATCAGGACGCTGCTGGTCCGCCGCAGCGATTGGTCCCTGCAGTTCCTGGAGCGCGTGGCCAGCAGCAGATTTACGGTGGCTTGGGATCAGCGACTCGGCAATCCGATTGGCAACCTTGGGCGATGCCTTGGGGGATGCCTTGGGCGATGCCTTGGGCGATGCCTTGGGCGATGCCTTATGGGATGCCTTAGGGGATGCCTTGGGAGATAGCTTGGGATGTGCCTTGGGAGCCCCTGGGTTCGTGATGGACAGATAGGTCAGGGAAAAGTATGCATTGCGCGGCTGGGATGTTCATCCAGTGTGACTCCCTGACGTCGTCTCTGATCTCATGTTCAACCAGCCGGTGTGTCGGGAGAGGTTTGGCAGGATCTGAAGGCTAAGATCTACCATGTGGAGATTCCGAGTATTTGGTTATGACGCATGCGGATTCAAAGCATCAACTGCCTTGGCTTGGAATTCCTCAGTTTCCTTCCAAGTGTGTGGCCCAAAGAATGTAGGAAGACCAGCTGAGCGCATGGCATCTCCACTCTCCGAGCCTAGCTGAGCGCAGGGCACATCACCTAACTCAGGGCACATCATGGATCATCAGCCTAGCACGTGTGGCAGCCAGCTGAGGTCCATGTTTTTCTGGGAGATCCTGAGCGGTCTGTTGCCCAAAGTGCCGGACCGCAGCTCCGTAGCCACCGACTACACCCTGCCCCCGGAGGTGGCCCTGGTGCACCAGGCGGGGCGGTCCAGGGAGCAGGCCATGTGAGACTCAGCCCCTGGAAGTTCAAAACCCCTCAGTGGTGACCTTTTGACTAAAAATGTAGAATGTAGTGTCATATTTATGTACTTATGTAAATCAATCCATCAATCAATCAATAAATCAATATATCAACAAATGAAAAAACACAGATAATATATATATATATATATATACATATATATATATACATCCGAGTGAGGCCCTGGCAAAAAAATATAACAATGCACCAGCATGTAGACACAAACGCACACATTTCATAGCTAGAATATACCTTTTGAAGCTATTTGAGATCTGCACATGATATTGATCAAGTGCATTATGCAGATCGGGCCTGCAAAGCCAGGCCCATCTAAATGCCTTCGTGCCCCCGGCCTCGAACGATTGGTCGGCCCATGAATGGCGACCTGGCGACTTTGTTCGGCACTTCGCTGGTTGCCCATGGCAGGTGCCGGTGGGGCAATGCTTCACACTTCCGGCCGAGCCGTGTGCGCTCATGTTTAAGACATGTGTTTGGCAAGGGATGCTGATGGAGCCTCAAGGGTGAGGAAAGGCCATTGAAAAAACTGTTCGAGATGGGTCAAGGGAGGGGTCGTGTTTCATTGCGAATGATGGAAAGCCCGAAGGACAAACATGTGAGCAGCATCAAAGCCTTCCATTTGGCTGTTGGGGTAGTCTTTGATTATCCCTTTGGGGTAGGCTAAACCACTCCCCAGTAAACAGGTGGTTCAACACGCTTTATCCGGCCTTTCTTGGCGAGGGGAATGGCTATGCATGGCTCACTTTTGGCTCAAGCGTTTTATGCTCCGCCGTGCACGCCTAGCACAGCACACCATGGCTTCTTGTTGCCCACCGGGTGGCCTGCCTGCCAGTCCTCGGAACAAGCCCAAAGGAACACAGACCAAACTTGGTGAGCTCAGTGTCTATGAGATTGGCAGCGGAGAGATCTTCCGCAGTTTTGGTTCTGCCGGACGTTTTTGGATGGCAATCGAATGCTGGACGGTTCTTTGGCATTGCTGACACCTTGGCTGAGCAGGGCTACCGGGTGCTCTTGTCAGATCCCTTCTATGGAGACACTGCAGCAGGCAAGGAGGACATCATGGCATGGATTACTGGCTTCAAATGGGAAGACAAGGTTGGCAAAGATGTTGAGACCTGCGTGAAGCACTTGCAGGACGCAGGTTGCAAAAGCATCGGTGCCGTTGGATTCTGCTGGGGTGTTTGGGCTTTCTGCAAAGCATCCTCTGAAGGCATTCCTTTGAAGTGTGGGGTTGGACCACATCCTTCTACTCGACTAGAGGGAGCTTTCGGTCGAGATGAGCAAGCGATGATGGACAAGGTCAATATGCCAGTGCTTCTGATGCCAGCTGGGAACGACCCTGAGAATCTGAAGGAAGGTGGTGCCATCGCTACCTCCATGGCCAAGAAGGGCGGAGCAAGCATCACCTTCCCAGACATGCAGCATGGCTGGTGTGGCCGTGGCGATTTGAATGTGCCAGAAGTGAAACGCGACGTTGAGCTGGCCATGAAGCACATGGTGGACTTCTTCGCGAAGAATCTCTGAGAGTCAGGATTTGACGGTCCCACGCCTCTTATCTTTTGAGTCCGGACAGTTTTCGGGCCCAACAGGGGCCAAAAACATCGGATACACACCAAAAAAAAAGAAACTCACTAGGCATTGTATGCAAACCCCTCTCCTTTAGTGTGGACCGGGGTGCTTAATTAGCAATTGCTAACCCTGAAAAGATAGCTTAGCTTTTCATCATGGAAGTAGCTGGCCATGTACATTGTCTGGCCTGGCTGCTCACGATCTGTGGTGGCTAGGTTTGGCTGGGCCACCTGCTCGCCTTCAGCTCCGCTGAACCTCTGGGATGGCGATGGAAAAAAATGGCTCACATAAGACACTGGAACTGGTCAGAACAGTGCCATGCAGTGAGACTTCCTTGCATTTCTTGACTTGCGCTAGGAGAAGCATTGCCTGAATCTCATGCGCGAGACGGTGACTTTCGCAGAACAGCGCGGCAGCTCAAAGTGAGCTGCGTGCATTTTTTGTGCACAGAGGGAAGCAGAGGACAGGGTGCAAAGCATCACCCTCACCTCAAGGAGGGAGTCTCAGTAGCTAGGTTCATCCGAGCAGACAACGGTCGGTGCCGGAGTCGGTGGTCTGAAGTGAGTTTGCATGTAGTCAAAGGCACAAGCATAAGCCAAATCCAAAGCACATTTAACGGTTCGTCGCCCGGGCAGGAACCACACGTGCATTGTTGTTTGCAGATGCATACTCGCAGTTGTCCCCATACCATTCTGCGGCAGCGTGCTTTTGCGAAGCTCTGGACTTATGTTGGGCGCACCCGTGGATGCCCAGGGAAAATCATGTGGGCAGAGGTCGCCAGTAGCGAGACAGCTTGGTGGACTTGTGATGCCATCAAGGGATTATCAAGGGCACAGGTTTACACCTTTGAGGGGCAGTTCAAGGCCACCTGTTTTCTCGACCCCCTGAAAGAGATCAAAAAAGCATGTTGAGACCATCAAGGGCTAAGGCCTTGCAGGCGCATTGGGCCACTTACCCTGAAGGCAATCTTCCGCAGCCCTAGTGCTCTGACCGATTCACACCTCCAATCTGACTAGTGTAGAAAAGGCTGAGTGTCAGCCACCGCGACTTGGATGCTCGAAATCAGAGAGACTCTCGAGCCTTTGTGGGGACCGTGAAGCTCTTGGTAGGTGTGGGCCCAGTTGCCTGGAAAAGTGGGGAGTTTTGTAGTCCAAGAGGGTCAGCTGTGACATGCAAATCTGAGGGCAGCTGCTGTGAATGGCGAATCTCTTTTCCACCTTTGTTTTCCTCTGCGCGTGACCTGGCTGAAGTTGAGTGGAACTGATGAAGCTCACATGGTGTAAGACCACCATGGCCATGGCCCACCAGGCCCACCATGGCCCAGCAAGGCCCAGCATGGCCCACCAATCATTCTTGGCACCTCCAAGGCTGCCAGCTTGCTGCAAAGAGCTCCCACAGGTGCATCGACATCCAGGAGTTGTGAAGCTTGGCTGAAGTTTGTGAAGGAAAAGCTGTTTCCCTATGGGATCAAGCTGGACGTGGATAGGTGCTTTCGATGTACGCTTGTAGTTTTTGGTTGGTACTTGGGGCGGCTCGCCAACCGTCAGCATGGTACGCAAGTTGTCATGGTTCCACAGAAGTTTTCATCGCAGTAGCATTGTCGTTGAATGACCATGTGTTTCATTTTTTAGGTGGGGAATCGGGCGGTTGGGGAGGGGTTGTGTGTGATTTGGAGAAGACGTTTGCCTGCAGCTTTTGCTGCATTCGCATAGTTTTGACACCTCACACAGTCAATTGTCTCTGCGCGTGCGCGAGCATTGTTTGGCGCTTTCATTCATGAACATGCGTAGCTAAATACGGAAGACATACGCTTGAATGCTTTTGGCACATTTTTCTACGATGGGCCAAGCTACGGCATGCAGATGTTTCCATGTTTCTGCACTGGATGTTGACTTCTTGGGCGGGGATTTGCCTGTAGTTCATACCCCCTGACATGGAAGACGTTTTGGTGATGGTGGTGGTGGTGGTGGTGGTGGTGGTGGTGGTGATGGTGATGGTGATGGTGATGATGATGATGATGATGATGATGATGATGATGATGATGATAGTGTTTTCACAATGACAACCACGCTCCGCAAATTCTACAACAGCTAGGAACCATTCGAAGAAACGCAACCTAGTTTTTCCATGTTTATCACAGGTGGGTGCTGCGTTTCTTCAACGATCAGGACGCAGCCTGTGCAGACAAGTGCAACCTCTTCACCCATGGATGTGGCACAGTTGAACCGACACATCTTTAGTGGCAACGTATTGTGGCTTGGCTCACAACAAAGTCAGAATATGCCTCGGCTTTGCGCAGTCTCGTTAAGAGGAGCTTCTGATTTTGATAAGGGATGATGCAGCCAACGAATTCTGACATTGTCCTGTAAATTCTTTTGGGTTTGACTGGGACACTTGGTGCATGTTAGTCCATCTCCCAACCACTCTATGATTTTTCAGCTTTTCAACGTTACCTCGAAGCAGCTACAAGCGGTCCAAGCTTGAGACCGAGGCAGCCATTGGGAGGAGGAGTTGAGCCCTTCAACTGCAATGATGCGACCCCTAAGCAGTGAAGGATATCCACATGGCCCTTGCGCCATCCCATGGCATCTTCCGCCCTTTCATGGAGTCATGCGACCTCCAAGGCGCTGGGTGGTGCTCTTTTGCCCGAAATGGTACCAGCCCTGCCAGAAGCTGGAACCACTTTATGCAGAATTGGCCCGAACATGGCAGCATCAGCCCCTTGGCACAAAATTGCACAAAGATCCGGGGCCAAAGTTGTACCAAAGGTCACAGGTCACAGGGAAGGACGAGGACCAGTGGCTGCTGGCCACCATGAGCCATGGCATGCACGGCATGGACCGACCCACAACTCCAGACTGGCGACTCCGAGGAAAAATGCGGATTCTTCCTTCCTGCGCTTGCGTTTTGCTCAGGCAGGGAGTTGATCGTTGGAGATTGCGAGCTGTGAATTCCCCTCTTCTACGTTTGAGGTGTCGTCCAGTAGTTGTGGAGGATAGTTTGGGCGGAAGTTGTGCAGTCCAAAACATGTTTGATTTCGAGCCTCCTGGTTTTATTTTATTTTTTTAGAGACTATGTATTCAACAATTCATCATGCACACACACCCACACTTATGTATGTGAAGATGTATAGCTACATGAGAACAGATATTGATATAGACTATAGGTGCACAATATTTTCTGAAGACAGTTGCCTGCAGGTAGATTGCGCTGTAGACAAGACCTTGTGCAACCAGCAACGTGTGTCCACGTACCCCTTTGTGCAGACCTCAACTCGCGGAAAGGTGAGTCATGCGAAGCCCTTCACTGACAAAGAGATTCTTCTAGTCGTGGAGTTTCAAGTTGTTGTCAGATGCAAGTGGGCTTGTTTTGAGTGAAGAAGGGCTCCTTCTTAGTTCTCAGTGCCAACGGATTTTGCTGGCCACTCTCACTACAGGTGGCCATATACAGTGCTGGCCAGCAACTTCACACAAGAGGTGGGCGCATGACGGTGCGACAGAGCTCTCGCCCGGTGGGTTCGCACGTTCCGAGAAACCGCTTGCTTCCATTGTACATGAGAACTTGTCAAGCTGGAGTAGTTATGTAACGTGATCAGCAACTTGCGGCACAGTCCTTGCATGCGGAGGAAGAACGTTTTGTCTACGCTCAGAGAGCCCATGAGTTCCCAGTTTTTACATTCGAAGCTTCATTGTTGCAAATCACACTAGGTTCAGTTTCAGTAGATACGAGCTTAGAAATGCAAAACCCACTGTAAAAACAGTAGACTCTGAGTAGATATGAGCTTTTCATTCCAAAACCTGTGAGCTTAGAACTGTTCAAAAAAGCCAAGCTCGGCATCTAAGCGATGCCAGGGCTCAATTGGAAGGAAGACATGCGGAGACTTGGCTTAGCGCTTCAAGAATCCAGGTGGGTTTCGAACAGGGGATTGGTCTGTGAACGCCAGGACCTTGCCTCTGCAAGTGATATCTCCTTGAGGGCAGGCAACTTTCTGTATCACTTCCATCCAGGGAACCAGCTATGACCAGCTTTGAGTTTGCCAAGTTCGAGACGTTGACTACGGCTTGAACTGACCCTCCAAAAGCGGAACAGCAAACTTGGCAATCCCTTTCAGGCATGACTTTGAGGCTGAAGCGTTGGCACACATGCACTGTGCGCAGACAGACAGACAAGAAAGGGACGTGTTAAGATAGATTGATACTTTCTGGGCCTTGGCAAAAGTATTGAAATGGACGCTGCCAATCAACCAAGCTTTGGGCTATGCTCTGTTCATGACCCATTCAGACTTGCACCTCAAAGGAAGCAGATGGAGCAGTTCTTGAAGAAGCTCGCATTTCCGGCCAGAGAGGTGTGGCATTCTTGGGGCAGACTCGCTGGAATCTTGTGCCCCCTTCGTGTGGCTAGCTGGGCTTGCTGGAAGCACAGGCACCTTCGGAAAGCGTTCTTCCAAAATTCCTCGAGGACTTTTGTGGCTTGACTCCAAAGCATGGCCTTCCATCAAGCCTCTATAGTTCCGTTCCAATCTTTCCGATCGCTGTTGGAAACTGATGTCAACTAATGTCAACTAACTGATGTCAACTCCAGGTTGCTCACGTAGTAGGGCCAAATATAGCACTTCCTGCCACGAGTTCGCCCCCCCGAGACCACCATCGCGCAATGGACGTGGTATTGACCCTGGCTGCCTTGGCCGTGAGCGCCCAGTGACCTGGCTGCCATTGGTTGAGCCATTTTTCGCCCTAGCAAGGGTATGGGTTTGTCCAAACATGGTGTCCCCGCAAAGCCGGTGGTTTCCCTAGGAAATCTAGGAACAATGGCTACTATTGGATGGTCAGTAGGTACTACCATTGAACTGGACAAAACCCAATTGCAACATCAACATTATCAACCATGAGTTCACGATAGCCACTGGCCCTTTGAAACTCAAAGCGGGCCAAAGCTTCTTTTTTTGTTTCGCCAATGATGTCGAATTTGCAAAACAGCAACTGCCCAGGTTCATGAGGAGCAACTCCCAGTTCTTCCCTCAAGCAGACGCAGCCAGGCAACTGAATACATGCCATCCAAGTCATATCCTGACCACCAGCAGAACTAATCCTAGATCCCATACCTCCTAGCAGATATGGCTTCGTTGTGACCAACTACCCCTGGCAACCCTCACTTGTAGAATCAGGATGCTTAATGATGCTTATTGTCTTGGCAATACGCTGGCTTTCGCAGACTTCCATTTCCTCGCTGGCTGAATCGAGCAGATTTGATCTTGGCTGCCAGGGGTCCGACAGTATCCCAGCCCTTCCTGCCCAAGATCATTGAATTGTGAAGCGGCGATCTCCTGATGGGAACCTATGGGAACTTCACTGTGGCCCAAAGCCTGGGAACTGGTTTTGAAGACCAAGAGGTAGCAAGAAAGATGGCAGACTGGAAAAAAACATCAGCGATGAACAAAGTATGGCGAAAGCTTAGCTGTGGGTTCTCCATGGTCATCAAAAACTGGTTTTCCCACAGACTTCGGCCAGCTATTCGTGGGACTTCCGCCCGCGACTTCCATATTTGCAGCACTGCGCTGCGGCATGATGCCATCAATGCGCAAGGCCAAGGCCCAAGGTGCCCTGATGTTTGGCCGCAAAAAGTCGTGGGCGCCCGTGAGTCATGGCTGTGGTGATGTTACCCAGTGGGAAGTGGTGAGGATGATGGGGCCCCCAGATTCCAACCCCTTCAGAGCGATGGATGTTTTTTTCGGTCCCAACCTTTGAAGCTTCAACCAACTCAACTGGACTTGCGGACACTTGGGGATCACCGGCATCTGGTGGCAGATGCCCACATGTGCCAGTCATATCCAGTCATTAAGGCGTCATCCTCACTGCTGCATGGGCCCAGCACCGGCACCGCCTGCCTCCGCGACAGTGTCGAGGTTCGACGCTTGGAGGCACAGCTGCTGGAGACCGAGGCAGATGCCAAGAGGTGCACCGAGGCCAGCGATTCTTCAAACTTTTTGGCAGCACTTCATGGTACTTGATGTCCTTTATCATGGAAAACCATGGATAGCATAACCAACTTTATGATCTTTATCTTTGAAAAGAATGGATAACATAACCAGATAAGGTCCCCCCTGACAGCACTGTATGATCGCAAACTTTTTGGCAGCTATGTGGATGGAATTAATTTGTGGTCTCAATAATGGTTATTAACATGGGGATGGTAAGCAATCATGGAATTCACTGGATCATAATCAATTTTATGATGTCAGTTCTATGATAGATGTATATAACGGATAATACCAACGGTCAATACTGGACATACCATGGTTAGTTTACAAATGGATAAGCCGACTTGATGATGGAGTATGGATTCTTTCTGGGCGAGCCACGAGCCTTTTTGGGAGAGCCCGACGGGATCATCTGGACTCAACTCATTTCACAGCATATCCTGCAGCTGATTCTCTAGGCTGGGCTAGGTGCAAAGTCACGTCCTGGTGCCATGTGAATTTGCGAGTTTGTAGGGATTTCTTCATGTTTGTTAGCATCCTCAGACATTTTTTGTTCGTGGGGTCACTTGAGGATACCCAAACCATGGGCACTCCTCATGGCATCCTTATCCGGTATTCTGGGTTGCCTTGTGGAGCTGATTCCATCTGATTCCCATTGATTTGCCTCGGAGGTCGTTGAGTTGCAACAGAACTTGGAATCAGAACTGACGACGGTACGTGGTGGCCTGAGCTTGTGGTGACGGGCCGCCCCAGGTCGGCAGTGTTCTTATGAACATAGTGTGGTCGTTGAATAGTTGGTAGGCAGAGCATTGCGGTTATGCAGTGATTTCTCTCGCATTAACATGGCTTGAACACTTTATTGTCATTGTAATTTGTTACCACGCTCATTCTGAATATAGCAATTAAACCAGGCAGATAGAATATGAAACTAATTCAGACAGCAAATTAGTCTCACATTCTATCTGTCAAAAAGCCCGGGGAGAGAAACGCTGGGAGCACTTAGAATATTTTCACCGTGCTGTTTTAGGTTTCATTGGGGATAGTATATCTATATATCTGTAGGTTTCTGCCTTGAAAAGGTAGCTGACCATATTCTATGTGCAATTTCTCCGGAATTATCTTTTTTCAACCGAAAACAAATTCTATCTATTTCATAGTATTTTTTCATATTCTATCTCCCCACAGCCTACTATAGCGTTGCAGTACTTGTATCACTCGCACATGATAGCCATGACTTCCACAAAAAGCTTGTAGACAACTGCACTACCATGTGTTCAGTCATGGATTCAGACGCAACATGGAGCTGACGGTGGATTCTGCATGCGTGGTTTGTAGATTTGTTTTCTGCAGCCCGTTGCTGGCTCCACGGGCCAAACTGTACTGGCGAGCTCTTGGAGAGCAGGTGCGGTCTGGGGAGCTGAGACATTGCATCTTTCTTGGTCCTGCTGCATGGTCCTGCTGCATGATGAGAATTTGTAAACATGAGCATGTGACGCATTCTGAAAGACAGAATCAGATAGAACACACACTTGAAAGACCGAATGGGTCACATGCTACCAGTATCATAATCGATAAGACCCATCGGATGTGTCCTGATAGACACGAAAGCCAAATTGGCGGTGAGAGGATGACGGTGGTTGTGAGAGGATGATGGGAATTCCCTGGTAATCCTTCATGCGTTTCGAAAAGAAAAATGCAGTGGCGGCTGACGGCTGGCAAACGGCTGAATTCGAAGGTGATTTCTCAGACAACAACTGATGCATCAATACGGTAAACCAGTCGGTGATCATGGCAGGTACGTCGATGAGCGTCCCCATCGATATCAGTATCACATGCAAGCCTCTTCGTTGGGCTGGTACTTGCATGGATAACCAGCCCCCCTGCGGTGAAAGAGTTTCCCTTGGAATGGGTGGTGCTCTCACACAGAAAGCGACTAAGCGCAGGTTTCTTTTTCTCCTGAAAAAACTCGGTGTCTGCCGTTGGGTGTTCAGTTGGTGCGACTATGTCGGACGGGTGGTGGCTCATCAGCAACGAACATCAACTCGATGTGAAACATCTCAGTGCCTGAGGGAGCAGTGAACACATGTCCGTGGCGCCAAACGTCTTCTATTTCCCACCCGACCATCGCTTCTTGGCCCAATTCCATCGTGGCCCATTGCATACCCAAGTTCACACGGTCTTTGGGGTAAGTCCGAAGCATGTCTTCCAAGGTCCACCAATATGGTATGTGCTGTGGAGCTGGGGGCGCTCCCCAGGCATTTGAATTGTACAGCAATCTCATATTGCGGGTGGAGTGCCAAATGTCCATCCTCTCCCATAATGCATGTGATACCAGTCTCTTCAATGTATCCATGCGAAGATTTCCGAGAGATCGGCGATGAAGACAGACACCTAGAGCAGTGTAATGCTCCGGAACTCTCAATGCCGGGAATGCGGCTCTGAAAAAGCCTGCCAACAAAATGGACACAACCACATAGTCATTGGCAAAGGTAGGAGGGGTTGGGCGGGTGCGTTCATTCTTCCAAACATGAATCGATGCATCATCAGGGACGTCTGGAAAGTCTCGACGGGAACGGACCGCTCGTTGCCACATGGCGAAGAAAACACTGATGACTACCTTGAGTACACAGCTGATGGCTACACGGATAACAAGTCATGAGGTGAACAAAGACAAAGGAAAGAAGGAAGGATGGAAGGGTCCAAAGAAAGCCAAAGGGGAGGGGGGTGATGAACATGAAACATACTGATCAACAACAGCGGCAGCTCTTTTGACCTCACAATGGTCACAAGTTGACAGCGGCACGGCAAAGATGTCGATCATAACCTTTACTACA
>VSDK01009756.1:116182-126321 GCA_009767595.1 Symbiodinium kawagutii
GGCAGTGGCGGCTGACGGCTGGCAAACGGCTGAATTCGAAAGTGATTTCGCAGACAACAACTGATGCATCGATACGGTAAACCAGGCGGTGATCAAGGCAGGTACGTCGATGAGCGTCCCCATCGATATCAGTATCACATGCAAGCCTCTTCGTTGGGCTGGTACTTGCATGGATAACCAGCCCCCCTGCGGTGAAAGAGTTTCCCTTGGAACGGGTGGTGCTCTCACACACACACACACACACACACGCACACGCATTTCCATGTTTCGCGTCTCCCTTGGATCTTTTCTTGTGCGTGCTTCTTGCTGGTGAATGAGCTGATGCATCGGCATGCACGAATACACGGAGAGATCGGCAGCCAGTAAAGTGTTCACATTTTCTGTTGAATCGACATTTCTGCATGCATTTTCATTCCCACTTCTCCAGCTACCATATTATATTACAATTAAAAAAACGTACGTGTGTGATACAGGCTGGGATGTGAGATGTGAGCGTCGGTCTCCCAAAGCTGTCGCAGTGTCGCAGGACCGCGACAACCTTTGTAGCTGCCTGAGATGACACAGATGTGGGAGGCGATGGCTTAGTTTTGACGGCGCCAGCATTTTCTTTTCGTTGACATATTTCTGCATGAGAGCCGAAAAGGCAAAATACACAGAGTAAGCACTCTGCCTATCTCTGCTTGATAGTCTCTTTGAACAAACCATTTCAAGCACAAAGAGCCAAGAGTTAGCTCTTAGAATCTGAAAAATACAACCGGATCAACAATGCATTTCGGCCTTGCGAACGCCTCATCCGGAGGTCGTTGGTGGTGCTGATAGGGGCGGCATCATCGTGCGTGAGGTCAGCAAGCGCTGTTACCGAGTTTCATTGGATTTTCCGACCATGGGTTGAACCCTTCAGAGTCTTTTTGCGGTAGATATTGGTCTAGATATTGGTCTATATATATGTTTTTAAAGTAACAAGCAGATAGACAAATAAATAGATACATAGATAAATAATGATAAATAAATAAATAAATACTGTACATAAAGAGAGAGATATGTATACATGTGATTAGGTATATATAATATAGACTAAATAAATGCATAGACCTCCCTGCAAAGTGGCTGGGGAAAATGAACCGACTGTTGCATCAACTTTACTCGTCTTCGGCTCTGCGGAACTCCTCGAGACAGCGATGGAAAAATATTTACACAGTATCATATTTACCAATACTTATCTTCTTTTGCTTTGTCTATAGATGTATATGTGCGTTGAACGTGTTGGGTGGGCAATCCCAGTGTTTTGTCGGCCATCGGCAAGGAGCTCGATTTGGCATCTCCAGCGATCAGCGAAAGGCTTGCGACAGGTTCGCTGGTCAAGGAGCGGTTGGCCGGTGCCAGCACTCAGAACAGAGCTGTCACAGAGGATAGTTCTTCGATTCTTTTTCTGCATGGTTCCACTGCGTCCATTCTGCACAGGAGTTAAGCTGGCAAGACGGACGTTTACAGTATGAATTGGTGTCCGGCACTGGCCCAAGCAAGGGCTGGGTCACCGTGAATTTGAAGGGCAAGGACTGGGGAATTCACTTCGCTTGGCTTCCCTCCCATTCCCATCATTCCCCTGTCCTGCACAGCGCGGAAGCAGTGAGTTAAGACCTGGGACACAGGATGGCCCAAGTATCTCAGCTCCATTCCTTGATTTGCGAGGACCTGTTGTTGCAGATGCCTGAGGTGCCTCAGAAGGACCAGCAAAAGCAAGAGCTTAACCAGTGACAGCTATCCATTGAAAGCATGGATATGATAACAGATTCATTATTGGATGGCTAAAGCTTTAGATTGGACCAGCATGAGAAAATTCATTGACAACAACTATCCATGCTGAAGCTATAGCCATCCAATAATGAGAAGTATCAATGGGGAACACTTCCATTTTTGGGGAATACTATTTTTGGAGAAACCCAGCTATCCATGCTATAGCTCCAGAGGGAGGAGAGAAACAGCATGCAGCCACTGCCACACCTAGCCATACACTCATATGATTTATTGTTTCGTTCTGTTGTAATTTCATGTCCTGATGGATGCTTGCGACATCTCAAGACATCTCTTTGCGCTGGTTTTCTTGGGGTCCCCCGAACCGCCTGGACCCCTGCAGACTGCAGGAGGTGTTGGTCGACTCCACCAGTGAGGGCGAACCCTGCGAAGCCTCCGCTGAGTCCAGTGAAGTGGAGCTCCTGTCGCCTGGGCGCGAGGATTCCAAGGCATGGAACTGACCACAGATATCGATTTTGGGGGCCCAGCTTTTGGTATTCAACTTGAGATGCTTGAATGAATTTCATGTATTTATATTATATATGTACTTATTGCATTTATTAATATTGTCAGTCTCAGCATGAGACCATGTTCTTGATGCAAGGTGGAGAAAGGACCTTCCAAGGAAGAGAAAGAGGCCTTCGATCAGTACCTCAGCAAGTTTGGGGAAAACCGAGCAGGGGAAAACCCTGGATACAATCGGCAATCCTTTCCCTGGACCGCGGGGCAGCCAGTGAAGAAGACCACGCCGAAGGAAGCAATCGAAGCTGTGCTTCTTGCCAATCAGCCACGCAAGGACGGGCTTGACCAGGCAGTTGTTTTTCAGGAAGGAAATTCCAGGCGCTGATTCCCGATCAGGCACTACCTGTAGTTTCCAGATGAACAAGGAAAGATAGCAGCCAAGTGTAAAGTCACCAAAAGGGGTTCTCTCCAACAATGTTATCACCTTGGTGCCTTTGTGCTGCAGTCCCGAACTTTGGTGAAACATAGTTCAGAGATAGTTTATGAATGTTTACACTAGTCAAGAGCTTATATGACTCTAAAGTTGGAAGTCCCGATCTTTGTTTCCATATTAGCCTTGAAGTTTACGTATGCAGTTCATATTGAATATAGTAATTGCAACTTTAGAGCCAAAATTTGAGAGCACAAAGTCGTGCTATCCCGCGTCCCAGGAGGTCGAACGACCTCTGACCGAAGTGGACTCCGAGGGTGAAGACGCTTCGGCTCGGATTGGTCAAATTTGCCTGTTTTCTGGTGCTTAAATCATGGTCAATCTTAACCAGCCAATTGGTATAATCACAGCAGTTGCCCGGTGGTTCGTAAGTTTGCTTGGTTGTTTGTTTGGTTTTTCAGTTTCCTATGTCTTTACTTGGTTGTTTGATGTTTGGTTCTTCAGTTTTCTATGTCTTTTTTGATCTTTTTTGGCTCAGGAAGTGCCTTTGTGCACGAGATGTTCCATGCCCGTGGGGCAATTTGCGTATGAGGGCCGTCAGGGCCGGCGCAGCTGGGTGCATGCCGAGTGCATGGCCCAAGTGCTCGTGGAGGACAGTTGTTCTTCATAGGCCAAGGAGGTCAAGGTATGTCAAGGTGCAAAGCTTGGAATGATCCTGATGATAGCATGCCAATACTATCCTGATGATTAGTCCTGATGATAGCATGCCAATAGCTACTCCCAAGGGCTGATATATCCTGATGATTAGGTCCTCATGATTCCCATTTCCTGTGGACCAAAGCTTGGTGGCGAAGCAGCGAGGGGACGGGGCCCGCATCGATGCTACTTCACCAGCTGTGCATCCCTTCAGGATGCCCAGCGTCACGAAGATCGGCGAGCGTCTTGGGAAGCTGAGAAGAAGCTGAAGAGTCGCAAGGAATATGAGATCGGTTGGCGTGCAGAAAGTGTCCCACAAAATGCCCTTCTGGCTGAGCGCACCTGGGCTGCAGTGGGCTGTGGGCTGGGACCATCCAGCGATGCTGCCACCGAGTGCCATGGACTCCGAGGTATGGGCTGCAGCACTTCGGCTCCTGGGCTCTGCTGCCTGGTGCTGGATGAGGTGTCCAGAACGGTCAAGGTGCGACATGTTCAGATGGCGGTTTCTCAAGCCATAGAAGAAGTAGCCCAAATGGTTGGTTTATTGTCAGAAATGGTTAATGAACTTGATGATAACTGGGGCTACACCTGTTTTGAGAAACCACCAGATAGGATTCTCAAAATTGTCAGCTTATATAATTATATAAATATAGTTATATAGGTCCATATCGGTTAATGTTAAAGAATGGTCGGATATTATCGGTTTGGTGTTCATTGACTTACGCATGCCAGGCGAATGGATGATGCATTCGTGTGGCTTGCGGTGTGGCATAGGTTATCTCCTTGGATTCTATGTGGACATATCCCTTTCGCAAACTGACTGTCAGGTGGCCCCGACACTGGAGCCTGCTGCTGCAGTGAATTTGGAGTACTTGCTGCTGGCATTAAAGGTGCGAAAAACTGCCCGGCGTGAACCTCTTTTCTCCTTAGATCCAGTTGACCCTCAGAACTTGGAGACCTGGAGGTGGAATGAGCATTGCTTTGTAGTTGCTCTTGTCTCTATTTGTGTTAAAAACTCAAAGCTTTGACTATTCAAGTACAAAACAATTGGATTTGTCTCTATTGGTTATACGACTCGTGTGCTGTTCCAAGGAGAAGACTCCGCAGAAGAAGGTCTACGAGCCCAGCTGGTTAGCAGGCACCAGTGTTGGAGATGTCATGTTCCAAGCCGACTACTTCCTGAAAGAGCTGGCGCTCGGGGAGTACACCATGCCAGTTACAGTCTCAGATACGTGCCGTTTGAGCAGGATGGGTTGGCAATCATGACCCCCTTGGCGTCAAAGAGGTGTATTTCATTCAATCTCGGTCATCGAGTCATCTTACTCACATGCGCAGATAGATAGATAGATAGATAGATAGATAGATGGATAGATGGATAGATGGATAGATGGATAGATGGACAGATGGACAGATGGATAGATGGATAGATGGATAGATGGATAGATGGATGGATGGATAGATGGATAGATGGATAGATGGATAGATGGATGGATAGATGGATAGATGGATAGATGGATGGATAGATGGATGGATAGATGGATGTATGGATAGATGGATGGATAGATGGATGGATAGATGGATGGATAAATGGGTATGTACTTAGATAGATAGATCGGTAGGTTGGTAAGTACGACGTACGTAGGTAAATAGGTAAGTAGGTACGTAGGTAGGCAATCTATCCTACCTTAAGAAATTATTTTGAGGGGACCGTTGGTTAGTGAAATAATTGTTTGAAAATAATTTCCAAAAAAAACAATGATTTTCAAACACTCCAGCAAGACCAAAATAATTTTGGTGTATGATTATAGCTTGAGAGTCCTGGCAATCCAAAATAATTTTCTGGGATCGACTAAAATGATTAAGTAAGGTCCACCCCAAAATAATTTTTGGGGTGATGTAATTTCAAGCAATTTACAAATCGAAAGGTACAATCCTGATGACATTTGACCACCGCAAAATCACTATCAGCCGACCAGCATTGGAAATGAAATCTGGACTGGCTTCATCTGGTTTCTATGGTCCTGGGTGGCCTGGTAGTCTCGTGTTTTCGGCCAAAAAAGATCTAAGTTGATTTGAAAACTGCTCAAAACCATAGACAATCCTGCTCATTCTATTTCACCCTTGCCCCAGAATGGTCAAAAGCCAAATTGGTTGGAAATGGCAGGAAATGGCCAAAACCCAAGCCAAATTATTTTGGGGTGTCGATACTAGTAAAGAACCCCCAAAATAATTGCCAAAAATCACCCCCCAGGCAATAAAGTGGAACTTTGGGGAATCATCATCACGCATCGCCAAAAATTTATTTTGGGGGTGGGGGGACTACCAGGGGACCCCCAAAGTAATTACGCATGGTCCTTGGTAATCATCATCAAACCAGCAATAACCAGCATTGGAAACGCAAGTTTGATTGGATTCAAATGGTTTGTATGGCCCTCGGTGGCCTGGTAGTCTCTTGTTTTTGGCCAAAAAGATTTAATTTGCCAAATTGGTTGGAAATGGCAGGAAATTACCAAAACCCAAGCCAAATTATTTTGGAGTGTCGATACTAGTAAAGAACCCCCAAAATAATTCCCAAAAACCACCCCCGCGCAATAAAGCGGAACTTTGGGGAATCATCACTACGCATCGCCAAGAAAATATTTTGGGGGTGGGGGGACTGCCAGGGGACCCCAAAATAATTACGCATGGTCCTTGGCAATCATCATCAACCAGCAATAACCAGCATTGGAGGAAACTAAGTTGGGAAGTTGGGACTGCGGATGATTGCAGAATGCTTCCTGCGATGTTTGAAGATATTTGAGTTCAGTGTTCGCTGAAGTACTCACCACCTCAAAATAAATTAGCTACTATTATTTTGGAGGTCCTACACTACTTCACCAATTTGGTAAAATAATTATCATTATTATTTTGGAGGGGTGTTACCAGTATATTGCTTATACCTTAGGGGACCCGCAATAATTTTGTGTTTATTATTTTGAGGGTGGGTGGTAGTGAAGATGCAATTTATTTCGAGGTGGTTGAACTGATTCAACTTAAATTATTCTGATAGATCCTGATGAGTAACAGACCCTGGAAATAAATTAAAATAATTATTTTGAGGGGGGGACTACCCCCCCCCACCCTAAGGTAGGGTAGATGGTAGGCAGATAGGTAGGTAAGTAGGTAGGTAGATAGATAGGATAGGTAAGTAGCTAGCTAGATAGATAGATAGATAGATAGATAGATAAATGGATAGGCAGATAGATAGGTAGGTAGGTAGATAGGGTAGGTAGATAGGGTAGGTAGATAGATAGATAAGTAGGTAGATGTACATAGATAGGTAGGTAGATTGATAGATAGACAGATAGACGCTTAATGAATGACAGTGGTAGTGTTAGTGATAATGATAACGATAATGATCAAGATACATATACATATCATACATACTTATATTCATACATATATATATATATATTTATTCAGTTGTATTTTATGACCTGCATCACTGGTGCCCTGGGCAATGCCTTTCGAGGTTGCCGGCATGATGAGCGTTTTCGACTGGTCAGAGGTCTCCAGCACCGAGCGGGATCGCAACTGGTCGGGCCGCGAGTGGTTTGTGGTGCGCAAGGCCGAGGTCCGGATGTCGGTGGATCAGACCCTGGTGCCAGTGGTGAAGATGGGCGTGGAAGCCCGGGAACAAGTCCTGACCAAGAAGGGCCTGGAGGATGCGGCAGTGACGGCCAACACACATCCGTTGAAGAATCTGCGTGGCAGTTGATGGATTTTTTTTTGTGGCATTGGTGACTTGTAATCACAGAATCATGCGATCCATTGCCTTCTTATTGTGATTCTTGTCAATCTCGATCAAAGGAAGTTCGCAGATGCGTTCACACGCAACTTCGACCTCGTTGCCGAGCGAAAGAGTGTGGTTTTCCACCTGCGTGAGCTGGCAAAAGCTTCAGTCATGGCCAAATATTTGGTGGACTCCAACATTCGTGTCAGCAGCAGCTGGTATCAACTGGCAGATGAGATGCTAGGCTGTGAGTTTGGCCATGCACCAATCACATGAGAGGCACAAACTTCTTGCAGTTTGCTGAATTCATTTCGTGTCAGTGAGTTTTTCCCTCCTTTCTCTCGATGATCGGGGAACCCACAACAACCCACGAGAAACTTCAAAGAGACCCTCACGCTGGACAATTCTGCTGGTGATTTTGGTTCTCTCTGAAATCGCCTGCTGCACAAAGCTCCATTCACCTGCCAAGGATTGTGAAAAACACCACAGCAGAAGCCCATCCTCAAATTCCTCAGCTGTGGAACATGAGAGGAAATTCCCGCATTCAACTCAAGAATGGCAGGCTGATTGACATGATCACTGGTTGCCCGGTAGCATTTGGACAATTTTTGACATCGACGCAACTTATCCTTAAGAGGCTCCCTGGCCTTTCCTGGCTCCCTGGCGCGTGCAGAGCAGAACCGAACCAAGGCGGACAACGAAATCTGCACGCCATCTATGGAGGTGTCGAGTTTGGCCTGGACAGATTTGAGCTGGCTCAGCGCCATGCTATGCAGGGTCAGGCTGGCATGCAGCTGGGCCAATCAGGCAGGAGACCGTTGAAAATGCATATGCTGCTGATGATGCCAGTGGGAGTTGATTGCCATTCACGAAGTTATGACTCAACAAAAAGGAATGCACCTAAGGCATCTTATAGCAACATGCAAATGCGTTACACTCAAATGATAAAGAGACACCCAGAGGCAGTGACAGGTTGGCACAGCCGAGTAAGTTTCAGGATCAAGCATTGAACTCCGCAGGTCGTCCGATGTTCATGCCTCAACGCTTTCAGATCGGACAGCAGGCCCAGGCGCGAGGGGTGAAAGTGTGTTTGGGACCAGAACTGGCAGGAGGAGCTACCTTAGGCAGAGATGGATGGATGGATGGATGGATGGATGGACGGACGGACGGACGGATGGATGGATGGATGGATGGATGGATGGATGCAAAACCTTAGAAACTTTGATGACATACCATCAATACCCAAGTCATGGCTTTGCTTTCTTCCAGTCTTTGCCTGGTGTTTCTGACTGATTTGATTCATCCGGAGGTTCCACAGATGCCGCAGGGTGTCGACCTGAACTTGGACAAGTTCAATCTATCCAGGATCGAAAAGTTCGCCGGTCACCTGCCAGCTGCTGCTGGCACTGCGGATTCGCTGGAAGCCAAAGTCACTTTGGGCAAGGCCTTTTTGAAAGGCTTGAGGGAGCGGAAGCTCGGAGTGCATCAAGTGGAAGCTGCATGTTGATGCAGCTGGGATGTTTTTTTGAGGTATCCTGAAACAATCTGAAACCTCACCTGCCAAACTGACCCGAGCTGAGGAAGTACCCCGGGCTCAAAGCCGAGTATGAGGAGCTCCTGTTGAAAGTGTTCCATTCGCCCGAATGTGATCGTCCTGACGAGGGGGATGCCTTTGTTCCTCCAGATCCGAGCATGGAGCACCTGGATGTTTGATGGCATTCTTTTTTTGGGGGCGGAACTCGCAAAAGAAGTTTTCTCATGTCTCTATTCCCAATGTTTTTACAGTGATGCTTGAGCCGAGAGCCGTCAGGCAGCTTTACAGCTGCACTAGGTCAATTACTTGGCCATGGAATACCATTGGCCTCCTGACCCGGCAAATTTGGTTGACCCAAATCTTTGTGCGTCCAGGTACACCTCCAGGATTCGTAGCCTGGTGAATGAGGAGAAGCTGCTCTTTGAGCGACGTCAGATGCATTTCTTCGACAAAGCATTTCAGGTTGGCAATGCCGGGCCTGAGTTTCCCAGGCCTGGAAGTCAGCAGTGTCTTACTTTAAATGCGTTGCAAGTGAAAGTTCAAAAATCTGTCAAGTTCAGACAGTTGACCATGGAGTTCACAGCTGAAGCTGCTCTCTCCTGGCCTGAAGTCTTTGCAGGTCGTGGACCTCTCGAATTCGAGTGGAAAAAGATGGGACGAAAGCTGATGCTGGGATTGCCTCAGTGGTTTGAATTTGCCGTCATTGTACCAATTTGTACCATAATTTTTGAGACGTGGTTTGCAGCTTCCATCAAGTGCGGCAGGATTCACGAATTTCGAGAATTTGTGTGCAGTTCTATGCCAGGATGTTTCGAACAAAAAGATGGGCCTGGCGAAGGTTGACTTTGATGAAACTTTCGCCAAAGTACTTCTGCATGACATCCTGCCCACCGCAGCTCCGGAATTTAAGAAGGAGACAGAGGATGGCTCCTGGACAAGCATAACAGTTTTGGTGGTCAGAGCACGTTTGCCTGAAACTTTTCCTGGTGAGAAGCAATTGGCATGTCAACATGTCAATGAGGGTTTGGTCCAGGGCATGCACTCTAAGTTGCGTGGAATCGTTAATGGCGAGCATTTTCATCGCATTTTTTCAATACTAGCCTGATGTATGCGAATTTGATCATGTTTGGTGCCTGTTCTTCTGCAAAATCCGAGGTTCCACGTTCAGAATCTACCAAATCGGAAGCTTGGAGGTGCGCACCACCGAGCTCAAGTTTGGTGAGGAGAAGGTCGGTGCCATTTTCCCCAGCCGCTCCTTGCCTAGATGGACCTGGGAAAGGTGTGCAAGCTTCTGTTCACAGCCTCGCCTTAAACGGTTGCCAAAAGCAGCTTGGGTGGTCCAGGTGTATGGAAAATGGACGCGTCCATCCTCATCAATGGCGTGCTCCCAACCATCCCAGCTTGACAAGTTTCATTATTGTTTTCGTAGCGAAACCGCCAGGTCAGCGGCATCG
>VSDK01009756.1:134887-155358 GCA_009767595.1 Symbiodinium kawagutii
CCGCTCTTCATGCCTCAGCGCTTTCAGCTGGGACAGCGTGGCGAGATGCCGCAGGGTGTGGACCTGAACTTGGAGACTTGGATGCCTTGGTGAGAAGCCTTGCCGACCTTGGGGATCTTGGGAAGCGTGGTGGATCATGTTGGGCATGGGGGGGTTACTCAAGTCAGAAGGGTACCCCCCAATCATCCAATATTGATCATGTATAATAGTATAATATGAAACCCACCATTCTTGGAGCATGTGAGTGTGTCTCAAAATAGGCAGCCCCGAGAATGGTTAGTTTAGCGCTATCACCGACTAATGAACTGGATGATTTGGGGGCATCCGTATTTGAGAAACGCCCACATGTTGCTGTTTGGTTTGGACCACGTGGATTGCACATCCAGCTGCTCGCAACAGAGTTGTGATGTTCAACGGCTATAGGATAGCATAATATAGCATAGGACAGATTTACATGATATCTGATGGCTATCATGCTTATCAGCTTAGGATACCTTAAATGATTTACATGGCAAGAGATCTCCTGTGACTCATGGGACGACCTGTGGCTTCACCATGGCCTTTCCCAGGACAAATTTAATCTCAGCACCGAAGAACGCTTCGCCGGACGTCTCCCAGCCTGCAGTGCTGACGTGGGATCCCTGGGCCACCGCACTGCGCTTGGCAAAGCCTTCCTGCAGAGCTTGCAACAGAAGTCCTGGCCAGGTAGCTGGGTGGGTGGGTAGCTGGGAGTAAGCTGGGTGCAAGCTGGGTCCCGGTGAGGGCTTGTACTGGGTCGCGCAGATGGGGTAGGGGAAATACCATGATGGCTGAGAAGATGGCGGAAGGCTAATGCTTTTGCTTGCATCACATGGACTCATGGCATTTCATGGCTAATGCTTTGCTTGCCCAGATTTTCCTCGAATTCTTGACCCAGGAGTGAAGACGGCAGACGAGAAACTCTTGTTGAATGTCTTTGCAGTTCCACAGTGCGATCGCGTTGAAGAGGGCGATGCATTCATTCCACCAGATCCAAACATGGAGTGCCCTGGATTCATTGTCGACTTTCGCCCCTAGGGATGCGCTCGACTATTTCAGATTTGTTCATGCAACAACTGCCAAGAATAATCACAACTTATGCTCAAAGAAAATAACCTATGCAGAACTTCCACAGATTTCGTACATGTCCTATATCACCCCCTTTCAGTTCTCACAGAATCGCGCCCGATATTCCAGGTATGTGACGCGTGTGCGCCACATGGTGGGTGAGGAGGAGTCGATGCGGTCCCGCCGAAAGATGAGATTTGCGGACAAGGGTTTCTCCGTGTCAAATCCCGGGGCCGAATTTCCCAGATCGTGGACTTCAGGCCTCGTTGGGGGGTCATCAGGCGCAGGTGGATAGCGGGTGTGCCAGCTCGCAGCAAGAGCCGTCCACCACATATCGTTTGAATATGTTTGAATACGTTGTTTGCAACTGTTGTGTACAAACAATATCAAACAATCCAGGATGTGAAATCACATGTTGCAAATACATTGATCTGGCCGTGGTTCCCCCATTCACCATCGTTTTCCCTATGGGTGATTGTCCCCCCTGAGTTGGTTGGTTCACTGCTTGACCCAGCTCGCCATATCTTGCTTCGCTACGCCTGTTGTGTCACTCTGGAGGCTTCCAGTTGGAGTTGGACGGAAAGGTGCCAGTGACCGCCCCGACCAAGTTCGGACTCACCAAGATCGAAATCAACGATGGCATGAGGAGCGAGGGGAGAGTATGGAGAGTGCTGGTCATGGCTGTTGCTCCAGCTTTTTCAATTTCACTTCTTGGGCAGTGACATACTGACTTACTTAATTTGACGTAGATGATCAAATCTTATAGGTGAATGCGTGCCCGGCTGAGACAAAGGTTGAGTCAACGGAGAGAGTATAAGTGGCAGTGGTTCACCATTGTTTTCCCTATCATTGTTGGTCATTATCCACCATTTTTTGTTGGTTAATAGTAACCCATAGCCAAGTCACTGTGACTGGCACTTTGGCTCGCCAGTTTCTTTATGTCGCTTGCAGGATGCACCTGCTAGAGGATATTCTGCCATCCGCTGCGTCAGAGTTTGAGAAGACGGCAGAGGATGGAGCCATCTACCGCATCTACAAGATCGGGAGTCTGGAGGCGACCGGGCCTGCCACTTTCTGTCCTTTTGTATCCTTAAAAGTCGTGGCATGAAACCACAAAAGCCAGTCAGAAACAGGGGGAAACAATTCATTCTCAGCAGCAAAGTTGCAAATGTGCCTAGATATTAGTATCAGCTAGGGTAGTTGGAAGATCCTGAAAGATCTTTGATGCTTCATTGCCGCAAGGGCATTCAGTGCTCAGGTGCGAACCATTCAGGAGACCGATGGCCAAGAGACGATTTGCGTCGTGTTTTCAAGCGGAGCTGTCTCTTGGGAAGCCAAGGACGCGAGGTCGGATGACCGCGTGGAGAAGGAGAAGTTGTCCAAGTGCAAAATGTACGTGGAGGCCGTGGAGAACGAAGCTTCCAATGGCCGTGTTGGATGCAAGTTCTACGTGGTGCTGGACATTTGCGCGCTTGCTTCATCAAGCTTTCATTGCTGGCATTTTTTTTTAATGCATCAAAAAGTCAAAAAAAATGAACCTGATGCATACATGATGCGTGCGGGAATTTGTGTGAGCCGGCCGTAACTCACGAGCAACTCCATGCTGAACGGCTGTTTTTCGGCCCCAGGAAACCCATGGAAAAACCGCCGTGATGACAGAGCTGACGCACAATGGTTCCGTGAGCTGGCTGACAAACCCTCATAGGTTGGAAGACCGGAACTCACTGGCCAAGTTGCTGTTCCAAGCAGACTGCAAGGCGTGAAATGGGATGAAAAAGGGGCAGTGAAAAGAGGAATGAAATGGCGGAGAGAGGGGTTAAATATGGTGAAACAGGTTGGAAGATACAAGTTGCACTACAAGTTGCATCAAGTTTTTGCGTAGGAGTTGGATAATTTGGATATGTGAAGCATGATGCACACCGACAGTGTGCCTACAGGTGAAAGGAGATGGCTTTGGTTTGCCTTGAGGTTTTCGACATGTTCATGTGGCCCACATGTCCAGCTGCCAGGATGGCATCCTGGTCGAGGATGCTAAGAAGTTCCAGCAGAGCCTTGTTCTGCCTCAAGGCCGGGCTGAGGTGAGTACCTTGGGTGGGGTTCAATGTTTGTTTTTTTCGCGGGTGTTTCTGAGTGTTGCCATGATGTCGACCCACCATTTCAAACACGTGCTTTCGGGAAAGATATGCGAATTGTAAATCGCTTGGATGCCTCGATTTGCACATCGAGATGAGGCTGATGCTAGCCTAAAAGGGTTGTGATGTTTTCTGCGCCAGCGGCTGGCAGGCTCCAACAACACCAAGCAGTACGCCAAAGCCATTTTCAAATATGTCACCGCCCGGGGCTTGCGAGGAAAGTGGGGAGGAAACAGGAAGCGACATGCTCCGGCCTCCACCTCGCAGCTCGGTGATGTGTGGAGTGGGTGCTGCCAATCGTGAGAAAGGAATCCAACCAACCACAGGATCCAACGAAACTCGCCGAAACACACAACCTGAGATGATCTAAGTAGATCCAACATGATCCAACATGATCCAACATGGTCCAACTAGACTGAAGTATGAAGCATCCAACCATTTGAAACGTCCCTTGAAGCTTGGCGGTGCCACGAGCTGGGGCTCGCCGTGTTTCGAGGTCGCCGGCGTCCAATGGCATCCCCGGGCGCTTGGGCCTGGCCGCCATGGGTCATTCCTCGGACTTTCTCAATGTCATGTGGTTGGCCCGGCAGCTTGGCAGCAGGGACATGACATGGCGCAGCATGGCGCAGCATGGCACCAGCATGACATGGCACCGTAGCATGGCACCGCCACCAGCATGGCCCACTGGGAAGTGACGAAAGGAGAGAGGGCAGCATGGCGTGGTCAGAGATTCGAAGCTCGAGCCCAGGAGTGCGCAAGGCAAAGCAGCAGGACGTGGGAATCTTTGAGAGGCGTTGCTGATGCGACTTGGAGAATTTTTTTTCGGAACAGAGCATCAATGAGCACACCGACATCAGCCTTGTTTTTTTCTGGTCTTCGTTTCTTGAGTGCAGCGCGCATCCATTTCAATGTTGTCAGTCCCAGGCATAGATCCGTGGATATTGTCGCGTGAGATGGGCTCTCGGGCTGACAGAAATCTTCATGTATCGCTCAGATCTTGAGCAGGAACACGAATAGGTTTTGTGGGACATATGAAGAAATCGAATATGGTGTTCTTGTTTGTCCAACAGTCCTGAAAGCATCGGGCCTGCAGTTTCTTAGGTATGGCTCTTCCTGACTAGTGCCGTTGACGCAGCGCTGTCTTTCTGCTGACAGAAGAACAAAAGAGAAGACCAAGCCTCTCAGGGTTTTGTTTTCATAGCTGCCTGTGCCCTGGAAGCGTGCGCACACGGACACATACACAGAGGCAAGACATGGCAAAACAATGCAGTTGGAAACAAGGTAAATCAATGCGTGAGCACACACACACACACACTTAAGACACATATAATAATACCATATGTGTATGGCAGGATGCAGCTTTGCCTGGCCCGATTTCAAATTCCTTTGTCAGAAGTCCACGCACGGAATATGAAAAACCAGTTGCGATCCTTCCAAGCTTTGTCTTTGCCATAGTTTAGATTTAGTAGCATGCCAAACACTTTTACATTTTGACAAGGCCAATTGCTATCTCTATTTCGTGTATTTTTGTGGCATCGTCTATGCATTTCTTGTGCGTTCGCGCTCTCCTGTGTGGTTGTGTGGAGTTTGCAACCTTCATGAGCAGAGTACTCTGTATTTACACACGTGTTGACAATGAGCTGTTTATATACTGTTTCTCCTTTCCAAAGTCTCCAACTTATATGATCTTATGTGAATATGGCGTTCTTGAATGTTTTTGAGGTATCATGGGGCAGAGGCAAGCTGGTAGTTCTGAACCTCGGTTCCTGTGTTGGTCACCCGACGGGTCATGCGAATTCATGCACTGTGTTTTCTGATGCCCAAATGCCTGTGCTGTGAGTATGGTTCCTATACATCTCCAAGGGCATTAGATGGCATTGGTATGTTTATTGATGTTCATTGCGAAGTGCCTCATCAACCTATGGAATCTATAGATGAATCTCTGAGCATGGCCTATACTGTACCTAGACATTGCGGTTTAGATCTGTTTGGATGGTGCGCAGGTACACATGTCCATAGGCCATGACGTGCTCCCGCAGCCATCGGCGCAAAACACGAGCTTAACGGCCACAGCTCAGGAGGTCGGTGCAATGCATTGGGGAGGGGTAAGGGCCGGGTGCCCCGTTGACAGTCAAACGGTAGGGAGAGATGAGCTTGTGGGCATTTGTAAAGCCTACAGCTTCTGGTTGTCATCTTTGTTTGCATGTAAATGCATGTAATTGCATTTCAGCATATTTCAGCATCATGAAAGCTTTTCGCTCTCTTTCTCTCTCTCTCTCTTTGTTTCCTTCTCCCTCTTCCTCTATTGATTTTCGACCACGCCAAAGCTTATCTGAATCTCAGTGCAATAATTGTTACTGCAGTCATCCACTGCTGTTTCCCCTTGCAGGCGCTGCAGACATGGCCAAAGAGGCAGGAAGTCAAACCCATTGGTCACCTGAAGCTGGCGTGTCGCTGTAAGTCTCCATGCTTTTATCACTTTGAGAGTTAGGGGACCCATACTTTTTTTGGGGCACCCGCTCAGATTTCCAGCGCAGTCCATCCTTCAACTCGATTTGGGTAAGGGGCCTGCTCAACAAGGTCACGAAGCTGACAAGGGATACGGGGGTCTTAGTAAAGTATGTCCAAGTAGTGAATACGACAACAGCCACGATGCCCTGCAATCATCTGCAATCTTTCTTCCGTAGCTTCTACTTTTCTTTACCTTCAAACTGCCTTTGAAATCCTTCGAAGGCAAAAGCACGAGAAAGGCGCGGAGCTTTTTCGCAATGGGTCCTCGAGAACGAAGAGGCACAGTGCCACGCGGAGCCGCTGCCATGGGGGGCCATGGCATGGGGTCGCTCGCCAGGTGACACCTCCCAGTGAGGCGGTGCCCGAGTGGCTTGGCGAAAAACGACGTTGCTTGAAGCGAAGCTGATCTCAATCTTCAAAACATAATTCCAACATGTTCCAACATCCAAATCTCATCTCGAATCCATTTGGGTAAACTGAATCTATTCTAGTCTAATCTCTAATCTCTAATCTCTAATCTCCAATCTCCAATCTCTAATCTCTAATCTCCAATCTAATCTTAATCGAATCTACAATCTAAATCTACAATCTAATCTAATCTCTCATGTTTGATCAATTTGTCCACGTGGCTGTCCAAGCATCGCCCCAGGAGCTACAGCCCCGAGAAGTGCCTGCTGTCCACGGACAGCACGAATGAAGTGATGCCATCGGTGGCTTGTCACGGTACCACTGGTGCTGGGTATGTCGCGATGCTCACGCATGGTCGTTCACCGTATGCTCAAGCATCATGCACCACAGGGTCCACAAGAGTCAGTGGTTTCATAGAAGTCTTCCCATTGTTGGCGATGAAGGCTGTGGTAGCGCACCTTTGGCAGAGGTAATGGGATGGTTTACAGTCTAACCTGTAGCTTGGTGGAGGCAATCAGAGAATCTTTGATGAGGTTGAGGTTCGCCCGCTGGATGACGAAAAGGAAGCGATTCGCCAGTACTCGGAGAAGTTTGGCGAGATGGAACTGATGCTGGCCACTTGTTTTCAAGAGACGGGACTCTGAGATACTCTGGCGCTCATTGGGATCCATTTTGGTTGTGGCTTTTCGGAGTATCCACCGTTCTAGTGGTGCTCGACCCCTTCTTCAGAATTCCTTGGTGTTGGATCAATGCCTTCGTTCCAAGGAACATGCCCAAATGAAAACACAGATCACCATTTCGACTCAAGCCACCTGGGAAAATAGTGACTCAAGATATGGGTATCAACCAGATATGATGCCAGTGAGGGTCACCTTTCGTCTTATTTCCATGCAATCCTTGGTGTAATTGTGAGACACAGCACATGCACGCATGGACAATAATATGCAGATAGATAGGTAGAAAGGATACACACCGTGCATGTAGACATGCATGCGCACCAACACACAATCATACATACACTCGCACGCACACACACACAGACACAGGACTCTCTCTCTCTCTCTCTCTCTCTCTTCCCCTCGCTATCACCTATATCTATAGATTTATATCATATCTACACACGTACGCGCGGGCACACATACACATAAAATATATGAATTATATCTTTATTGATGTGTGCATGCGATGCGGAATCTAACACGGATTCTACTGGTGGCGTCGCTAAACAGTCTCTTGAGAGGGCGCAGTCAAAAAATATCTTTATCGATCTGTCTATCCATCCATCCATCCATCCGTCCATCCATCCATCCATCCATCCATCCATCCATCCATCCATCCATCCATCCATCCATCCGTCCATCTATCTACATTCACACACACATGTATTTATATACCTGTGCATGTACATAGCGCACGAGGAAGAGGCACAGTGACCATGTCACCTCGCTGCGAGGCTACAACCGCTTGTCCTTCCCATGGTTCAAACCTCCCAAGAAGAAATGCGACGACATCCCGGCAGAGGCTGCCACAACCTGGGTATAATCATGTATGTCCAATGTGTGAAATCTCGATCAACCCCAAAGACCAGCGAAACCGTTTGGGTGTTTCTCAAAATAGTGAGCCCCCAAAATGGTTGGTTCAGTTTGAGAAGTGATTAATATTGGATGATTTGGGGGCACTCCTATGGCTTTAGAAACAACCATTTGGAGACAATAGAACACCTTTGCTCGCCCTTAGCCAAGCCAACCTCCTTGAAAAGACGATGGAAAAATAGAACGCATATGATTTGGGCGTTTCTCAGAATAGGGGTCCTGTTTGATCAGCTTTAGAAATGAATAAAAAATAGGGGTACCCCTAAAATCATCCACATTTACACTAAAAAACCAACCATTTGTCAGGGTTCCCAATTTTGAGAAGCCACCATTTGGATCTTCCACAATTTGAATGACGCTCTCGTTTCCTCTTTAGCCTCGCGCCGGACATCTTTGGGCAGGGGCGATGTTGGTCGTGTGTCACCTGTGACGGCTTGTCATCATCAAACATTTGAAACCGATTCTGAATCCGTTGCGAAATTTCAACTTAATAATTCGAGAGCCATCAAATGCGATGAATCGAGAATAGTCCATACATCTACATACTCATCGTCAGCATCAATTGGTCAATCGATCAATCGATCAACCGATCAATCAATCAATCCATCCATCCATCAATCAATCAGTCAGTCAGTCAATCAATCAATCAATCAATCAATCATTTTTTTTTAGATCTTCGAAGCCTACATTGGTTCTGCTTGCAGGCCTTGCATGCAGCTTTGGCCTCGAAGCCTCGACCGTTGAAGGTTACAAAACAAGACCTGTGGGAAGTTGATTCGGAGGCAGTGCGTTTGGTGTCCGTTGTCTACCATGTTTGTACCCTTACTTCGGGCCTTGAAGGTCCTTTAAGCATATTGGCTTTGTCCTTCTTCTACAACTTTTTTTTCGTCGTGCTTTGTTTTTTTCTTGGTCGTTTTTGCTGTTCTTCTTGTCGTTGGTCTTGTTCTTGTTTTACCGTTGATGCGGCAGTGGTGACCATTTGTTGTCGTTGTTGTCGTTGTTGTCGTTGTTGTTGTTGTTGTTGTTGTCGTTGTTGTCGTTGTCGTTGTTGTCGTTGTTGTCGTCGTCGTCGTCGTCGTCGTCGTGGTCGTCGTCGTCGTCGTCGTGGTGGTCGTTGTCGTCGTCGTCGTCATCGTCGTGGTGGTTGTCGTCGTCGTCGTCGTCATCGTCGTGGTGGTTGTCGTCGTCGTCGTTGTCGTCGTGGTGGTTGGTGTTGTTGTTGTTGTTGATGTTGTTGTTGTTGTTGTTGTTGTTGTTGTTGTCGTTGTCGTTGTCGTTTGTTGTTGTTGTTGTTGGTGGTGGTGGTGGTGGTGGTGGTGGCGGGGTAACTGGTGGTGGTGCCGCAACCGTTGTGCATCTCCAATTTTTGACGATTGTTTTGCTTCTCTTGTTTCTCTCTGAAGTATCTGAAAGTGTTGGTCTTCAACTGGATGCCTTGAATCCTGTCAGGGAGAAGAAGTGCCTTTGTGCACGCGTTGCTCCTTGCCGGTTGGCGAGTTCTCCTACCAGGGCAGGGAGGGCAGGCAGACCTGTGTGCACACAGAGTGCATGGCCCAGATCCTGAGTCAGGATCGCCAAGTGGCAGAAGATAGCAGGGCTAGGCGTGAAGATTTGAAGAAACAGAAGAACCGACAGGAGTATGACATCGGCTGGCGAATGGAGAACGTGCCCAAGAATGTGCTTCTGGCAGAACGTATGGGGTGCACTCCAGCACCGCGAGGCTTGTGCTGCTTGGTTCTGGACGAGGCTTCGCGATCAGTGAAGGTTGCAGCAACCTCAGAACCATCTGCCGCAATCAATTTGGAATATTTGCTCTTGGCCCTCAAGGTCAGGAAAACGGCTAAGCGGGAGCCGTTGTTTTCCCTGGACCCAGTCGACCACCACAACTTAGAGAAGACTCCGCAGAAGAAGGTCTATGAACCCAGTTGGCTGGCTGGCACCAGTGTGGGAGATGTCATGTTCCAAGCTGACTACTTCCTCAAGGAGCTTGCCCTTGGTGAGTACTCAATGCCAGTCAAGGCCTCAGGAGTAGTTTTGGATCCAGGGTGGGAATTTTGTTTGCAATGCAGGGGCTCGCGTTTTGTTGTGCCTCGTGCTGATCGGTGGTTAAAATTGCATGCTGTGTCCTTTAAATTTCATGTCACTGGAATTTCATGTCAGCAGCGTCGGCTGAGGTCGTCGGTATGCTGAGCGTCTTCGACTGGTCCGAAATGACCATGAAGCCCAACAAGGGATGGGCAGGGCGTGAGTGGTTTGTGGTGAGGAAGGCGGAGGTCCGCATGGCTGAGGACAACACCTTGATTCCGCACGTGAAGATGGGAGTGGAAGCGCGAGAGCAGGTGGTAACACCCAGGGGACTGGAAGACGCAGCAGTCACACTCCCACAGCATCCCTTGAAGAAATTTGCAGATGCCTTCACCAGAAACTTTGACCTCATTGCTGAACGCAAGAGTGTTGTTTTCCACTTGCGGGAGCTTGCAAAAGCCTCAGTCATGGCAAAGTACCTGATTGACTCCAAAGCCTGTCTTGATCCTTCCTGGTATCAGATTGCTGATGACATCATTGGGGCCACCGTGCCTGAAGCTTACCCAGAGATTCCACAGCTTTGGAACATGCGTGGCAATTCTCGTATCCAGCTGAAGGATGGTAAGCTGGTGGACGTCATCACAGGTGGCTACAGCAACTTGCAGGCCATCTATGGCGGTGTGGAGTTCCTGGTCCAGAACCATACGATCCCAAGAGAAGTTTTCCTTTTGACTGACTTTGCGAACTTTTTGCCCACAAATGTCCAGCAACGACACATTTCTACATACCAGAACCTGTCACTATCGATCAGAAGCTAGAATATGTACCAAGTCCATACTTGGATATACCTGGTAAATGTGTGCGCGCACGCACACGCACGTGTCATTTAATATTGACTCAGATGCGTGAAATTTATGCCAGATACAGTGATGTTTCCATACGATTTTTGATCATTGGCAGAATGCTCCAGACTGCCCAGTCGCACCCGCCACGTGTCGTGCACCGAGGTTTGGTTTGGACCGTTTTGAGTTGACACAGCGCCACGCACTGCAGGGTCAGCAGAAGCCTGGTGTTTCTTGGCTGCAACGGGGCAACTAGCACCTCTGAGAAGTCCAAAATAGTAGTGGTTTCTCAAGCTACAGGGGGCCCCATAAAATGGTTGGTTTATTGCCGGCTTTGCATGTCCTGCTGACTGTGCTAGGTCTCTCTTAGTATGTCCTTGAGGTTGGTATTTTCATGTATTTTCTGCTTCCTGTATGTGCAGTGTGGATTCCTCTTTTTGGCTTTTTGCTGTTGCTTTGTTTGTGGTTGCCCCATCCGTGGTCATTGTTCCTTCCTTTTTTTGGATTTGGTTTTTGCCCCTCTCACCAAGTTCCTTTTTTTCTTCCTTGTATTTTCAGTTTTTTTCATTTGTTTTCAACTTGCCGGTTTTTTGGAGTAAGGTATGGTCTGGTGAGCATGATAGAAATGGTTAGTTATGGTTAGTTTAGTGGATGATTTGGGTGCACCTCAATTTTGAGAACCTTCCAAATCTCTTGAATTTCGGCATCTATCGTCTTGGCCTGGTAGATGCATGTGAATAAACCGCCCAATATTTGGGATAGATCTCAAGATATCACCGGGATGGTGGATGATTTGCTGTGAGGTTCCCTTGGCGCAGTCCGGCCGTCCGTTGTTCATGCCTCAACGCTTCCAGCTGGGCCAGCGGGCTGAGATGCCACAGGGTGTGGACCTGAACTTGGACAAGTTTGCCCTGTCCACGGAAGAAAGGTTCGGTGGGAGACTGCCTCCCTGCAGTGGAGGCCCAGATTCCTTGGAAGGTCGCACTCTGCTTGGAAAGGCTTTCTTGCAGAACTTGCAACAGCAGACGTGGCCGGGGATGAAAGAGGAACATCAAAAGCTGCTGGTTGACATCTACAATGTGCCCCAGTGCGACCGCACCCAGGAAGGAGACTGCTTCATCCCTCCAGATCCCAACATGGAATACGTCACAAAGGTTCGCACATTGGTCTCTGAGGAGGAGTCTACTCGTGACAGACGCAAGCAGCGCTTTGCAGACAAGACCTTTTCGGTCGCAAACCCAGGTGCTGATTTTCCACGAACTTGGACATCCCGATTTCAGGTGGAGACTGATGGCCATACATCCCAGACAACTCCGACGAAATTTGGTCTTGCAAAGCTTGAGGTCGACCCCATGTTTGAAAAGACACTGTTGAATGACATCCTCCCGATGGCAGCCCCGGAGTTTAACAAGATCACCGAGGACGGAGTGGCCTTTCGCATCTACAAGATTGGAAGTTTGGAGGCAGGATTCTGTTGAAAGTTGGCCGGTTGCCGTTCCCAAAACCGATTCAAGGCCAGTCTCTCTTACATCATCTTACATCTCTGTTCTGTGGAAAAGTCTGGAAAACTCACTCAGACGTAAGTAGCTCAGACATCAGCAGCTCAGACATAAGGTTCAAGCAAGATAGCTGTCGCATGCTGTCGCATCTCCTTCAGGCCATGTCACTGTTGTAGTTGCCATGCTGTGCGCCTAGGTGCGTACCATCCAAGAGGCCGAGGGCACTGAGAGCGTCTGCGTGGTCTTCTCCAGCGGCAAGGCTTCCTGGCAGCCGAGGTCGAGCACCGAAGGCGAAGCTTCGAAGCACTCGCACTCCGAGAGCTTGGTCAAAGTGAAGATGTTCGTCGAGGCCATGGACCATGACGCTCAGCACTTACAGTAGGGGATGGTTGAGGCGGATATAAAACTGCCAAGCTTGACGCTCCAGCTTAGGGGCAGCATTTGGGATCATTTGATCAGTCTTTTCTGATTAAGTGCCAATCTTTGGACAGTTGCGATTTCGTAAAACACTCCTTAGCTGCTATCTAACCTAGCCTTGTCCGGGAAGGTCATGCAAGCTGGCTGTACTTGCACTTCAGGAAACAGTTTTTTTTGAGCGGTTGTTTTCGAAAGGTTTTGACCTTGCACAGGGTTGCGCTATACTTTCTTCAGAGGGCTGGAGGCAAAGCAGTGTCACATCGTAGGATCTACTGTGTGCCGTTAGTTGTTAGTTTCGCACAAGTCACTTTCCAGATAGGAAGTGAATCAAGCCCAGGAAGCTACGAATGGCCGCGTTGGGCGCAATTTCTACTTGGTCCTGGCATCTTGGCAGCAGCTTCTGCTCCTGCTGCTCCTGCTGCTCCTGCTGCTCCTGCTGCTCCTGCTGCTCCTGCGCTTGAGTTGTGAGCCAGGGTGAGTCGGAGTCCAGGTTGCCCAGTTGGTAGCCAACCTGGGGGCTTCTCCTTTGCCACAACCCCCGGCATGTCCGAGTCGATTTGCCAAAGTCACAGCGTACCCCGCACCCCCAAGATGGGACGGCTCAGGAAACGCCCCGGAGCTGCCTGGTGACAGAGCTTCGAAAGGATGGCTCTGCATCCTGGATCTCGAACCCCAACAACTTGGAAGATCGTAACTCGTTGGCGAAGCTCCTGTTCCAAGCCGATTGCAAGGTGCCAGCAATCAGCTGATGGCCTCATGATGCCGCATTGGGTTGTGACATGGATGTTCTCTTCTTTCCCTTGGAACCTGAAAGAACCCAACTCTTCAGGGTTGGCCCTGCAGGATGGAATCTCCATTCCTGATGTGAAGAACTTTGAGAAGAGCCTCCACCTTTCTGCAGGCCGACTGATTTCCCTTCTGGATTCCACATGCTTTTGTGTGTCTCCAGGTCTCCTGTCAGCCCCTTTGGCAGGTCAAAGCAAGCAGTATGCCAAGGCGATCTTCAAATACGTTGCCGTCAAGGAGATGTCTGGAAAATGGGGAGGCAGCATCAAGCAAAGAGCAAGCTCAGCGCGGCTAAGCAGCATCGAGATATATCCAGATACTCGAACTCGTGTAGACCAGCTCCAATTGTGAAGAAGGGCAACGCAATAACTGAGGTTGCTCAATCGAAACTTTTGAGAAACAGTAGAGGTGCCGGGGCCAGGTAGAGGGGGTGCACTGTCAATATACATAGCTGAGATTGGCTGACTGGGCAGGAAGAAGCACAGCTGGGTTGCCAGAATCAATTGCCATGCGCACTCATTCTGATGAATCTTCAAAAAGTACCACCTGAGCCATATAAGATCATATTATAAACATGTGCTGCGGATGTTTTCTTCGGCAATGGTCCGTTACAGTTATATCGTTGCCCAACCCTGCACAGAGGCAAAGATCGTCGAAATGGGCTGAGCTTCTGCTCGGGGGGGGGCGCTCTGACAGTGGCAGACAGTACGATGCGGGGCAAAGTAGACTAAAACACGTCAGTTGGCACTTGAAACCATTTTTGCTGGAAAGTACCACTTGAAAGTTCCAGCAACTTCAGTTGAAACCATTCTTGCTGGAAAGCAGGCACAACTTTGCATACCAACTCACCATGACTGATGTTTGTAGGTGCAAAGTTGCCGGACCCAAAGCCAAGACTGAACATACAAAAGCAACGCAGATGCTCGGGAATCGGTTCCGGCACTTTCATTTTGGGGATGATTCCCCATGGGTTTCTGGTTTTGGCATGCAGAAGGACTGCAAGACAAGCACACATAGATGAAGTGCCTCGCAACCTCGCTTTCAATCTTTAGTGTGCAGCAGCTTCCATTGATATGCGAGAAAATGAAAGGGAACGTGAGGAGGCAGAGATGGGGATGGATTAGAAGCAGCAACCCCAAGTACAGTGTGCGTGTATAAATGCATAGACACAAGTAAGTATATTTGCAAATAGGTACATGCTTGTACATGACTAGAAAATAAATATGTGAGTGTAATATTGTATCAGCAAACATGAGTATGTGCATGCATGCAAGCACACACACACATGCAGGGAGAGAGATAGAGAGATGTACATATTACATATATACATATTTTAATGAACGGATGGTGCTGTCCCCAAACCTACTTTTTGTTTTCCAACTTCCAAGAGATGTTTTTTGAGGCGCTTGGGGGCAGAAGTGTGACCAAAGGATGTTCCAGGTGGTCTTACACCAGGTACGAACCGACATGAGCCACATCGAGCCACGTTCCGCCGCAGCCATTGGCGCTCCCCCGGATACTGGCACGGGTCCCAGCCGATGGCGGAGGCTCCATGGCTGACCATGGGAATTGTGTGGTGAAGATCACTGAAACGGGGGCAAGTCTTGCATGTGCAACTCGTGCGTCCTCACATAGATTATATATATATTAATATATTTGTGACATACATATAATGATGCGCATTATATCTTTTGTTTTTTTTTCTCTCTCTCTCTCTCTCCGCGTGCTGGGGAGAACCATTTGTGCAAACAGACACCCAACAGAATACTATGTGTACTCATTTATTTGCTTGGATTAGCCAAGGGAGGGCAGATATGACCAGTATTGGCCTGCGCAGACCAACCTGCTTGTTGGACAACAGTGTTGGTTCACGCTGCAACTTCATTGAATCCAGGCTGCGTGGGTTCCAACGATGCTGAAATCAGAGGCACGGTCAGATTCAGCGTGCTGTGCAACCAAGACCACGCTCCAGCATCAACATTCTCCTCCAGTCTTCACACATGTCGCTTTGCTTGATCCAACCTTCCATCCTCTTCGAACCTCTTCGAACCTCTTGGAACCTCTTCCCATCTCGGCACTTCCACCATCAACTCAACCTGCCTTCATGTCAATTGTTTGATTCTTCCCTCATCATTAACGACGGCACTTCCATTGATCCTCTTGGTTGCCGTTGTCGCGCCTCGAGGCCAAGGAGGTGAAGAGGCGAGGAGCCTTTTCCCAATTGGTCTCCAAGGACGAGGCGCCACCCACGGCAGCCATCGACACTTCCGTGGTCCCGGTGTGGCTTGGTCAAAGCCGTGTGCCATGTGCCATGTGCCATGCAACAAATGTCGTAGGTGCCATGTGGCTCTGGGTCAATATTAACCAACCAACTAAGAGGATTTTCCACCAACAACAATAGGGAAAACAATGGTGATGGGGAACCAGGGGTACGGGGTTTTCACCCACTGCCATGTGCCCATGCAATTAAACCGAAACTGCTGCAGCGTGCTCTCCATCCATGGCCTTCAGCCTGAGGATCGAGCAGGATAACGAGTCAGTGGTCACAACGGCATCTGGCAGTCTGACTGTGGCCACTGGGACTTTACCTGCCGCAGATATGTCACTGTGAGCTGCAGATAGTGTACCAATAGCGCTTTTTGACTCAACTTTGAAATAGTTTGAGTAGTTTCTTCATGATTTGGCATGAGATCCCTGGACAAAGAGGGTGCTGGTACCAGCTCCTTCCATGTTTCGGGGATGTGACGGATCCCTTGAAGGATCCCTTGGCAAGTTTTGTAAAAAATGGGCAACGCCATAGGCTGACGAGATCGTGGATGAGAAGGAAGCGATCCGGCAATACTCCGAAAAGTTCGGGGAGTGCCGGGACGGCACAGATGCAGGCGCCTGCCGCGCTGGGACTCCAATAGCTCGGCGGCGACGGGAACGACGGTGGTGAATCCAGCCACGGTTTCGTAGATTTTGTGTGCGCGCTGGGAATTTTATGGGTTCACTACTGCCTGCCCATGTTTTCCATATAGCAGATACGGATCATGCCCACTCAAAACTAATGTTTTAGCACAGGATCCAAAAGTCACCAAGGGTTCTGAAAAGGGGTGAGATCCCAAACCCAAGAAAATTGATGCCATGAAGTTCTTCGCTGCGCAGGCTACAACCGCACAGCTTTCCCATGGTTCAAGGGCTCGACTCCCAAGAAGCCCGACACGGTGCCAGCAGAGGCTGAAACTGAGATTGTTGATGTTGACTTGTTTTGTCCTGATGGAACATATCAACATCTATCAACATATCATCGCTTTGCCACCTACACATTGCTGTGCCACGTTGCACCTTCTGCAGTATGCTGCACGTGTTAGTTTTGAGAGACTTTGGAGGTTCTACAGGCGGCCATGGCTTCCAAGCCAGCCAAGAGGATCACTAAGCAAGATCTCTGGGAAATCGACTCAGAGGCGACTGTGAAGCCGGTTTTGTATCATGTGCTGTGTCTCCCATCACCCGAACTCTGTCAGGGAGAAGAAGTGCCGTTGTGCACCCGGTGCTCCTTGCCGGTTGGCGAGTTCTCCTACCAGGGCAGGGAGGGCAGGCAGACCTGCGTGCACACAGAGTGCATGGCCCAGATCCTTAGTCAGGATCGCCAAGTGGCAGAAGATAGCAGGGCTAGGCGTGAAGATTTGAAGAAACAGAAGAACCGACAAGAGTATGACATCGGCTGGCGAATGGAGAGCGTTCCCAAGAACGTGCTTCTGGCAGAACGCATGGGGTGCACTCCAGCACCGCAAGGCTTGTGCTGCTTGGTTCTGGACGAGGCTTCCCGCACAGTGAAGGTTGCAGCAACCTCAGAACCATCTGCCGCAATCAATTTGGAGTATTTGCTCTTGGCCCTCAAGGTCAGGAAAACGGCTAAGCGGGAGCCGTTGTTTTCCCTAGACCCTGTGGACCCGCAGAACTTGGAGAAGACTCCGCAGAAGAAGGTCTATGAACCCAGTTGGCTGGCTGGCACCAGTGTGGGAGATGTCATGTTCCAAGCTGACTACTTCCTCAAGGAGCTTGCCCTTGGTGAGTACTCAATGCCAGTCAAGGCCTCAGGAGCCGTTTAGGATCCAGCGGGCACTTTGTTTGGAACGCAGAAGCCTGTGTGCCTTGTTGTGCCTCGTGCTGATCGGTGGTTGATGTTGCAAGCTGCGTTCTTTAACGTCAAGTAGTTTCAATTACTTTCATATATATATATATATATGTAATTATGATCTCGTGTCAGCAGCGTCGGCTGAGGTCGTCGGTATGCTGAGCGTCTTCGACTGGTCCGAAATGACCATGAAGTCAAACAAGGGATGGGCAGGGCGTGAGTGGTTTGTGGTGAGGAAGGCGGAGGTTCGCATGGCTGAGGACAACACCTTGATTCCGCACGTCAAGATGGGAGTGGAAGCGCGAGAGCAGGTGGTGACACCCAGGGGACTGGAAGACGCAGCAGTCACACTGCCACAGCATCCATTGAAGAAATTTGCGGATGCCTTCACCAGAAACTTTGACCTCATCGCTGAACGCAAGAGTGTGGTCTTCCACTTGCGGGAGCTTGCAAAAGCCTCAGTCATGGCAAAGTACCTGATTGACTCCAAAGCCCGTCTGGACCCCTCCTGGTATCAGATCGCTGATGACATCGTTGGGGCCACCGTGCCTGAAGCTTACCCAGAGATTCCACAGCTTTGGAACATGCGTGGCAATTCTCGTATCCAGCTGAAGGATGGTAAGCTGGTGGATGTCATCACAGGTGGCTACAGCAACTTGCAGGCCATCTATGGCGGCGTGGAGTTCGGTTTGGATAGATTCGAGCTAGCTCAGCGTCATGCTTTGCAAGGCCAACAGAAGCCGGGGGCACCACTAGCCCAGTCTGGCCGTCCGTTGTTCATGCCTCAACGCTTCCAGCTGGGCCAGCGGGCTGAGATGCCACAGGGTGTGGACCTGAACTTGGACAAGTTTGCCTTGTCCACGGAAGAAAGGTTCGTTGGAAGACTGCCTCCCTGCAGTGGAGGCCCAGATTCCTTGGAAGGTCGCACTCTGCTTGGAAAGGCTTTCTTGCAGAACTTGCAACAGCAGACGTGGCCGGGGATGAAAGAGGAGCATCAAAAGCTGCTGGTTGACATCTACAATGTGCCCCAGTGCGACCGCACCCAGGAAGGAGACTGCTTCATCCCTCCAGATCCCAACATGGAATACGTCACAAAGGTTCGCACGTTGGTCTCTGAGGAGGAGTCTACTCGTGACAGACGAAAGCAGCGCTTTGCAGACAAGACCTTTTCGGTCGCAAACCCAGGTACTGATTTTCCACGCACTTGGACATCCCGATTCCAGGTGGAAACCGATGGCCACACCTCCCGGACAACTCCGACGAAATTTGGTCTCGCAAAGCTTGAGGTCGACTCCGTGTTTGAAAGGACGCTTTTGAATGACATCCTCCCGATGGCAGCCCCGGAGTTTAACAAGATCACCGAGGACGGAGTGGCCTTTCGCATCTACAAGATTGGAAGTTTGGAGGCAGGATTCTGTTGAAAATTGTTCGGCTATCATTCCTGGAAGGACCCACTGAATTCACTAAATGATTCAGTGCCCAGATAGACCACCCAACTCCATCCAACATCGGGCACGCTCATACATCTCGCATATCCTTCAGGCCTTGTCACTCCCTGAGTCAGTTGCATCATGCTGTGAGTGTGCCTAGGTGCGCACCATCCAAGAGGCCGAGGGCACTGAAAGCGTTTGCGCCGTCTTCTCCAGCGGCAAGGCTTCATGGGAGGCTAAGAGCACCAAGGCCGAAGGTGTTTTGGCCAAGGAGGTGCTCAGCAAGTGCAAGATTTTTGCAGAAGCCGACCAGGTGAGCGACCAGGGTTGAGATGGGTTGAGGATGGTTGAGGGGTGTTTTCAGTTTCCAGGTGCAGACGAATTAATGAGCAGATTTCATGGAGACGAATGGATTGGACGGTTCACTTTGGATGAAATTGTGTGTGACTTAATTGATTGTATTTTCATATATGTTTGTATATTGTAAACTAACCGTTCTATTGTAAAACATGGTTTTGCCCAGGACAAAGCTATACCCCACCCAAAATGATAATCTTTCAGAATGGGTGGTCCCCTTTGATCTGACAGCTGTCAGGCGGACTGCCACTACTACACGGTACTTGAAACCAAGCAAGGCAGCATCATCGTCACAGAGATCTGCGACGGAGATGTGGCGTGGGTACAGAACCCGACCAATTTGGAGGATCGAAACTCCTTGGCCAAGCTGCTGTTCCAAGTGGACTGCAAGGAGGACGTCGCAGTGCGAGATGTCCTTCAATTGCGTGAGACCGGCACTTGCCTCAGGATTTAAGTCGTGAAGTGGTGAATTCCACATTTTCATGTGAGTTTGAATCAGTTTGTTGCTTCCAACTGGTCAGTTGGTCACAGTTGGTCACACTTGGTCATAGCTGATCACCCTTGGTCACAGCTGGTCATAGCAGGTGAGTGGAAGAGTGGGAAGCACTACAGCAAGTCCATTTACAAGTTGGTCTCCGGCCGCACCTTCCGTGGCCAATGGGGAGGGCAGGTGCGCCGCTATGCAGCCCCACCTCCCACGGTCGTAGGCGACAAGACGGAGGTTCTCAATGTCATGTGGCTAGCAAGGTGCCTCGATGGGCAAGCTGGGTGCAAAAACCCCAAGCACATCCTTCTAGAATCCGGAGTGCTACATGTCAGGCCGTAGGATGTAACTGCCGGCATTTTGTCTGCCGGCATTTGATGCATGCTTGACAACCTTAGAGACGCAGGTTTGTCCTTTCCCAACCGTTCATAGAGGTGTTGAGGTTTGGATAGGTGAGACTCCTTGCGGCCCCTTGTCTCGAAAGGAAAGGCTCGAGCAAGCGACACTGAGAGGGTAAGGCGGCGTATGCAACACCATTTATCACTTAGAGTGGCCATAGCGAGACCAGGGCCGGGGGTTTAGGACGTGACTTCTTCGACTCCAACAGAAAAAATGGCCGCTGGGAGCCGGTGACACTTGGTGGGTGATTTTTTTGGGCCATCAACCTATTTAGTGAATGGGGATCATGATCATGATCATGATCATCATCATGATCATGATCATCATCATGATCATGATCATCATCATGATCATGATCATCATCATCATCATCATCATCATCA